>JAJHZJ010000186.1:2135000-2527500 GCA_023548195.1 Bettongia penicillata ogilbyi
AACTCCAGTATTGTGGAAATATAATCAGGATAACACAAGATCTAGCGGCTTCTACATTAAAGGATCGAAGGGCATGGAATAGGATATTCCAGAAGTCAAAGGAACTAGGACTCAAAAAAAGAATCACCTACCCAGCAAAACTGAGTATAATACTGCAGAGGAAAGTATGGTCTTTCAATGAAACAGAGGACTTTCAAGCATTCTTGATGAAAAGACCAGAGCTGAAAAGAAAATTTGACTTTCAAAAACAGGAATGAGAAGAAGCATGAAAAAGTAAACAGCAAAGGCAAGTCATAAGGGACGTACCAAAGTTGAACTGTTTACATTCGTACATGGAAAGACAATATTTGTCACTCTTAAAATTTTTCAGTATCTGGGTAGTTGATGGGACCACGCACAGACATACACACACACATGCGCACACACACATGTACATGTGTGCACGCACACACACATACACACAAGCACGCACACACGAGACAGAGAGCACAGAGTAAATTGAATAGGATGGGACCATATCTTAAAAGAAATTAAGGTAAATGGTGAGAGAGAAATGTAGTGGGAGGAGAAGAAATGGAATGGGGTAAATTATATCTCATTCAAGAGGCAAGCAGAAGAATTTTTAGTGGAGGGAAAAAGAGGAGAGCTGAGAAAAAAATAAGAAGTTCACCCTCATCACATTCAACTAAAGGAAGGAGTAAAATGCACACTCATTTTGGTATGAAAACCTATCTTACAGTATAGAAAAATGGGGAATAAGGAGGTAAGCAGGGAGGGAGGGATGATGGAAGGGAGAGCAATGGAAGAAAGGAGCAATTTGAAGTCAGCATTCTTGGGGAGGGACAGGATCAAAAGACAGAACAGAAACAATGGGGGGCAAAATAGGATGGAGGGAAATACAGTTGGTCTTATACAACACGACTGTTTTCGAAGTCATTTGCAAAACTAGACAGATATGACCTATATTTAATTCCCTGCCTTTCCAAAGGGAATGGGTGGGGAGGGAGGGATAGGGAGAATTTGGAACTCAAAGTTTTAGGAACAACTGTTGAGTATTGTTCTTGCCACTAGGAAATAAGAAATATAGTTAATGGGGAACAGAAAATCATCTGGTCCTACAGGACAGAAGAGAAGATGGGGAAAAGAGAAGGGAGGGATGATAGAAGAGAGGGCAGATTGGAGATAGGGAAAATTAGAATGCTTGATGTAATGGGGTGGGGGGAGGGGATAAAAGGGGAGAAAATTTGGACCCGAAATTTTGTGAAAATGAATGTAAAAAGTTAAATAAATAAATTAATTAAAAAAAATTGGTGCTTTGGAGCACTTTTCTTATGATTACTAAGAATTTGCAATTCCTTTTCTGACAGTGCTTTATTGAAATTATTTGAATACATCTTTTATAAGGTGGACTTTTGCTTCCAAAAAAAAAAAGCATGAAGAACGGGTCAATACCTTGGTAAAGGAGACCCAAAAAAATGCTGAAGAAAATAACACCTTGAAAAATAGGCTCACTTAATTGGCAAAAGAGGTTCAAAAAACCAATGAGGAGAAGAATACTTTCAAAAGCAGAATTAGCCAACTGGAAAAAGAGGTTCAAAAGCTCACTGAAGAAAATAGTTCTCTCAAAATTAGAATGGAACAGATGGAGTCTAATAACTTTCTGAGAAACCAAGAAATTACCAAACAAAACCAAAAGAATGAAAAAATGGAAGAGAATGTGAAATTATCTCATGGGAAAAACAACTGACCTGGAAAATAGATCCAGGACAGACAATTTAAAAATTATGGGATTACCTGAAAGTCATGATCCAAAAAAGAGCCTAGATATCGTCTTCCATGAAATTATCGAGGAAAACTGCCCTGAGATTCTAGAACCAGAGGGCAAAATAAGTATTGAAAGAATCCATCGACCACCGCCTGAAAGAGATCCAAAAAGAGAAACTCCTAGGAACATTGTGGCCAAATTCCAGAATTCCCAGGTCAAGGAGAAAATATTGCAAGCAGCTAGAAAGAAACAATTCCAGTATTGTGGAAATAAAATCAGGATAACTCAAGATCTTGCAGCTTCTACATTAAGGGATCGAAGGGCATGGAATAGGATATTCCAGAAGTCAAAGGAACTAGGACTCAAAAAAAGAATCACCTACCCAGCAAAACTGAGTATAATACTTTAGAGGAAAACATGGTCTTTCAATGAAACAGAGGATTTTCAAGCATTTTTGATGAAAAGACCAGAGCTGAAAAGAAAATTTGACTTTCAAACACAAGAATGAGAACAAGCATGAAAAAGTAAACAGCAAAGGCAAGTCATAAGGGACTTACCAAAGTTGAACTGTTTACATTCGTACATGGAAAGAAAATATTTGTCACTCTTAAAATTTTGCAGTATCTGGGTAGTTGGTGGGACCACACACACACACACACACATACACACACATGTACATGTGTGCATGCACATACACATATACACATGTACACACATACAGAGACAGAGAGCACAGAGTAAATTGAATAGGATGGGACCATATCTTAAAAGAAATTAAGGTAAATGGTGAGAGAGAAATGTAGTGGGAGGAAAGAGGGTGAAGTGGAATGGGGTAAATTATATCTCATTCAAGAGGCAAGCAGGATACTTTTTAGTGGAGGGAAAAAGAGGAGAGCTGAGAAAAAAACAAGAAATTTACCCTCATCATATTTGACTAAAGGAAGGAATAAAATGCGCACTCATTTTGGTATGAAAACCTAACTTACAGTACAGGAAAGTGGGGGAGAAGGAGATAAGCAAGGGGTGGGGATGATGGAAGGGACGGCAATGGGAGGAGGGAGCAATTTGAAGTCAACACTCGGGGAGGGACAGGATCAAAAGACAGAATAGAAACAATGAGGGGCAGGATAGGATGGAGGGTAATTCAGTTAGTCTTACACAACACGACTATTATCGAAGTCATTTGCAAAACTACACAGAAATGGCCTATATTGATTGCCTGCCTTCCCAAAGGGAATGGGTGGGGAGGGAGGGATGGGGAGAATTTGGAACTCAAAGTTTTAGGAACAACTGGTTAGTATTGTTGATGCTGCTAGGAAATAAGAAATATAGTTAATGGGGAATAGAAAATCATCTGGCCCTACAGGACAAAAGAGAAGTTGAGGACAAGAGAAGGGAGGGATGATAGAAGAGAGGGCAGATTGGTGATAGGGAAAATTAGATTGCTCGATGTATTGGGGTGGGGGGAGGGGATAAAAGGGGAGAAAATTTGGAACCCAAAATTTTGTGAAAATGAGTATAAAAAGTTAATTTAAATAAATAAATTTTTATTAAAAAAATAAAAAAAAAGAATAGAAGAAATGGGGGACAGGATAGGATGGAAGGAAATATAGTCTTCCACATCATGACTATTATGGAAGTCATTGCAAAATTACACATATATATAGTGTGTATGGAATTGCTTGCCTTCTCAGTGGGGATGGGGAGAGAGGGAGGAAGGGAGACAAGTTGGAACTCAAAAGTTTTAGGAAGAATTGTTGATAATTGTTTTTGCATACAACTGGGAAATAAGAAATACAGGAAATGGGGTAAAGAAATTTATCTTGCCCTACAAGTCAAGAGTGAAGACGGGGATAAGAGAAGGGAGGGGTGTCAGATGGGAGTGTAAGTTAGATGAAGGGGTAATCATAATGCTTGGTGTTTTGAGGTGGGGAGAGGGGAGACATGGGACGAATCTTTGGAATTCAAAATTTTGTGAAAATGAATGTTGAGAACTAAAAATAAATAAATAATCATAAAAAAATTAACACTCTCATGAGATGGAAGTCGAAAGAGTATACATATTAGTCAAGGAGGATCACTTGGGAAAAATTGGGATGTTTTATATATATGAATATACATGTATATATATGAATATACATATGTATGTATATATGTATACATATGTATATGTATATATAGATATAAGATAACAATGAAGGATGACTAAAGGGCAATCATCTGAAATGAGACTGGAAATGTAGGAGGGAAACAAATTTGGAGTTCTTTAAATTCCATATTGAGGATTCTGCATTTTATGTTGGGGGTGATAGGGAGTTACTGAAGATTTTTGGTGGTAGTATATGTTCTGACCTGTGTTTTAGAAATAAGAGTTTGGACATTTTATGAAGGATGAATCTTAATCATTTCTGTAAGAAACTGTTACTTTGCTGAGCAATTTTATTATTCATGTCCCAGTAAAAATATCACAAATATCACAAAAAAGAAAAAAAAAAACATTGACGTAGAAAATGAATCCAGTGGAGCTAATTTTAAAATTTATTGGACAACCTGAAAGTCATCATCAAAAAATAGTCTAGACACCATCTTTCAAGAAATTGTCAAGGAATAGCAATTCACCCTAAATTAATTCACTTATTCAGTACCAAAATAAACTATAAAAAATGTAGAATTGTAAAAATATAACATCAATCTTCATCTGCAAGAACAAAAGGTACAGAATATCAAGGAAATTAATGAAAATAAATGCTAGGGAACATGGCCTAACACTGCCAGATCTCAAATTTGATTATAAAGCGGCAATCATTAAAACCAATTGACATGCGCCAAGAAATAATTGGGTAGTTCAGAGTTATAGGTTAGGTACAGAACACACAGTTAACAACGATAATAACAGTCTACTGTTTGATAAACTCAAGTACCCCAGCTTCTGGGATAAGAACTTTCTGTTTGACAAAAACTGCTGGGAAAACTGGAAAATGGTGTGGAAACTGGGCAAAGACCAACACCTGACACCATATAATAGAATGAAATCCAAATGGGTACATGACTTAGGTATAAAGACTGATTCTATAAACACAATAGGTCAATAAGGAAGAGCTTCTTTTTCAGATTTATGGAGAATGGAGGAATTTATAACCAAACAAGTGATAGAGAACATTATGAAGTGAAAAATAGATAATTTTACTTACATTAAATTGAAAAGTTTTTATAAAAATAAAGCCAATGCAACCATGATAAGATGGAAGTAGAAAACTAGGAACGAATTTTTGCAACTATTGTCTGTGATAGGGGCCTCATTTCTAAAAGACATAGAGAGCTGAGTCAAATTTGCAAGAATACATCATTTCTCAACTGATAAATGGTCAAAGGATATGAACAGGCAATTTTCAGAGGAAGAAATTAAAGCTATCTGTGGTCATATGAAAAAAGCCCTCAATCACTATATTATTAGAGATGCAAATCATATAGAGATGCAAATCAAAACAGTTCTGAGGTAACACATCATATCTATCAGATTATCTAACAAGATAAGAAAGGAAAATGATAAATGCTGGAGATGTGAGAGAGTTGGAACACTAATTCATTGTTGGTACTGTGAGCTGATCCAACCATTCTGGAGAGCATTTTGGAACTATGCCTAAAGAACTGTAAAATGTGCATATCCTCTTACCCAGCAATACTTTTAGTGTTGTTTCCCAAAGAAATCATAAAAATGGGAAAAGGACCCATATGTACAAAAATATTTAGAGTAACTTTTTGTGATAGGCAATAACTGGAAATCAAGAAAATGCCTATCACTTGAGAAATGACTAAACAAGTTGTGGTATGTGAATGCAATGGAATACTACTATGTTTTAAGAAGTGATGAATAGGCAGACTTCAGAAAAACCTGGAAAGACTTATATGAATTGATGCTGAATAATGAGATAACCAGGATAACATTATGCATAGTAATAACCACAGTGTTTGAGGAATGTTTTGATAGACTTCTCAGCAATGCAAGGACTTAAAACATTTCCAAAGGACTCATGATGCAAAATGCCTTCCACATCCAGAGAAAGAACTAGGGAGTCAGAATGCAAAATGAAGCAGATTATTTTTTTTCTATTATAATGTTTTGTTTTATTTTTCTCGTGGTTTCTCCCTTTCATTGTAATTCAACTATGGAACATGACTAATTGCAAGAGCAACAACCACCCTAGCATACCCAGGATGACCTGCTGGCACAGATTCTTAGATCTGCTTTTCTAAAAGGAAGGCAACTTTTGAGGGATCAACAATATTCTTAACTATATATAACAGAGAAAATAGAAATAAAAAAAGCAAAGAAATAAATACCAAACGACATGATTTCTAACTATCTGACCACAAGCAATATATACATAGTTAACAGAAAGACAAGCACCAAAATTTGGGTATTCCAAGCTGGTTGGGGGGCTTCTTAATGACTACTCAGAATCTCCTCTGGCAAAATCACACAAACACTTCCAATGAGTAATCCCCAAGGCAAAACCTCCCCTCAGAGTATACATAGATTTTCAGGGTCAGAAGGCTTCACAACCCTTGTGCTTCAATGCCTAATTAAAAGATGTTTAAACTATCAAGCAAACAAACCTCCCCATAAGCAAACTTTTCCTTTAAACAAGTTTTTCCCCCATTGGGCTTCACCTAAGCCCTATTAATGGACTGAGGAAACTCTTTAACTCCCATGAACATAAATCCATTAACATTACACTAATGTGAAAATGTGTTTAATTGGAATGTATTTGTAGAGACCATACAAGATTGCATGCTTTCCTGCAGAGGAAGGGGGAAAAACTTAAAACTTATGGAAGAGAATGTTGAAAACTGAAAAAAAATAATACATTTTGGGGAAAAAAATAATTTATAAGGAAAACTGTCCTCATATTCTGGAACCGGAGGGTAAAGTAGAAATGGAAAGAATTCACTTATCACTTTCAGAAAGAAATCTTAAAGTGAAAACTCGCAGTAATACTATAACTAAATTCCAGAGTTCTCATGAAAGAAGAAAATATTGCAAGCAGCCAAGAAAAAGCAATTCAAGTATGATGGTGCCACAGTCAGGATAACACAAGATTTATCAATCTGTACATTAAAGGATTGGAGTGCTTCGAATATGACATTCCAGAGGGTAAAGGAACCAGGATTACATCCAAGAATCACCTGCCCAGAAAAAAATAAATAGTTAATGAAATAGAAAACTTACAAGCATTCCTGATGAAAAGCCCAGAACTGAATAGATATTTGACTTTCAAGTATAAGACTAAAGAGAAACAGAAAAAAAGATAAATTGGAAAGGGAAATCATAAAGGGATTAATAAGATTAAAATGCATACATTTTTACATGGGAAGATGAAATTTGTAATGCATAAGATCTTTATCATTATTAGGAGAGTTAAAAGAAGCATATATAGACAGAGGACACAGGTGTGAGTTGAATATAAAGTGATGATATTTAAAAAAATAAAGAGTGAGAGAGAAGAATATACTGGGAGAAAGAGAAATGGAGAGGTAGAATGGGATAAATTATCTCTCATAAAAGAAGAAAGAAAAAGCTTGTAGAGTGTAGAGGAAGAAGGAGGAAGGTAAGGCAGAGTGAATGAACTTTAATCTTACAAGAAATGCCTCAAAGAAGGAATAATATTCACACTCTATTAGGTATAGAAATCAATCTTATTCTACAAGAAAGATGAAATGGAAGGGAATAAGAGAAGTGTAGGTGGGATGACAGAAAGGGAGGGCAGATTGGGGATGGATGTAGCCAGAAGGAAAATACTTTTCAGAAGGAACACGGTAAAAGGAGAGAGAGAATAAAAAACTGGGGGCAGGGAAATGAGATGGAGGGAAATAGAGTTAGTGATAGTAGTTAGAAAAAGATTTGAAGCAAATTTCTCTGAAAAAGGTCTCACTTCTCAAACATAAAGAGAAGTTTATAAAAATAAGAGTCATTTACCAATTGAAACATGATGAAAATATATGATCAGTTTTCAAATGAAGTAATCAAAGTTATTTATAGCCATATGAAAAAATTCTCTCACTATTGATTCAAGAAATGTAAATTAAACACTTCCAAGCTACTATATCATTTCTATTAGATGGGCTAACAGGACAGAAAAGGTAAATGACAAATGTTGGAGAGGATGTAGGGAAAATGAGATATTAATTCATTGTTGGTAGAGTTGTGAACAGATTCAACCGTTCTGTAGAGCAAGCTGGAACTATTCCAAAAGGACTATAAAACCATATATTAGATCTAGCAATACCACTACTAGATTTGTATCCCAAAAGAGATAATAAAAAGAAAACAAAAGGAAAAGACCCTATATGTACAAAAATATTTATAGCAGCTCTTCTCTGGCCACAGAGAATTAGATATGGAAAGGATGACCATCAATTGGGGAATGACTGAACAAGTTGTGGTATGTAATTATAATAGAATACTACTGTAATAGAAGAAATGATAAACAGGATGCTTGGAGGGAAAAAAAACCTGGAAAACATGGATGGGCTAATACAAAGTGAAATGTACTATGAACAAAGCAACAGCAATATTGTAGTTGAAAGTTATATATGACTCAGTTATTTTCATAAATACAGTGATCCAAGACAATTGTGAAGGACTTGGTTAAAAAATGCTTTCAATCCCCAAGAGGTTTTGTGTGTGTGTGTGTGTGTGTGCATGTGTGACTGTGAGTGTGTTGTCTTTCACAACATTACTATTATGGATATGTGTTTTGCATGACTACACATGTGTAATCTAAATGGAATTGCTTGCCTTCTCAATGTGGGAGGCAGGGTGATGAAGGAAAAGAACTTGAAATTCAGAGTTTTAAAACTAAATGTTTTTACATATAATTAGTGAAAAATAAAATACAAAATAAAATAGCATTAAAAATAAATAAAAAGAGGAAAAATAAGAAAAAAGTACCAAAAATATTGTGGCAATCTAGACAGAAAAAAGGAAATAAGGAGAGAGATATGTCTGGGTCAAGAGAATCATGAGAACTAACCATGGTTAGAAATTTCTTATTAAGCAGTCTGATAGACAAGCCCATGTCAGTAACCTGAAGTAAGTCATAAATTATTCCATAGGTAAAAAAAGGGAAGAGGAGCTTGTAGAAAGTCAGGGGAATTGTGTTGATGGTGTCATGTGAAAGAGTACCTGACCCCAGAGAGTAAAACCAGGAGTAATCAGAAAAAGAAACTACAAAGAGAAGAATACAAGTTTGAGAGAAATATAAACTGCTAACCAGTTAGACTTGTCTTAGGATGTCATGGGCTTCTTTGAAAGGTTTTGGGCTCCCCATCCTTAGAGGTCTTCAAGCAGAGTCTGGATTGCTATTTGTTGAGAATATTGAGAAGAGATTCTAATTCATGCCAAGGCAGTCTTGGGCCTTATGCTTCTGAGATCCCATAATTCTCTCAAATGCCAAAGTATCCACCCTCAGCCCATTCAACTTACTCATTCAACAAGCATTTATATGGGATTGAAGATAGGCAAAGTCTTGCATTAAGTGATGACAGATATACAAGCAGTGTTAAACTGATTGAGCTCCAATTGAAATTAAATTTTCAACTTATTGGGCAGGTAAGCTAGAAACCACTCCATAAATGCATAATTGTCAGTCAAAAATGTTATTATTGTATTTTGGGCACTTCACTAAGTACTAGTATGGATCATTATTGTAAATTAATACAAAAATTCAAGATTAGTGCAACATTTCTTGATATAAGGCACGGGATAATATTGTGTTGACAAGGGAAAGCTTCATGAAAAAATTAAGTCTGCGAATTGGTTCTTGAAAGATTTTGAGAAGTTAAGATGGAGGAAGGATAATATTCCAAATGAAGAACATAACAGAGTAAAACCATGATTCATAAGCTAGAGCTTTATTCTTGTAGCTAAGAAGACCTAGCATTAAATCTCAACTCTGAGATTTATGAACCCTCAGGTTCAGTGATATCATCTGTAAAATGGAGGTGGTTGGATAGACTGAGTATGCTCCAAATGTCCTTTCAAGTCTAAATCTGTAATCCTATGACTGGGCTGGGTATGGGGGAGGGGCATTTGGGAAACAGTGTCTAGGCTAGTTGGCTGAAGTGTGGGGAATGCAAACTTGATCTGCCACAGATTAAGATGGAAACATGGATTGAAGGGTCAGTAATGATGTGGTAAGGAATCACAGACCCTCAAAATGTCCAAACTGGAAGGAGCCATTGAGCTTATCCACTCTGATAGCACCTAACTCCAACTGAGCTCTTACCATGCCTGTCCAATCCTTCTACTCTATCCTTAATGATCACCAAGTAGTCTTTACAGTGACTGCAAAACCTCTGTCTCACTTTCTCAACTATAAAGTTAAACTTAGGGCAAATGTTTAAGCCTCCTAGTTCTTGAAGAGTTTCTCCCATGGTTTTCAGTTCCAGGCCTTAAGTCTCAACAACATCAATACTCCTCTGAATTATAGAAGAGCAGATATCCCTAATCAATTCTAACTCCTTCATCTTCGTTCCCATTAACTGCCCCCATCCTTCCCCAGGAACCTGCTACCACTGGTCTCCTCCAGTTCTTTGATGTATTTAAAAATCAAATGAATCCAAGATAGTTATGAAAAGAAAGTTAACCAAATGGAAAAAAAAGATACAAAATCTTAAGGAAGAAAATAAATCATTGAAAACTGGATTTGGGCAAGTGGAATCTAATGACATTATAAGACATCAAGAAATAATAAAATTAGAAAAAATAGAATAGAATTTGAAACATCTGATTAGAAACACATTTTATCTGGAGACCAAATCAAAGAGAGATAATATAAGAATTAATGGTCTACCCGAAAGTCATGATCAAAAAAATAAACTGAATACAATATTATAAGAACTTACAAAGGAAAATTGTTCTGAAGTTCTAGAACAAGAAAGTAAAGCACAAATAGAAAATAATCAACTGATAACCACCTGGAAGAGATCTCAAGAAAAAATTTATAGAAATGTCATAGCCAAGTTTCAAAATTTCCAGTTTAAGAGAAAATATTGCATTCAACAAGAAAAAAAATAAATACTACAGAAAAACTGTCAGGATTTCACAAGACTTAGCATCTTCTATACTAAAAGACAATACTCTTGGAAAATTATATTTCAAAGAGCAAAGGAATTGTAGTTGTATCAAACAATCACTTATCCAGAAAAGTTGAGAAGAGTCCTAAAAAATGGCATTTGATTAACTGAAAGATTTTCAGATATTTCTAACAAAAATACCTGTACTCAATGGAAAATTCAGTATAAAAGATGTTGAAGAAATATAAGGAAATCATTAAATAATAATTATCAGTCTCTGATTAAACTCAAACTGTTCACTTGACACTTAAAAATGTTATTAAGATAACATTTTTTGTTTTTATTATTAGTAATAGTATTCTCAAAACTGTTATCATTACAAAGGTAGTTTGAAAAGCAGGTTGGGGCTTGATTGTTTATGATGAGGTAATTCTAAAAACTTAGGTAGGAAAATGTTAAAATGAGAAAGTGTATCATAAAAATGGGGCATTGAAGGAAGAACTAAAACAGAGAAAGCATGTGGTTATGGAGGGCTGGTTATTGAAACTTACTCTCATCTGGGCTTACGAGGAAATAAAACATACATATGAAGAGTTTTAGAAGTCTCATGAACTTCTAGAGAGATGAGAAATTGGGGGATTATAGTAAAGGGGAGACTTTTGCATACTGATTAAGATTAGGAGGGTTGGGTGAAAAGATAAAGGAGGAACTTTTAAAGGATGGATACTATAAGGAATAAGAGGATAAGGTAACAGCAACAGGGTGCAAAGAACTGTTGAAAACGAAAATAGTAAAAATAAGGAAAATTCACTGAAAGCAATTATAAATTTGGATGTAAATGGGATGAATTCACCCATTAATCAGAAATGGATAGCAGAATGGATTCAAACGAGACTCCTATAATACATTGTTTACAAGAAACACATTTAAAATGAGAGATACATGAAGAGTTAAAATTGAGGTTTGGAGTAGAATTCATTATGCTTCAACTGCTACAAAAAAGGTGGGAGAAGCAATAATAATTTCAAACAAAAATATAGCTAAAAATACAATGAAACAATAACATACAATGAAGCAATAACAATACTGAATCTATATGCACTCAATACAAAAGCACTAAATTTTAAAAAGAAAGCTTCAGTTACAGACAGATAGAAGTAATATGATAGTGGAGGTCCTTAATCTTCTCCTCTCATAACTAGATAAATCTAACCCAAAAATAAATAAGAAAAAAGTTGGGAGAGTAAATAGAATTTTAATAAACTAGATATGATAGATAACTAGAGAGAATTGAATGGAAATACAAAGATAAGCAACCCTTTCTGCAGCATGATGGCTTCACAAAGATTGTCCATAAACTAGTACATAAAAAAGTTTATAGTCAAAAGGAGAAAGGCAGACATATTAAAAGTATCTTTTCAGATCGTAATGAAATATAATTGTATTTAATAAGGGCCAAAGGAAACAGAGATTGAAATTGTAATTTAGTTGGAAATTAATTGGAAATTAAACAATCTAATATTAAGGGATAAATCAATTAAAAAACAAATCATAGAAACAATAAATAATTTTGTTAAAGAGAATGACAATAATCAGACAACATATCAAAACACACAGATAGAGCAAAAGCAGTGATTAGAGGAAAATTCAAATCCCTAAGGGGCTACAGCAATAAAATAGAGAGAGATCAGGCTTATGAATTGGCTATGGAATTAGAAAAACTAGAAAGATAACTAATTGATTATCCTCAATTAAAGACTAAATTGGAAATCTTAAAAATTATATGTGAGAGTAATAAATTTGAGAACAAGAAAACCATTGAATTACATTCTACACCCAATATCAAGGTAAGGTTAAAATGGATGCATGACCTCGATATGAAGAGAGGTTTTACAAGAAAATTTCAAGAACATAGAACCTATAACTTATCAGATTTGTGGAGAAGTGAAAAATTTATGAACAAGTTAATTATAGAGAGAAAAGTTAAGTGAAAATGGATAATTGGAAAAATATCAGCTGCTCATGGGTAGGCCAAGGTAATATAATAAAAATGACATTTCTACATAAATTAATTTACATATTTAATTCCATACCAAACTACCAAAAATTTTATAGAGCTAGATAAAATAATAAGATTCATCCGGAAGAAAAAAGTTTAAAATATCAATAGAGTTAATGAAAAGAAATGCAAGGGAAGAGGGCCTATTTGTACCAGTTATAAAACTGTATTATAAAGCAGCAACCATCAGAACTATTTGATACTGCTTAAGAAATAGAGTGGTGGATCAGTGCAATCCATAAGATACACTAGACCCAGTAGTTAATGAAAAGAATAGTCTACTTTTTGGAGAACCTCAAAGACTCCAGCTTCCGGGATAAAAACTCATTATTTGATAGAAACTGTTAGAAGAACTGAATGAAAAATGATATGGTAGAAACTAGGCATAAACCAACATTTTACATTGTAGACTATGATAAGGTCAAATGAGTATATGATTTAGACATTAGGGATGATATCATAAGCAAATTAGGAAAACAAGAAAAAATTTTCGCTGTGAGGAAGAATTTATGACAAAACAATAAATAGAGAATATTACAAAATGCAAAATGGATAATTTTGATAACATTAATTTAAAAAGATTTTGCTCAAAGAAAACCCATGTTACCAAGATTACAAAGAAAGCAGAAAGCTGGAAATATTTTTGTTTTTTTGCTACCAGTGTATCCGATGAAGTCCTCGTTTCAAAAATATTTAGAGAACTTAGTCAAAATTATAAAAAAATAAAAATAAGTCATTACCCAATTTATCAATGGTCAAAGTATATGAACAGGCAATTTTCAGAGGAAAAAATGACAGGTATCTATAGTTATATAAAACAGTGCTCTAAAAAAATAGGGAAACGCATATCAAAACAACTCTGAGTTACAACCTCATACCTATCAGATTGACTAATATGATAAAAAAGGAAACTAATAATAGCTTGAGAAAATGTGGGAAAATTGGACAACTAATGCATTGTGGGTGGAGCTGTGAACTGATTCAACCATTCTGGAGAACAATTTAGAACTATACCCAAAGTGGTAAAAAACTGGGCATACCCTTTCATCCGGCAAAACCACTAATAGGCTTGTACTCCAAAGAGATCATAAAAAGAAACATTTATAGAAAGTTAATTAGATAACTGTCTCATAGGTAAAATATCAAAAGAGCTTAATCAAATATAAAAGATTATGAGTCATTCCCCATCTGATAAATGGTCAATGAATGTGAAGAAGTAGTTTTCTAATGAAGAAATCAAAGCAATATATAGACATATAAAAATGCTTTAAATAATTATTCATTTAAGAAATGTTGATTAAAATAATTTTGATATAATTTTACACCTACTAGACTGGTTAAAATGATTCCGGGGAGGGTTACAGGTGTCAGAGATCATGTGGAAAAATTGGGAAGTAATTATTGGTGGAATTGTAAACTGACCCAACCATTCTGAAGAGCCTTCTGGAATTATACCCACAGTGTTACTTAATACCTTAAGCCTCTGACCCACCAATACCACTACTAGGTCTACATCCAAAGATGATTAGGGAAGTGGGAGAAGAACCTATGTGTTCTAAAATCTTTATTAAAATTCTCTTTGTTGTGGCAAAGAAATGGAGATTATTGGAATGCGCATCAATTGGCTGAAAAAGTTGTGGTATATGGTTGTGATGGAATATTATGTTATATAAGAAATGATGAGCTCAATAATTGTAGGAAAAAAACATGGAAAGACTTGCATGAAATATTGAAGAGTAAAATAAGCAGAAACCAAGAAAAGATCACATAACAGAAATATTGTTTAAGCAAGACTAAATGAATATAAAGAAAAACACTATTTGCATCTAGAGAAAGAAATGATGAATGAAAATTATGTGTAGAATAATCACACACACATACAAACACACACACACACACACACACACACAACTATTTTTGTCTAATTTTAGCCACCTCTAGGGAGGGGAGTGAAAGGAAGAAAGGAAAAACAGATATTTAAATGATAATTTTATATTTGAAATGCATATTAAATTTTGCATAGTAGATTTTCAATTTCATGTGCAATCTTATTTTGATTGTACTTTGTTAAAGAAAAACTGTGTTTATTCTATGAATTAAAAATAGACTTTAACCTGGGCCTTTGATTTTACTGAATTCCTCCAGATACAGGTGGCTCTGCTGGCCCCCACACTGTAGTGTGTGAAAGAGCCTAAAGGCAGAATCATAAATGCTTCAGAGTTGGAAGGCATCTCAGAGGTCATCCAGTCCAATTGATACCCAGCAAATAACACCAACAAAACACACTGAGCAGCTTTTCTCGAAAACCTCCAATGAGGGGAAATCTACCACTTTGAAGTGGAACTCTTTCATTTTCAGGTAGCTCTGATGGTTAGGAAACTTTTCCTAAAATCAAGTGAAATTGTACCCCTGTGCAGCCCTCACCCTGCGCTGCTTGTTTTGGTGTGAAGAAAAAATAAATACTTTTCTATTAACAGGGTGTTCAATCACTCAGTGAGTCATCACGCCTCTTTTCAACCACCAGTTTAGTCTTCCTGTCCTTAAGTTAAACACTCCAGTCTCCTTCAACTGATCCTTCTATTGGATGAATCTGAACCCCTCTGTCATACTAATTGGCCTTCTCAATCTTATTCCTCTACCCTCCCTTCCCCACTCTTAGATACAAAGTTAGGAAACTTCAAAGGGATATTTTTTTTCTAAAATGGGTTGGAATCCTTCAGGAATCATGTAGGGCAGGAATCATAGATGTAGAAGAAAAATATTTATTATAATTCAAAGAACTCACCATGTGATTTAAAGATATGGAAGTGGATAGGAAATGGGGGACGATCAACAAACACCTGGCCTTGGTTGACGAGGACCTCCTTGATGAGTGGCAATCCAGTTACCATTATAAAATCATAACCGAACACATGCATGTAGAAAATATTTCCATATTTCTTGGCAAACTGAAAAAAACAATTTTGATTGCAAATTTATATTGCCTTTTAGGCTACTTTTGTCTATGTTGTTATCAGATAACATTCTAGCAATGTGAAACATCAATTCCAATGGAACCCATTCAATTCAGCATGATCCAGTTCCTCTGAAGTCAGTTCAGTTCATCCCAACAAACACTGAATCATGCACCTATATCCCAAGCCCTGTGCTAGGCTCTGAGGAAACAATCATAAACATCAAAGAGTTCTTTCCCTTGAAGCTCTAGCTTTGGATGGAAATTATCTGAAACTGAGTTTTGATGGAAACTGGAAAATCCGAAAGATTCAGGTGAAGAGTGAGTGCATTCCAGGCTCTGAAGTGGCTGCTACATTCAATGCAGCACACTGGTCTAGGAATATCTGACAAAGAATAACTCAGTTTAATACCTGGAAAAGACTTAGAGGTCAACAGTTGAACCATTAGGAACTTCATTGGAGTGGCTACAAGGTAAGTTTCCAAAGGGCAGGGTCAATTTCATTTTTGTTTTTTAATTTGCAGCACTTGGTATAGTACCTGGCCCATAGCAGGTGCTTATGCAATTATTGCTATTTGATTGATTGTGTCTTTCCCCCAATGACACCCGTCAAAACCCTTTCAAAATTAATAGGTGGTCTTTGAGAGGAATTAAAGAAAAAATCAACTTAACAAGACTTGGCCTCAGGTAACAGACACTCGAAAATCTGTCAATGTACAGTTGTCTGCAGCCATTAGAGCTTGTAAGGGACCAAGAATGTTGATCTTCTGCTTCAAGGACCTTAGACAGTGAAGGATCTCAAGCAGATAGCAAATGATGATTACTTTCAGGAGCCAGGAATATTAGACTTCAAAAAGAAAAATAAAATGAGATAAAAGGTGGGATATTATAAGGGCTTATGACTAGGATCAGATACTACCTTTGACTCCTCTCAGGAACCAGTCACTGAACGTTTTTCCAAGACATACTTTCTGCATAAAGAGTAGCTATCTCAAATGTGTATTCTGAGGATCCAGTGGGTTAATGCATGAAAAGTTCTCTACAAATGTGCAAGGGCTACATCAATCTTACCTGGGAGGCAGCATGGAATAGTGCATAGAGACCCATGGTTCATGTCCCACCCCTGACCCAAGCCAGCTCTATGCCTCTTCTCAAAGCACTTAACTTTAGAATATCCCAGGTCTCCAGTGGGTTTCTCTTATATCTGTGCTTAGCTCTAGGCTGTGGAACACTTTATGAATGACTCATACAAAAGCACAGATGGTGCTCATCCAATTTCTGTTTTGGGAAGGGTAGTTAAGTGATGGAGTAAATAAAAAAAATATTTGATGAGCTATGTTTGGACTGAATGCAGTAAGGTGAAATTCAAAAAAATAAATTGAAAGTCTCACACTAAATACAAAAAAAATCACAACTATACTTTCTTTGAAAAAGATCTAATCCATTGCAATTTGGTTTTCTTTTTTTTTTAAATTTTGATAACTGCATTTCATTATAGTCAGTTTACTTTATTTTCCTATTTTTATGCATTTAAAATCACAATTCTGAGGAGTATCCAATAGTTTTACCAGATTGACTTCCAGAGGGATCCAGAACACACAAAAAAGGTGAGATATTCCTTATAGGGGTTGAGTATAGTTGATCTAATATGATCAGGCAGTGTCGTATGTTAGATTAAAAAAACATTGTTAGTGTTTGGTGAACTTAATTGAAAGGAACACTATTGGGATGTTGGCAGCATATTGACATCATGAATTGACCAATAAGGAGAGTGAATGTCATAGGCATGACATGGCTTGTCCAAAGTCTTAAGATCAGGGGCAAAGACCATGGGTTCTTGCCCTGATGTGTGTGTGTGTGTGGTTTTGGTAGTGGTGTTCCTTTGTTGGTCTGGTGAATATTATGGGTTCCTACTCAGAAGAAAATTTTTAAATGCATAAAATATAAGATTATAAAGAAAACCAAATATATTAAAAATGCAGTGAGGGCAAAATACTTTTAACCAAAATTCCATGACCCCAGTTAAGTACGTCTGATTGTAGAGTTTGTAGGGACCTCAGATGCTGCCTATGCAATTTTATTAAATGCTTACAATGTGCCAGGTGCTGTGTTCAGCAAAAGACAGTCTCTCAAGGAACTCAAGTATCATTTTATGGATAATCATAATAGTAATGCTAGCTTATATTTGTGCAATGCTTATTGTGTGCCAATCACTGTATGAAGCACTTTACAATTACTATTTTATTGCATCAGAATCATAGAAAATGAGTCAGAAGGGACCTCAGTAGTCATGTAAATCTGTCCACATACAAAAGGATGATGAACATATGACTTTCTTGAGGTCCCACATGTCAGAAGAGGATGTGAACCCAGACCCTCTAAGCTCAAAGCCAGACGTTAAAAGGTGCTTCCCAGTAGGCCCACAGCAGGGATGGACACCCAGACTTGTGCCTTCCCAATCCCACACATTCCCCAGGGCCCCAGTTCCCATGCCCCCTCCCTCACAGCCAATGGATTCTCATCCTCTCATCTCACTCCTTACCTTTTCTGTTTTGATTTTAAAGTCCATCTGGAACAAATTGCCCAATATGGGCAGCCCAGGAGGGCCAGGGGGATAGTTGAGATGCTGCCTCCTCCTCTGCAGATACTGTGCCAGGATCAGGAGGATGGCAGAGAGGAGAAGCAGGGTCTTCAGGGGGGCTCTTTCCCAAAGAGAAGGGAGCACGGTTCCCAGAGGGAGCTGCATCTTTCCCCAGTTCTAGCACTAGGGCCCGAGAAGCTACGCTCCTCCTCCCTCTTCCTATTCCTGCAGAAACAACAACAACTTTGTGGCCAATGGAAGTAGGGTTCATGTGAAGGACAAAGCTGTGTTTGTTCCCTTGGAGCTGCTTCCTTGGCTGGTTTTATAGGTCAAGCAGTGAGAGCTCTAGGGAATGTCAGCCTCCCCTCTGTGCCTCTGCTCTCTGTCAGGGCCTGCCTCCTGGGAGTAAATATGTTGTATCCCTAGTATCTTCCACCTGGAAAAGAAGACTGGGCTTGTCTGCTAGGAACTAAAGAGACAGTTTGACCAGAGCAACCTGGGAATGTTCCACACACAGGCAGATCCAGCTAGTGGGGCCAAAATTACAGGGCCAGATCTGTGAGGCAGGAATTGACTCAGGATCGTGTTCCCTTGTTTAGGAGAGCAGAAAGCTGAGTTCCAGGGAAGCCAGGAAACTGATGAAGTCCCACAGCTGTTTGTAAGTTTCAGAGCCTTCATTGGAACCTGGCTCATCTGGCTTCAATTCAGCACAATTTTCCCTCTTGTAGAATGTCTCCTAATGGTCTTGAAGACTAACATAGAAGAGCTCTAAACTCTATCATCTGTGTGTGTGTGTGTGTGTGTTTGTGTGTGTTCATCCTTCATTGCCAAAGAAGACCATGCCATCAGAGAAATGGTGACATGACTTGAACTTGACTTTGTTTTGAGTGAGGGAGGGATGTACAGGTCATCAACCTCACTTCTTCTCCAGAGCCATTTGAATCCAGTAACCAGATATTCATCAGGATGACTGGAGATGACCCAGGATGAAGCAATTGGGGTTCAGTGACTTGCCCACGGTTACACAGCTAGCGACTGTCAAATATCTGAGGTGAGATTTGAACTCAGGTCCCCCTGACTCATGTACTGGTGCTCTATCCACTGCACCACCTAGTTGCCAAACCTGGGTTCCAGGCAACCTGCTAGGGGCATGTGGCTAGATTTCAGTGAATCTGTGAACTTGAGTGGGAGGAAATAATTTAAAATTTATTGAAATAATATAAAATCCCCATAGACCTTTAACGAAATTCCAACGTATTTGGAGCAAATTAAATAAAATGCCAGTGTATTTGGAATAAGATTCTGATACAGTTGGAATAAATTGGAATAATTTGAATGAAATCCCAATATAATTGGAATAAGCTAAATAAAATCCCAATATAATTGGAATAAATTGAAATGAAATAAAAATGTCATTAGAAGAAAATGTGATAATTGGAATATTTCAGCATGATTCGAGTAAACAGGGATTATTAGAATAAATTGGAATGATTGAAATAAAATTCAATATAATTGGAATTTCCTTTGCAATTCTATGTAAATCATGGCGTGCTTGGGCACTTGTGCTTAGTCCCCAATTCTAAAATCACATTTCTCTTTAAAAATCATATTTCTCCCTAGCCACAAAACACTATCCCAGGCAGTTTCTCTCCAGCCCAAGGACACAGCCTTCCCCAGCAGAAACTGTTATCTCCTTTCCTGCTATGGTAGCCAACTGCACCTATACAATTTATTAGTCTGAACCAGTTGTGTACTGACTGAATGGGCTGTGCACTAAGTCATAACAACATTTACTATTCACTGACCAATCATATGTATCCTAGACTTAGACATACATGTGCTCCCTTACATTTATCTTGTTTAACAAGACATTGATGAGAGCAGCCTGGATTTTTTTCAATCAGCCCTGACTGTTGGTTGACTTAGTGATGTTTCAGACCTAAAACCACACTTTCAGGTAGCCTGCACTTGCTTGGGATATTTCCCAATTAATTCTGGGTAAAATACCTGTACAGTAGATACCAAAAGTGCATGTTCCTTTAAAAACAAACCACTCCTTAATCAGTCCCTAATCTCTCCCCAATCACCAAATATCCTATATAAAATTAACTGTACCCCTGTAAGGTTACAAGTTCCCTAAGAACTCTTGCCCCCTGAAAAGTGTAACAAATTTATACCTTGATCTCAACACTGCTTGAACCTGTGAGTTCATTCCAGATCCCCATTAATTGGGGAATGGCTGTAAAAGGTGTGGTATATGAATGTAATGGAATACTATTGCGCTATAAGAAATGATTAACAAGGAGATTTCAGAGAGGCCTGGAAGGACTTATGTTAACTGATACTGAGTGAAAGGGGAAGAACCAGGAAAGTATTGTACACAGTTGCAGTCACAATATGTGAGGAATTTTCCTGGTACACTTAGCCCTTCATGGCATTGCAAGGACCTAAAACATTCCCAAAGAACTCTTGAGACAAAATGCCATCCACAACTAGAGAAAGAACAATGGAATTGGAATGCAGAATGAAGGACAATATTTTCTCCTGTGTTATGTTTTGTTTCTTTGGGTTTTTCTCATAGTTTCTCATATTCATTTTAATTCTTCTACACAACATGACTAATGTGAAAATGTGCTTAAGAAGAATATATGTATAGAACCCATATAAGAATGAATACTGTCTTCGGAATAGAGGGGGTAGGGAGGGATAGAAAATCTAAGTCTTTTGGAAGTCATTGCAGAAAACTGAAAACAAATAAATTATTCCAAAAAGGAAATTATCAAGGAAAACAACTCTGATATTCTAGAACTAGGGGGTGAAATAGATATTGAAAGAATCCACTGATTGGCTATTGAAAGAGATCTCCAAACTCAAACTCCTAGAATTATTGTAGCTAAATTCCAGAGTCCCCTGGTCAAGGAGAAAGTATTGCAAGCAGTCAGAAACAATTCGAGTATTATGTAAACACAATGAGGGTAACATAAGATCTAGTCGCTTCTACATTAAGGAGTTGAAGGGTTTAGAATATGATCTTCCAGAGGTAAAAGGAGCAAGGATTAAAACCAAGAATCAACCAGGAAAACTGAGCATAATACTTTAGGGGAAAAAGTGGATATTCAATGAAATAGAGGTCTTTCAAGAATTCTTGATGAAAAGACCAGAGTTGAGTAAAAACTTTGATTTTAAAATATAAGAATCAGGAGAAGCAAGAAAAAGTAAACAGGAAATAGAAATCTAAGGATTTACTAAAGTTGAACTGTTAACATTTCTACATGGAACTATAATATTTGTAGCACTTAAGAATTTTGTCAGAGTTAGGGTAATTGGAGGGATTATATAAATATAAATATACACACACATATAAACATACACACACATATATAGACAGAGGGCACAGGCATAGATGAATGTGAAGGAATGATATCTAAAAATAAAATTAAGGGGAGAGGGAGGAATATATTGGGAGAAGGAGAAAGGGAGAATTAGAATGGCGTAAATGATCTCATACAAAAGAGGCAAGAAAATGCTTTCACAATGGAAGGGAAGAGTGGGGAAGTGAGAAGGAATGAGTGAATCTTACTCTCACTGGATTTGACTTAAGGAGGGAATAACATACACACTAAATTGGGTATGAAAATCTATCTTATGTTACAGGAAAATAGGGGGACAGGGTAATTGGGAGAACGGGGTAATTAAATATGAACACATTTGATGAAGGACAGGACGAAAAAGAGAGAATAGAATAAATTTGGGGGCAAGATAGGATGGAGGGAAATATAGTTAGTCTTTCACAACATGACTGTTATGGTAATGTTTTGCATGACTATACATGTTGCTTGCCTTCTCAATGAAGGTGAGTGCAGAAGGACAAATGGAGAGAATTTGTAAATTAACGTTTAAAAAATGTTAAAAATTGTTTTACATGCAACTGGAAAATAAGACATAGAAGCAATGTGTTATCTATCATGCCCTACAAGAAAATAGATTGGAAGGGGATAAGAGAATGAGTTGTGTGATAGAGAGAAGGGCAGACTGGGGGACAGGGAATCAGAACACATGTTGTCTTGGGATAGGGGTAGGGGGGACATGGGGAGAAAATTTGGAGCTCAAAATCTTGTGGAAGTGAATGTTGAAAACTAAAAACAAATTAATAAAAAAAAGAAAAGAAAAAAATCTGGGGTTCATAATGGATTCATGATGAAAAATTCTATCCATATTCAGAGAAAGAACTGATGGTGTCTGAATGCACATCCAGCATACTCTTTTCACTTTCCTTGTGTTTTGTGTTTTTTTCGTTAAGTCTATTTCTTCTTTCACATGACTAATATGGAAATACATCTTGCATGACTATACATGTATAGCCTCCATCAAATTGCTTACTGTCTCAGGGAGTAGGGGAAGGAGGAAGAAAGGGATAAAATTCGTGGCTTAGAGGCTTTTTAAAAAAAAAATGAATGTTAAATTTTTCTTCACACGTAATTGGAAAAAATAATTAAAATTAAATAGGTCAAGAACCCAGAGATAATGAACAAAGTTGAGAATTTACTGACCAAAGTTTATACCCAGCTGACTTCACTAGCTAGCTGTATGCATTGTGTTGCAGGTGCATACCCACCATTCTCATCTCCATCATTTCACCTAAATTTTCCCATTAAATGCAGATTCAGAATTGTACTATTGACCTAGGCCCCATCTGTCAGGGTCCTTTCCTCATTTTCCTCAAATTTTGGAGACATTGGAGAAGAGGGCACTAACATTCAATGAGCAGGCAATCTCACAGAGAACTCCATGTTTGCTCCACCCTAATTATCTGCCTTCTCCATGTATTCTAAGTCAAAGTTCACTCTAGGCATAAATAAGTCAATGCCCCAGGGATCAAGGCCCAGACTCACCCATGCTCTGCCCACAAATACCTTCAAAGCCCTCGAACTGTCAACACCCAAAAGGCACCCAACCACATTCTGTTTTTGTGATTATTCTTTCATTGAATTTAGTTTTTCCATCGCCACTCAGTACTGTGTGCACACAAGTCCAGGGAATGTCCTGACTGCTTCTAAATGGATTTAGGAGTAGGATGGGGTGGGAATACAGAATCAACAGCTCCATTTCTGAAAATAAGGCCCCTACAGAACTTTGATAGTACATTTTTTGGACTAAATTTGTGATTTCATTGATGTAGGAAACTCTTTCTATGTTGAATCTGATTTGGACCTGATGCACATATTATAACCTTAGAGAGTAAACAGAGACACTGAATGTTTAAATGACTTGCTCAGGGATAGGCAGTCACTCCTCTCTTGAGTCCTCTTCTCTTTTCTCCCTAGACTATTTCACTTGTTGATTTCCTTGGCTCCCATGATTTCAATGATCTTTGCTGAGTTGATGATTTTCAAATCTATTCATCCAACCATGACCTGTCTCTTGACTTCTAGTCACAGATCTTCAAATATCTGACAGAGATCTGAAACTGAATAACTTCTAGACATTTTAGATTCAACCTATCCAAAATGGTGCCCATTATCTTTTCTCCAAAATCTTTTGTCTCTTCTTAATTTCCCTGTTACTACTGAGGATGCCACAATCCGAGTCATTTCTGTTCTCTCCCTGGGTATCTTCCTTAATTCTTCACATGCTCTCAATCCCCTGTCCATCCTGTTTCTAAGACCTCTCGATGTTAGTTTTATAACATCTCCCATGTGTACCTCCTTCCGTCCTCTGACATTGTTGCCACCCTGGCACAGGCACATATCACCTCATTATTGGTAGGGGCTATTGTGATAGCTGGCTCATTGTCAGGAATGATTTGGAACAGCAGATTGAATGCTAGATATGGACTCAAGATAACCTGGGTTAAAATCTTGCCTCAGACACCAAGTCCTTGGAAAAATCACTCAACCTTGGTCTACTTCAGTTTTCTCATCTTTAAAATAGGGATAATAATAGCACCTACCTCCCAAGGTTGCTGTGAAGATCAAATGAGATTATTTGGAAAGTACTTTGCAAGCCTTAAAATGACATATCAAATGTAAGCTGTGAGTCTTACCTGAATCCAATCCATCCTCCACTCAGTTGTTACATCGGGCAGCTAAGTGGTGCAATGGATAGAACTCTAGACTTGAGGTCAGGAATGCCCAAGTTGAAATTTGGATTACATACTTTAACAAATTACAAGTCACACAGCTGATGTAACTTGGCTTAAAATAACACAGCTAACAAGCATTTCCCTAACATAGTATAATAAAAAAAAATAATTTACCATGATACTAAAACTCTATTATGTAAAACTTTCTATTCCTTTTAAATATATAATAAAATTACCATGTAATTTTTTTCTTCCCTCCCCCTACCTTAGAGATCACAACAGTCAGATAAAAATAGGTATATTAAACTAAACTGCCAAAATTCTAAAGTGATTGCATATAAGGCTATGATAGAAAAACCTTGCTCAAAGTGTCATATAAGACAAAAATATCCTTTATTTCTGATGTCAGATATATTGAGTGAGCAAGACAATTCCCTAGACTTAAGGAAACAAAATCTATAAACTTTAGCTTTAGAATCCAATTAAATCTGAATTAATGAACACTTTGTATTGAAGATTATTTTCCAATTAAGTTTTTGTCATTTTTCATTTGTTTTACTTTGTTTTTAGCAAAGTGCCTAACATAGCCTATGCAATGGCCTTTCTAATGGTTGATATAGTAAGTAATAATTCCCTTAATGTACTCTATGGTCATTTCATGCCAATCTCGGCATTCATTGTGGAAATACTTTCACTCAGGCAAGGTTTGATTAACAAAATGGAAGAATCCTTAAACTGACATAGTACCAATTAATTCCTGATTCAATTCCTAGTTTTAGAATGAGAAAGAAATATCCCTTCTGCCAAGTGGTTTTAAGTGGTTTAAATTTGAATGACTCTTGAATTGAGATTCTGTTCTCCTTAAGAATCAAAGTTGGGATTTCTCTCATCAGCTCCCTGTAGGCTGTAACTGGGTTCACACAGCCATACCGCTGATGAGCTGCTTGATCTGATATCTTAACAGCTCAGAACTGAGATAGAAACAGCTTGCTGTACATGCAAAGGGGAAAAAAGTAGCATACTTCAAGGAAGTGCTCAGAAGAAAATTCCTTCTCTAATTCCACTTTCAAATCAGCAAATTCTTATAAACTAGGGGAAAGTTTTCCCTTCCCTCTCTGCTTCTTAATTTTGGCCACAATCAAAAGACAGATATATCTCTCAGATATTTCTATATATGTTTATCTCTCTCTCTCTCTCTCTCTCTCTCTCTCTCTCTCTCTCTCTCTCTCTCTCTCTCTCTCTCTCTCTCTCTCCTACCTCTCTATCTATCTTGACCTTTAATATTTGAACATAGAACAAAGACTAGAACATACAGGGTCTGAGTGATCAGAAATCAAAGTTGAGGTATAAATATTCCTTTCTTTGCTTGCCTTTGCCATTTACCTCACGTATGTCACTTAATTTACTCTGACTTAATTAACTACTTGAAAACCTGACCTCACAAATCTTCCTAGAAAAAAGACATTTCCTTGCTCATCTTACCTAGTTTCCTACCCTCCTCCAAGCAGATCTTTCCTCCATTCAGAATCAAAACACCTAATTGCTGCCTTACGTAAAGGAGTTCCCTTGAATTATTACCTAGTATGTCAGTCTGAAATAGTGCTCAGCAAGAAATGTAACTTTTACAAGAGTTTATATTTTCCTGGCTTGCCTTGATTTCCTTTCTGCAGACATAAAACCTCACATTTCTAGTCCTTCCTGTCTATAATAGGTTTGAGATGAATAGGCCTTGATTTCAAAATGTAATTGCAGACTTTTCAAGCAGTACCCTATAATGTTCTGCACATTGATCACCCAGAAATAAGCACTGTGAGCCTGGCTTAAGGTAATCTTGCCAATAGACCTCATTCAGTTATAAAATTTTATTTTATTTTTAATTTATGGAATAAAACAAGCATTTCCATGACATAGTATAATGAATAAAGATTATTGCTCATGAAATTACAAATCTACTATGTATAACTTGCTGTTCCTTTTAAATATGCAATAGGTATTCTATAAATTTCTGTTTTCTTTTTCTTTTTCTCCCCACCATCCTAGAGATGACAGCCATTAGACACAAATAAGTAAACAGATATGTAAAATTATTCTTTTTTGTGTTCTAAAATGTTAGTAATAAGTTGTTTTTATGGTGGCAAAGAACTGAGTATTACAGGGCTGCCCATCAGTTGGGGAATGGCTGAAGAAGCTGTGCTATATGATTGTGATGAAATACTACTGGGCTTTAAAAAATGATGAGCTCAATGATCTTAGAAAAACTTGGAAAGACTTCCATGAAATAATGAAGAATGAAATGTACAGAATCAAGTGAACATTTTATGCAGTAACAGCAATATTGTTTTAAGAATTACTTTGAGTGAATAAATTATTTTGACTATTATAAATACCCAAATTAACTATATATATATTAGATGAAGAAAGACTGTCTGCAAGTAGTGAAAGAACTGAGAGACCTTCTTCTAACAATGATCCCTCTGCTGTTGAGAGTGTTCAGAGCTTCAGCAAAAAGAAAACGTACTTAAAACAGACATATGAATTTACTCAGAGAAGATCTAATTACTGATAAAAGGGAGAGAGTCAAATTAAGATCAAAGTCCTAACAGAAAGCTCCCTCCTGTGGAGAAATTCTCCAACTGGGCCCATGAACATATATTAGAGTTTTTTGTTAAGAATCTGAGGTGCCGAGCTCTGGTTCCTTCTGTAGTAGGCAAACTTTGGTGCATTAAAAGTCCAAGAGACATAATTTCTGGGCAATTAGTAATCAAATTATTAATTATGGCTAGCAAATAATTGATATATTGAAGCCAGTGACTTTCTCTTTCTCCAAAGACATAGCATGGTGGATTCACTGGAAGTTAAAATACTTTTGGAAAAGTGGGTGTTCCCAAAAGTTGGAAATCAACTCTAAATGCTTAAAAATTAATTAGAGAATGAATATTATAATGAGAAGTAGTCTTATTCTAATGATGGGTTGGGAGACTTGAATTTGATTATGTCACTCTTGAACAAAGAGACTCATCTCCACCTAGACCACCCTCCCCCAATCCCCACCCCCAACTCAGGCCATCTAGAAAAAATTATCTGTTCTTTACCCAGTCTTACCTGAGTAGAACAAAGGTGGAGTTATAGTGAGGATTCTATCTAGACATTTATTCCACCTAGATATCCCTTGAAAATTAAAATTCTGTAAGTCAGTACTCTCCAAACTGATTTTTAAAATAAATACACTCCATCAGTCAAGGGCAGCTATGTGGAACCATAGTGCCTACAGAGTGCCAGGCTGGAATCAGGAAGACTCTTCTTCCCAAATTTCAATCTGGCTTCAGATACTTACTAGCTTTCGGACCCTGGGGAAATCACTTATGCTCATTGATCTCAGTTTCATAATCTGTAAAATGAGCTGGAGAAGAAAATGGCAAGCTACTCATGGATCTTTTCCAAGTAAACCCCAAATGAGGTCACAAACCATCAGACACAATTGAAAGAACACAAATCAATCAGTCAAAATATTTTGAATATGTCTCTAAAATTATCTACAAGTACTTCTTTCCTAATATATTCCATATTTCATAAAATACACAACACATATTAAAAGGATGATATAGTAAAATATTTTCAAAATAAGTGTTTTAGCAAATATATTTATACTTCATTGTTTTAGAAAAATCTTGCTTATTTTGTGATCCTATAATTATTATGTCTTGCTCAAAATTAATTCTATTTTTGTGGGGTTTTTTTTTTCATGAGTATCGTAAGTGGAAGGCAGACTCCATCAAGGTCCAAACAGAAGAACAAAAACGAAAAAGTCTCACTGGCTGTTTTTACTAACTCACTTTCTCTCTCTCTCTCTCTCTCTCTCTCTCTCTCTCTCTCTCTCTCTCTCTCTCTCCCTCCCTCCCTCCCTCCCTGTCCCTCTCCTTCTCCTCCCTCTCTCTTTACTGTTATCCATTAGTTATGAGAAAGGATTTTTTCAGTCGCTAAATTTTCATCTTTGTGCCAACCCATTTGGAAGTTGCTGTAAAATCCACTCAAATTCTTTATTGGGCAGACTTTTTAAAATCTAAAAAATTCTGTTTTCAAGGGTGTTTTTTAAAATGTGCAAATATTAAAGGTTTGTTGTTGTTTCCCAACTTCATTTTGGCAACTCAAGTGTTATTTTCTAATGACTTACTAATCCTGATGGCTTCATGCTACCATGGGATGGTATCTCAAGGCAAAACATAAATGTGTTTTGTTGTTTTTTTTGTTATTGTTGCTGTTCCTCGCTTTGTTCAGTCATGTCCAACACTTTGTGACATCATTTGGGGTTTTCTTGGCAGAGATACTAGAGTGCTTTGCCATTCTTTCTCCAGTTCATTTTACAGAGGAGGTAACTGAGGAAAATAGGGTTAACTGATTTGTTCAGGGTCACCCAACTAGCACCCAACTAGACCTTGGTCTTTCTGACTCTACGCTCAATATCACCTGGCTACCCTAAGTGAAGGGTAATGGTTTTCATTAGCAATAGTGGGTGAAGATCCATATTTCTAATAATTTTACAATTTACAGTGTCTTGATGTCTTGTTGGATCACATGGGCTGATGAAAAGTTTCTACAAGAATAAACAATAACCACCTGGTTTCAGGTGGTTTACTGGTAAGTCACATCACTAGGGTATTCTACAATTTGTAGTTTCTTGGAAGGAAAGTTTTTGCATGATAGTCCATTAAGTGAAAACTAGATAAGGTCACCCATAAATTTATTCATCCAGGCACACCACATACAAGCTCTCAACTGCTCACTTTTTCCCTATTTCTTTCTCTTGCCAGAGACACCCTTTTTCTACCTCTAAGTTTCTCTGGCTTCCTTCAACAGTCAGTTCAAATCAAAGTCTTTGTACAGAGATTCTTTATCCACTTGGATCCCATCCCACCTCCAGCTGCCAGCGTCTTGCCCTCAGAGATTGCCTCCTATTTACTTTGTATGTATCTTATGTGTACATACTTGTGACTTCTTTTGCCCCTTTAGAATGTAAGCTGCTTGAAGACATGGACCGTATTTACCAGTGTATAACAAAATCCCTGGCATATAGTAGGAAACAAAAATGATAGTAATGTGAGAGAAACTTGAAGAAAAAGGGTCAATAGTGTGGAAAAAGATATGAAAAAGTGAAGAAAATAACTACCTAAAAATAGAATTGGTCAAATTTGAAAAGAAATTACAAAAGCTCACTGAAGAAAATAATTCCTTAAAAATTAGAATTGAACAAATGGAAACTAATGACTCTGTAAGACAATAAGCTACAAAAAAAAATTTAAAAGTTAAAAAATAGAAGAAAATGTGAAGTTTCTCAATGGAAAAATAATTGACCTAGGAAAATAGATCCAGGAGAGAAAGTAAGGTTTATTGGATTACATGAATGCCATGAACAATAATAAAAGCCTGCACAACATTTTTCAAGAAATTTTCAAAGAAAACTTTCTTGAAATATTGGAACTAGAGGGCAACATAGAAATGGAAAGAATCCACTAATCAATGCCTGAAAGAGATTGCAAAATGAAAACTCCCAGGAACATCCTAGTCAAATTTCAGAGCTCACAAATCAAGGTGAAATTATTTCAGGCAATCAAAAAGAAACATCTTAAATATCATGAAGCTACTAGGCAGGATGACATGGGATTTGGCAGCTTTTGTGTTCAAGAATGTGAGGACGTGCAATATGATATTCCAGAAAGCAAAGGAGTTAGTACTATAACCAAGAATCACCTATTTATCAAAATTGTTTGTAGTCTTTCATGGAGAAAAAATGGATATTTTACAAAATGGAGGATTTTCAGGCATTTCTAATTAAAAGACCAGAGTCAAATAAGTAATTTGACTTCCATATACAAGACTCAAGGGAAACAGAAAAAGGTAAATAAGAAATAAGAAAGAGAAAACATAAGAAATAAAATAAAGTTAAAAAGTTGATACTTCTCTATGACAAGACAACATTTGTAACTTAACAATCGTATTACTGTAGGAACTATTTGAGTATATGTAGAGAGAGGGTGTAAATATAAGATGACTTTAATGGGATGATACCCCCCCCAAATAAATAAATGGTGGAAGAAATTTCCAATGGAAGAAGAAGGAGGGGGGAGATTGAATGGAGTAAATTATACAAATAAAAGAGGCATGAAAGTTATTATAATGGAGAAATGATGGGAAGCATGGTAGGCAAAGTTTAAACCTTACTCTCATCAGACATGACTCAAGCAAGAAATAATGTACATAATCAGCTGGATATAGAAATATGTCTTACCCATAAGGAAGCAAGAAGGGATAGGGAAAACAGAAGGGGAAGGGGAGACTGATAAAAGACAGGGAAGATTGTTGAAAGCAGTGATCAAAAGTAAAGCACTTGGATGGAGTAACTGGATGGGAGGGTAAGACAGAGGGGGGAATAAACAAGTGAAATATAACATGGAGAGAAATACACAGTTATCATAACAATAAATGTGAATGGGATTAATTTGTCTACAAAATGGAAGTGTTTAGCAGAATGGCTTACAAACCTGAATCCTGCAATACATTGTTTACAAAAAAGACATTTGAAGTAGAGAGACACATAGAGCATAAAGTAAGGGGCTGAAGCAGAATCAATTATGCTTAAGCTAAAGTAAAGCAAGCAGGGGTAGCACACACGATCTCATGCAAAGCAAAAGCAAAAATAGGGCCAATTGAAAGAGGTAAGGAAGGAAACTATATCTTGATGAAAGGTAACATAGACAATGAATTAATATCAATACTAAGCAAATATGCACTAATGGTAGATTTTCCAGGAGTCAAGGAAGGTAGAAATCACCACCTTCTCTGGTAGGTATTTTTTTTAAACTGTCCTCAGTCTTTGAGGTTGGCACCAGGAACCAGGGTGAATGATTATCCTTGTGTTTTCCCTTTTAATGCCTTCATGGAGCAGTGGGTAGAAAGCAGGATTTGGAGGCAGAGGCCTGGGTCTGAATCTTAGCTCTTCGACTTTTCTTGCCCTGGACCTCTATTTTCTCTTCAGGAAAAAGGAGGCTGGACTATCAGGGATGTCACATACAAGACCCCAGTCTAAAGCACCATCGCTCATCACTCCTGAGCATGACCAGGCCCAAATTAAAATGCAATGGAGAAAAGTTTAACAAAATAAAGACATCATGCAACATAAATAATGCCACTATTTGGCTTTCTAAGCCTGTAGCTTGCCACACCTACACTAGGTGACTTCTGAGGTCCCTTTCCACTCAAAAGTTCTAGTCTCTCCCTATAGAATGGAAGGCTGTGTCCCTTGTCCTCACGTATCGTGTAAAGGAGAGGTAAAGATTAGGGAGACAGCCTTTGTAGGTGAAGAACAATCAATGACTCACAGTTTATGAATCATAAAAGATTTATAAAGACAGATCCCTAGAGAAGATAGGATGAGGGTCAAAGATATGGAGCTCAAGGGATGTCTGAGGCTGTCTAGTCCTATGTTCTCATTTTTACAGAGGAGGAAACTGAGGCACAGAGGAGATGCAACTTGACAATGAGGACCATCACCAATCACTGTTATCCTAATATTCTGTAGGGATTTAACACTTACAAGGAACTTTCCATGTGTTCTCTCGTTTGCTCTTTGGAATAAATGTGATCATTAGGCCCATTTTACAATGGAGAAAATGCAGAGGAGAGGCCCAGAGGCTGGCATAGCTGGTAACTTTCTGAGGAAAGGTCTGGATTCCGACCTTTTGACCCAAAGTGAAGGGTGTGTACACTGCAAGATGATGTAGGTAGTCATTCACAGGAATGGGATTCAAACCCAGGTCCTCTGAACATTTTCCCACTAAATCATTCAACCTTTCATAAGGGATAACTACATTGGAGATAGTGAACAGGATGATAGGATGTTTCTCAGTCCCCCTGGATGTCTGCTGTGATTCCATCCTGCAGCTCAGAATTCTATTGGCAAATATATATATATATATATATATATATATATATATATATATATATATATATATGTGTGTGTGTGTGTGTGTGTGTGTGTGTGTGTGTGTGTGTGTGTATAGACATATACATGTACATGTATACATCCATGCATATATACTTAATAGAGAGACAGACAGAGGGATGAGACAGATCAAGAGACAGAGAGAAACAGAGAGACAGAGAAAGAGAAAGACATACATATATGTACATATGATCCAAAAATTCAATTTCAGAAACACAAGCTACACAAGGAATAACTAGAGAGAGTTTGTTTAAAAAAAGAGCTGGTAATTAAGTTGACAGTAAAGTCAATATTAGTTACTCTTTTTCTCTGGCAGCCAAGAAGGTTGTGACACCCCTTGGGTATATTTAGAGGTGTGCAGGATCCTGGGCAAGGGAGATCATGCTGTGCTATCTTCTGTCCTGCTCCAACTTCCTCTGGGACATTATCTTCAGCTCTGGGCACCACAGTTTTTGAAAGGGCATTGGGTAATCTATAGAGGATATAATGAAGACTCATATCCTTACAGCTTTAGAACCAGGAGGTGTGTTAGTGATTGCCAAGCCCAAACCCTTTATTTTATAGATGAAAAATGAGGTCCAGAGAGGACAGTGAATGGTTTAGGCTCACATCTGTACTATTAGAGCAGATATTTGAACCTACGGTCTCTGAATCCAAACATAGTGATCTATCTTTTCACTGCACCACCATACCTCCAGATAAAACAACCCTTGAATTCATGCTATAGGAGAAACATCTGGAAGACTTGGGAATGCTTAGACTGTAGGAGAGTATGTGTATTTAGGGGGAGAGGGTTGGGCATGGAGCTGTATTTAGTTCTTTGAAAGATTTTTAAATGGAAAAGGGTTTAGCTCTGTCCTGGTTGATGCCAAAGTGCAAGAATGAGAAACAATGAAGTGTTTAGGCTTGATTCAGTTGGGGAAAATAGAAACTTACAATGAGAACTGTCCACAAGTGAAAGGAATTGCTTCTCTGAAACTCACACCAGCTCAGTAACCCTGACCAGGGGAATCTTACTCCCTCTGACTGAAAAAGTGGGGGGGAGAACATCAAAGAACTCCTCTTAGACCCTACATTTAAGGAGGTGGCCCAGGACAACCATCTTATCATTTCACACCTGACTACAGGACTTCACCTCATCTTTCTTCCCTCTTACTCTCCACCCCTGTCTTTCAGCACTTTCTAATGGGCTTTCTTACTCAATTAAACCGTCTTCTTTTTTGCATCTGTAATTCTGGTACCTGACACAGAGCTGACACTTGATATATGTTCATTGATTAAGAGTGATGGGTTCTTTCTCATTTGAGCTGTTCAAGTAGAGACAGAATCGCCATTCCACAAGTCAGCTGTGGTAGGGGTACTTCAATCAATTAAATATTTATCATGTTCCTACTATGTGTTGGGCTAAGGGCTGGGGATGCAAAGAACAATCCCTGCCCTCCAAGAGTTTACAATCTAACAGGGTAGAAAACACACATTGATATATAGATATATGTGTGTGTTTATGCATGTACATATGTGTGATGTACATGTACATATGTATACACACATATATATTTTTATATATACACATATATTAAATTATTTATAGGACAAATAGGCCATCATTAACAAAGGCTCCTTAGAGGGTTGGGGCAAACTTTCTATAGAAGATGGGATTAAGACTTATCTATGGCTAACTAGAGGGCCCTGAGATAGCTTGCAGCTTGGAGATTGTGCTATCTTGTTACTCCTTTGATTTCATCAATACATCTGTTAATCACTCAACAAGCTTCATTTATTGTTAACATTTATATAGTGCTTTAAGGCTGACAAAGTGCTTGACACGTATTGCCTCATTTTATGTTCATGCTAAACTTGGAGGTAGGTGTGATTATTATTTCCATTTTACAGATAAGGAAACTATGCACTTACCTCTGTCTTATAGGATAATGCTGCCTTACTCTTTATCAGGGCTGACCCCTCTGCTTGATCAAGTGGCCCCAACTGATCCTATTTCTCCCAGAACATGGTCCCCATTGTCTCACTTATTTTCAGTCTCTCTCACTTTTTCTTTGCTCTTTCTTAATGTCACCAAGCACACCATATCCTCCATTCTCAAACAATTTTATGTATCTTCTATCCCACTATCATCTCCTATCTCTTCTGCCTATGTAGCTAAATGCTCAAAAAAGCTGTCTGAAAGAGGGTCTTCCACTTTTATCTCCTCTTACTCTCTTCATAACCCTTTATACGCCAGCTTCCAATATTATCTTTCTCCCCAAACTGCTCTCTCCAAGTTACTTATGATCTCCTGCTTGTCCAATCCAATGGTCTTTTCTTAATCGTTCTTCTCATTCATCTCTCTTGAGCCTTTGATACATAAATGTAAAACGTATATCTTAGGTAGTTATTAGTAATTAGGTAGTGTGGAGGAATGATTGGGGTCTATTTGAGTATGACATGATGTTTTACAAGTAAAACCATTAGGGTCAGCTAAAAAGAGTAATTATCTTATACAAATGAGATGCAAGAGTGAGAACTGACACAGACTAATTAGATGGGTTGGAGGCTACTGGCTACTCTCATTGGGAATGGGTTCAAGAGGGATTGATGCATACTTGTCTAGAAGAATGTAAAACTCTTCTAAATTCAGAAAGACATAAAGTACTAAGGGGGTAAGGACTGGGGGGAGGGGAGAGCATAAGGGCATGATCTTTAGAGGGGAGGGTGAGGGAACACATTAAAAATGTGATAAAAGAGTGTTTCAATTAATAGGGAAAGTCAGATTCATGGAGTATGATAAGTTAAGTAATAGGAAGCCAAGGTAGCAGATAAAAAGTAAAGTACGTATGTATGTATATCTTTGTGTCTATATGTCTATAAATGTATGTATGTGTATATATACATAGACGTGTATGTTTATAAACATATACACAGAAATATACATATAAGCACATACACATATACATCCATATTCATATATATGCATGCACATACATATATGTATATACATACATAATTATGTATGTACACACATAAATATACACACATATCCACACTTAATGATATCCTCCTAGGGGTAGGAAGGAGGAAAAGAACAAAGGAAAAAGAGCACAGCAGATAACAAAAGAAACTTACAAGGAAGGAAACATGAACTGCTCTTAATATAGCACATAATATGTATTACAGAGTCTTTCTTGAAATAGAAATTCATATTGTTTGAATCCTCTCTCACCTTCTGCTGTGCACAGGGTAATACTTCTTTGTCTTGTCCTATCTTGAAAAATTTCAGTTTTAGTATTTTAATGTTTCCTTTTCCATTTCTTATTTAGTACTTAAGTTTAAAATAAAAAAAAAATTAAAAAAGGTGATCTAGCCAAACCACATCTTAAAATGTATTATAAAGCAATGATTATGAAATCAATCTGGTACTGCTAAGAAATAGAGTGGTGGATAAGTGAAATAGATTAGATACAAATTATATTATAACAAATGACAATCCAATCTAGTATATTATCAACCCACAGATCCAGGTTTTGGGGACAAGAACTCATTATTTGTCAAAAACTTGTGGGAAAACTGACCAACAGCATCACGTTTATTAGGTATAGATCAAGATCTTACACCACATCACAGGATAAGGTCAAAATGTGTACAAAATTTAGATATAAAGGGTGATAATATGAACAATATAAGAGAGTATGGAAAAGTTTATCTGTCAGATTTATGAATAACAAAAGAATTTAGGACCATAGAATATATAGAGAGCATTACAAAACATAAAATAGATACTTTTGATTATGATTTTTTTTTTAAATTCCACAAATAAAGCCAGTGCAACAAAAATTATAAAGAAAGTAGAAAAATGGGGAAATTTTTTATGAGAAAATTAAAGGCCTCATTTCTCAAATATGTATAGAAGTGAGTCTAATTTATTAAAAAAAAAAATATGAGTCATTGTACTGATAAATGATCCAAGGATGTAAACAGGCAGTTTTCAGATGAAGAAATCAAAGTTATCTATAGTCATATTTGAAAAAAAAAACCTCTAAATCATTATTGATTAGAGAAATGATATTAAAACAACTCTGAGGTACCCTCTCATACCTACTAGAGTCATTAATATGACAAAAAAGGATATTGGAGAACAATTTGAAACTATTCCCAAAGGACTATAAATCAGTGCATACTCTTTGATCTATCAATGCTGCTGCTTGTTCTGTATCTCAAAGACATCCAAATAGAGGGAAAAGTAGGTATTTGTACAAAAATATTTATAGCAACTCCTTTTATGTTGTAGGTTAGAATAGGAAATCAAAGGGATATAATTAGGGAATGACTAAATAAGCTGTGACATTTGATTTTTAATATAATATAATTGTGCTAAAGAAATGACTAGCAGGATGATTTTAGAAACATACCTGGAAAGACTCACTTGAACTGATGCATAGTGAAGTGAATAGAAACAGGGGAACATTGTACACAGCAAGAGGTATATTTTATGTTGAAACCTGTCAGTGACTTAACTATTCTCAGCAATACAATGATCCAAAACAGTCCTAAAGGACTATAGATGAAGGTAAAATCTGCCTCTGAGAAAGAACTGATACTGATTGAATACAGACTGAAGCATGCTATTTCTCACTTTATTTTTTCATTTTTTCTTTTGAGCCTTCTTGGAGAAAATTGACTAATATAAAAATGTTTTACTTAATTGCACATGTATAACCTATATCTGCTTGGTTGCCATCTCAGGGAAAGTGGATGGGAGGGAAGGAATGAGCCACAGAATTTGTAACTCAAAACTTTATATAAAAATGTTTTTAAAATTGAAAAAAAATATAAAGACTGGCAGACTTTGTTATTGCCATTGTGTTTCCAGGATTTTTTTTCAGACTTTGACTTGGAAAACTCCTCTTACTTTCCCATCTGTAAACTGGGTTTACCCCTCCTTACCTTAGAGGGTTGCTATCATCAAGATTAAAATATGCCAAGAAGAGCAACTGAAGCAAAAGAATGCCCAGTGTAACTACTTTGTTAGCAATGGCTCACAATTTGCCAGTAAAATGGGTCCATGGCAAATGTATTCGGTACAAGGACCTCATTGTGAACTCACAGAATATTTGTAAAGATATAATTGAGGATTATTTGAAAAGATAATATAAGTAATAAATGATGGACATTAATAAAAATCACCCAAATGGGTGTTTCTATTTTCTGACTGGCTGGAGTATTATAATTATATTATCAGCTTGGAAATGTACCTTGTATCAGTACTTCTGAAAAGTATAGGTAACCTTCACAGGAATGTGGAACCGTAAGAAATTGGCAATTCTCAAAGTATGGGAATTTTAACCCTATGTCACTAAAATTAATAGTGGAGTACTTATGATTTATCTATAACAAAACTTTTTATAGTAATGAAGAACTCAGCTCATCAGCTGAAGGACTACTATTTCACTCTGTAAAAGTCAAGGGAAATAATGAACATCAAAGTGAGTGACTTAGACATGTAGCAATCAGAAAGTACATGTTATGCTCCATTTCCATGTCAGGCACTTGGATGGATGCTGTAGATCCAAATACATAAAGAAAGCAGTCTCTGATCTAAGGATCATCCTCATCCACTGTGAATGCCTCCTGTAACTCACAGAATCTCTCTAAAGCTTCCTCCAACATTCTCTAAAATCACACCAGTATATGAATTGTAAGAGCAGGAGACCAGAAAGGAACCCAGCAAACCAAAAAACCTCATCTGTGCAGACTTCTTGAGGCAAATGAGGAACAATACTGGTTCTCTGTTTATAGCCTCAAAGGTTTAGATTTAGAGTTGGAAAGGTCCTTTGAGATCCTCTTCCTCCTCATTTTAGATGAGGAAAGTAAGACAGAGGCTTTACTTTCCCAAAGTCACCCAAATAGCAAGTGACAGGGTTGGGATTTCTGCTTTCCTTTTGGTGGCATTAATGCCTCTCCTTTTTTTGAATGGGAAGTTTCAAACTGGGTGATAACTACTCTCCATTTGTCTCTTTCTCCTATTCTCCACCCCCCCCTTACCTTCTCTCCCATCCCCTATGCAAACTCTAAGGGACATGCTGGTGAACCCCTTTGAGGGATGAAGATAATTTGAAGTCTTTCCCCATCACCTCTTGGAAGACCACCCTACAGGCCTATCTTGGCCTACATCACTCAAAGAAGGGCATAGATTTGGTAGGAGGCAGGAGAGACTGTCATGCCATATCGGCAGTCCAATCTGAGCTGGGTATTTGGGGGAGCTTGGAATGTGAATTTCTAGAGCAGACTGGTGAAGAAAAGGAAAAGCTCATCACGAGCCAGATGTTCTCCCAGGCAGACTCTCTTCCCTGAAAGGCAAAGAGATCAAAAGTTTGAATCACTAATGTTCAACAAAGACAGTGGTAACAGGTCTCAAGGGTTTGATTCCTAGACCTAGCATTGGGATGGACCTTAAGAATATTCATTGATTTCTCCACAGCCACAATGCTAAAAACAGTCAGAAATTGAATTTCAACCCAAGTTTTTCCTAATCCATGGCTTGCACCATATTTAACATGCTATGCTGACTAGAGACTTAGAACACATAAAATATACTTCTTTTTTTTTAATATAAATTTATTTATTTAACTTTTTACATTAATTATTTCTTATTTCCTAGTAACAAGAACAATACTAAACAGTTGTTCCTAAAACTTTGAGTTCCAAATTCTCCCCATCCCTCCCTCCCCACCCATTCCCTTTGGGAAGGCAGGCAATTCAATATAGGCCATATCCGTATAGTTTTGCAAATGACTTCCATAATAGCCATGTTGTGTAAGACTAACTGTATTTCCCTCCAACCTGTCCTGCCCCCCCATTGTTTCTATTCTCTCTTTTGATCTTGTCCCTCCCTGAGTGTTGACTTCAAATTGCTCCCTCCTCCCATTGCTCTCCCTTCCATCATCCCTCCCTCCCTGCTTATCTCCTTCTCCCCCACTTTTCTGTACTGTAAGATAGGTTTTCATAACAAAATGAGTGTGCATTTTACTCCTTCCTTTAGTCGAATGTGATGAGGATAAACTTCATGTTTTTCTCAGCTCTCCTCTTTTTCCCTCCACTAAAAAGTCTCCTGCTTGCCTATTGAATGAGAGATAATTTACCCCATTCCATTTCACCCCCCTCTCCTCCCACTACATTTCTCTCTCACTGTTTACCTTAATTTCTTTTAAGATATGGTCCCATCCTATTCAATTCACTCTGTGCTCTCTGTCTCTGTGTGTGCGTGCATGCGTGTACATGTGTGTGTGTGTGTGTATGTGTGTGTGTTCCCACCAACTACCCAGATACTGAAAAGTTTCAAGAGTTACAAATATTGTCTTTCCATGTAGGAATGTAAACAGTTCACCTTTGGTAAGTCCCTTATGACTTCTCTTTGCTGTTTACTTTTTCATGCTTCTTCTCATTCTTGTGTTTGAAAGTCAAATTTTCTTTTAGGTTCTGATCTTTTCATCCAGAATGCTTGAAAGTCCTCTGTTTCATTGAAAGACCTTATTTTCCCCTAAAGTGTTATACTCAGTTTTGCTGGGTAGGTGATTCTTGGTTTCAGTCCTAGTTCCTTTGATTTCTGGAATATCCTATTCTATGCCCTTCGATCCTTTAATGTAGAAGCTGCTAGATCTTGTGTTATCCTGATTGTATTTCCACAATACTGGAATTGTTTCTTTCTATCTGCTTGCAATATTATCTCCTTGAACTGGAAATTCTGGAATTTGACCACAATGTTCCTAGATGTTTCTCTTTTTGGATCTCTTTCAGGTGGTGATTGATGGATTCCTTGAATACTTATTTTGCCCTCTGGTTCTAGAATCTCAGGGCAGTTTTCCTTGATAATTTCCTGAAAGATGATGTCTAGGTGTTTTTTTGGATCATGGCTTTCAGGTAGTCCCATAATTTTTAAATTGTCTCTCCTTTATCTATTTTCCAGGTCAGTTCTTTTTCCCATGAGATATTTCACATTCTCTGCCATTTTTATTCATTCTTTTGGTTTTGTTTTGTGATTTCTTGGTTTCTCATAAAGTCATTAGACATTCTAATTTTGAGAGAACTATTTTCTTCAGTGAGCTTTTGAACCTCTTTTTCCACTTGGCTAATTCTGCTTTTGAAAGCATTTTTCTCCTCTTTGGTTTTTTGAACCTCTTTTGCCAATTGAGTGAGCCTATTTTTCAAGGTGTTATTTTCTTCAGCATTTTTTTGGGTCTCCTTTAGCAGGGTGTTCATCCGTTTTTCATGCTTTTCTTGCATCTCTCTCATTTCTCTTCCCAGTTTTTCCTCCACCTGTCTAACTTGATTTTCAAAATCCTTTTTGAGCTCTTCCATGGCCTGAACCCATTGGATATCTATTTAGGATGTTTGGGGTAGAGAGACCTTGACTTCTATGTCTTTCCCTGATGGTTAGCATTGTTCCTCTTCATCGGAAATGAAAAGCGGGAATATCTGTTCCCCAAGAAGGTAGCCTTCTATGGTCTTATTTTTCTTCTCTTTTCTGGGCATTTTCCCAGCCAGTTACTTGACTTCTGAGATTCCTCTCCACCCCTGCCTAGATGTGCCCAGCTAGTGCTTGGGGTCTGAGATTCAAATGCTGCTCCCCAGCCTCAAGGCTTTCAGCGGAGGGAGTGGCTGCTATTCAATGTGAGCTTAAGTTCCGGTGCTGGGGGGGAGCAGGGAGGCCTCCCAGGCTCAGTTCCCTCAGCAGCTTTATGCAGAGACCTTCAGTAATGGCCCTGATTCCCTGTCTGCTCTGGGAACCCCTGGCCACTGCTGCCTCTGCCACTGCCTCTTCCGCTGCCTCCCGAGGGGGCCTGATTTATGGAGACACCACTCTCCCCTTTCGGCCAGCCTAGAAGTCTCTCTCACTGACCTGTAGCGCCTGTGGGTGGAGGGACATTTGCGGCTGCCTGGAGGTTCTGTCCCTGAAGCCTGCTTTGATCTGCTCCTCTAGGGACCGTGCAGCCAGGACTGGGCTCCGCTCTCCGGTGCGTGATGGACCTTTAGTGTCAGTTTTTCAGGGCTCTCTGGAATGGAAATCTCCTCTACTGCATTGCTGCATGGCTTGCACTGCTCTAGAATTTGTGGGGAGTTCTTTTTACAGAAAATTTATGGGCTGCGGGTTCGGAGCTAACATATGTGAGTCTTTCTACGCAGCCATCTTGGTTCCTCCCCCTATAATATACTTCTCAAACAGATGTCCTGGGTTGAGATCCTACCTTGGATACTTCTAACCCAGGTGTCCTTGGATATGTCACTTAGCCTGATTGGGCCCAAGATTCCTCATCTGTAAAATGATGGAATCGGAAAATATGGCCTTCTAACTCTGGATCTAAGACCATGTTTCTGCGTAGAAAAATAGGCTCTATTCAGACATTTAAGCAGGTAGGTTCAGTGGAAAGAATGTGGGACCTGGAGTGATGAAGCCCTCAGTTCAAGTTCTCCTGAACAAAACAAATAACTGCTCTCAGCCTCAGTTTACTTGTGTATAAATTGGGGATAATAATGGAACCTACCTCACAGTGTAAAGATGTAAAAGTATTTGCCAGCCTTAAAGGGCTATATAAATGTTTATTACTACTGCCCCTCCTCCTCCTCATAATATTGCTCCTATCTGTCCAATGTAAACGATACTGGTATGTACCTCACTGTGGTGATGTGAAGGCTGAATGGGATAAAACATGTCAGGCCTTTGTTAACCTTACAGTATCAATGTGCTCTCATCAGCATCATGGGAAAAACCCTCTGATATGGATTAATCTTTGGTCTCACCTCTGAAATTCACTAGCTGTGTAATATTGGGCAGATCACAGGCTCTCAGGGCTCAAAGCAGCTCTGAAAGCCTTGGGGAAACAGAGAAAGTGCCCACCCATCTCTGGCCAGTCCTACCCAGGAAGAAGATTGTAATGGGCAGCAGGTTCATTTTCTCAGAAACAAGTGGACTTGAAGCTACAGACTCTGCTGAAGGAGAAAGCTTAGGAAGAAGTAGACAGAACTGAATAGACCCTATTTTTGTATAAACAATCTTGATTATGTCTGGATGCTAAGTGAGTACCTGGTCACCTTTTCTAAAGACATGAAGGAGCTCCCTCACTCCTTCGTCCAGCAATCCACTATTAGGAAGCTCACATTCTTTCTTTCTTTCTTTTTTTTTTACACTGAGTGACATTGGCCTTTTTCAAATTAATTTATTAACTTTTTGTTTTCAACATTCATTTTCATAAGGTTTTGAGTCCTAGATTTTCTCCTCATCTGTCCCCAATCCCTCACCCTGATATAGCATGCATTCTGATTATCCCTTCCCACAATCCACCCTCCCTTTTACCACACCCACATCCCCTTCCCCCTTACTTTTTTGTAGGGCAAGATAGAAGACCATGTTCATAAATAGATACATGTGAGATCCACATGGAGGAGAGGGACCATGAAGGGTTTCCTGGAGAAGGGGATGTGGGACCTGAGTCTTTAAGGGAGATGAAGATCCCGAGGGGTGGAAGTGAGGAGAGAGGGCATTGTAGCGAGTGCCAAGAGAGGGAGATAAGTGTGAGGTGGACAGAATATCCCTCAGGCCAGGAGGTGGTAGAGAGAAAAGGCAATATGAGGGCAAGTTATGAAGAGCACTCAATCTCAGTGCAGTTACATGGGAAAATTGAGGCCCGATAGTATTTTACTTCTGTTGATTATCTCCTATTTGCTCTGTCCCTATCTTTTTCTATAACTGTCTATATATTGTCAATTCCATTACACGTTTAACTCCTTGAGAGCAAGGACTGGTTTGGTTTTGTTGTTGCTTGTTTATTTGCATTTCTTTATATTCATATTACTTAGCACTGTGTGTGGCACATAGTAGTTACTTAATAAATACTCATTAACTCACTAAAATTCTTTGATCATAGGGTCATGACTACTTAGATGAAAAGCATGAACTAGGAAAGATAATTCTGACTCAATTCAGTTTTGTGTCACCTCCAGATCCTTTCAAGAAGAGATTACTTCATTCTGTGTACTCATGCCCCCAGTGCTTGGCAAATGGTACGCACATAATAATTTCTTCATTTGATTACCATGATGCTATATGGCTGCTGAGAATGCAACTTTTGGTTTTTCCTCAGAAAGGTACAAGGGATGTTCCATTCTAGGTATTATCTTAAAGGGAACAAAAATGTGACTAGTCCAAGGGTTTCCAAACTGAAAGCTATGGATTTCTCCAAGGAGTCATTCCTAGGGATCTACAAATCCAGATTTGGTCCATGGGTCCTTATTCTGATCTTTGGATTAAGAAAGATATGAGACATGTCACAGTGTACTATATGAGAAAATGGAACTTTTGATCATGCTCGGGCTTTGAGAAAATTGTGCTCTTGAGGGAGAGGCATCCTTGGTGATGGATCCCTGGGCTGGGAGTCAGGATGACCTGCATTTAAATCCCACCTCAGACACTCCTTACCTCTATGACCCTGAGGAAGTCCTTAATTTTCTCAGCCTTGGCTTCCACATCTGTAAAATGAGGGAATTGAACCTTATAGCTTCTAAGATACCTTCAACTCTAAATCTAAAGACCCTAAGACCTTCTGTAGAATGAATTAACAACGTATCCTTCACTTAAATATTTGTATTTTGAAATCTATGGATGTTTATCATATTTAATAGATATAACTACATTTTAAAATGTTTCTTTTTGTTATCACTTATATTTTTAATGAAATAGCCACAGTGCACTAAAATAATAATTGATAATGTTAAAATAATATCTGATATTTGAATAAAACTTTAAGGTATACAAAGCACTTTATGTTTGTAAACTTATTCCTCAGAATAGTGGTATGAAATAAGGGCTATTATTATCTCCTTTTTACAGATGAGGATACAGAAGCTGAGAGAAGTTATGTGATTTGCTCAGGGTCACATGGTTAGAAAGTGCCTGGGGCAGGATTTAAATTCACATCTTCCTGATTCCAAATTCTGTACTCTTTCTATGACCCTATCCAAGAATCACTATTTTATAGTGAGCTGAAAGAAAATTGGTTATTCAAAATGGGTACATATTATTGTGAATAATGATAAGTACTTCTCTACTAATGTGATAGGCACACTTTCAAATTCTAAATGGCAACACTTCTGGACAGAACTGAACAGGGGTGCATAGCCTTGGGCCATCACTGTACCTTGGATCTCTGGATAAAGGGCCATATACAGCAGTGCCCACCTCAGAGTGGTCAACGTTGTCTCTGTTCCAGCCAAGAAGATGTCCAGGGTGCAGAATATTAAATTGTTTTCATTAAAACTACAACTGCTGTTATCCTGAAATTTAAAAAAAAAAAGAGCAAGGATCAGTTGATTAATCCAAAAAAAAATTTTTGGCTCTCTCTAGTCATGAGGAGCTGCACCCTCAATGGAGCCTTGGAAAGGTCAAAGTGGCAGATGCTAGGCTTCCCTTTAACCCCTAACAATAGTTACTGTTCCTAAGAATGAATGCTTCTGTTACTTTTTGTCTCTGAAATAGTATTTTTTCCAATTATATGTAAATAACTTTAACATTCTTTCCATGTAAAATTTTGAATTCCAAGTTTTCTTCCTTTCTCCCACACCTCCCCTCTTACTAAGATGTTGAGCAATTTGTTATAGATTATATATGAGCATTCAAGTAAAACATATTTCCATAGAAGCCATACTGTGAAAAAAAGTAACAGAATAAAAATAAGAAAAACAAAATGAAACAAGTCAAAATAGTATTATTTGATCTACATTATGATTTCATCAGTTCTTTCTCTGGTTGTGAATAGTATTTTCTATCATGACTCTTAACAGATTTGTCTTAGATAACTATCTTGATGAGAAGAACGAAGTCAATCGTAGCTGGTCAGAGCACAGCATTGCTGATACTGTTTACAATTTTCTCATGGTTCTGTTTACTTCACTTTCCATCAATGCATATAAGTCTTTCCAGACTTCTTTGAAATCCACCTCATCATTTCTTATAGCACAATATTGTACCATTACATTCTTATACTAAAAATTTTTTAGTCATTTTCTGACTGGGGCATTCCCTCATTTTCCAATTCTTTGCCATCACAAAAAGAGCTACTATAATATTTTTGTACATGTCCATCCTTTTCATTTTTTTCATGTTCTCTTTTGAATATAGACTTTCTAGTGTTATTGCTGGATCAAAGAGTATGTCAAGATTGATTGCCTTTGGGCATAGTTCCAAATTGTTCTCAATAATGGTTAGATAAGTTCACAACTCTACAAACAGGGCATTGGTAACTCAATTTCCCCCCATTCTCTACAGTATCCACCATTTGCCTTTTCTTTCATATTAGACATTCTGATAAGTTCCATGTAGTATATTTGAGTTGTTTTAGTTTGCAATTATCTAAGCAATGGTGATTTGCAACATTTTTTTCAGGTGACCATCCCATAATGGATAATTCATATTCATGGTTTGGGAGAGACACACCTAATCATTTGAAAGAAAACGCCATTTATTCCTTTGCTTTAAAACTTTCTCTTTTTTTAACTAAAATGGGCATTGGACTTTTTTGAAAATATTTTTCTGTACCTATTGAAATAAATATGACTTCTTTTCATTTTTTTATTGACATGGTCAATTATGTTGATGGTATCCTAATATTGAACTAGCACTGTGTTCCTATTGGTCCTATTGTATTATCATAATGATAAACTGCTGTAATCTCTTTGCTATTATTATCTTTTTAAAATTGCATCAATATTAGTTACTGAAATTAGTCTATTTTTTTTTGTCTGGTTTTGCTCTTCCTGGTTTAGGTAGCAGCAACATATTTGTATTACAAAAAGAATTTGTTCCACAATTGATAAATGGTCAAGGGGTATGAACAGACAATTTTCAGGGGAAGAAATTAAAGATATCTATAATCATATGAAAAAGTGCTCTAAATCACTATTGATTAGAGAGATGCAAATCAAAACAACTCTGAGGTACTACATCACACCTGTAAGATTGACTAACATGACAGAACAAGAAAATGATAAATGCTGGAGAGGATGTGGGAGAGTTGGAACACTAATTCATCATTGGTGCAGCTGTGAGATCATCCAACCCTTCTGGAGAACGGTTTGGAACTATGCCCAAAGGGCTACAAAAATGTGCATACCCTTTGACCCAGCAATATCGCTACTAGGACTGTATCTCCAAGATATCATAAAAATGGGAAAGGGTCCCACGTGTACAAAAATATTTACAGCAGCACTCTTTGTGGTAGCCAAAAACTGGATGTCAAGGGGATGCCTATCAATTGGGGAATGGCTGAATAAATTATGGTATATGAATGTAATGGGGTACTATTGTGCCATAAGAAATGATGAACAAGAAGACTTCAGGGAGGCCTGGAAGGGCTTATATGATATGATGCTGAGCGAAAGGAGCAGAACCAGGAGAACTTTGTGCACAGCAATGACCACAGTGTGTGAGAGTTTTTTTTCTGGTAGACTTGGAACTTTGTAATAACACAAGAACTTATGGAGAAAAAAAAAATCCCTATGTCGGTTTTCTAAGGCAAAATGCCTTCCAGACTCAGAGAAAGAAACATGGAAGTCATTCACAGAACGTAGCAAATCATTTTTGTGTGTGTATGGGTTTTACTGTATTATGTTTTGATTTGTTATATGATTTCTTCCATTTATTTTAGTGCGACTACATAGCATGACTACAGTGAAAATGTGCTCAATAGGAAAGTATATGTAGAACCTATACAGAATTGTATGCTGTCATGGGGAGGGAGGGGGATAATGGGGGGAGAAGGTGTGGGAGGGGATAAAATCTTAATTTTAAGGAAGTGATTGTACAACATTAAAAAATAAATTAAAAAATAAAATAAAATAAATATTTTGGTAGGACTCTTTCAGGTATTTTCCCAAATAGTTTGTATGGTATTGGAATTAAATCCTCTTGAATTCTTTTGTAAATTCATCTGACCTGATGAATTTTGTTTTGCTTAAGGAGTTCATTGATTGTCCAATTTAATTTTTCTAAAATGCAATTAAGAATTTTGTTTCATTTTCTTTTTATTAATTAATTAATTTTAAGTTTTCAACATTAATTTCCACAAGACTTTGACTTGCAAATTTTCTCCCCATTCCTCCTGTTCCCCCACCCTATATGGCATTCATTCTGTTTACCCCTTACTTTCTTTAGGGCAATATAGATTTCTATATCCCATTGCCCATACATCTTATTTCCCAGTTGCATATGAAAACAATTCTTTAACATTTGTTTTTAAAACTTTGAGTTCCAAATTCTCTTCCTTATTTTCTTCTATTCACCATCGAGAAGGCAAGCAATTTGATATAGGTTATGCATGTGTGTAACAATAAGCTTGCCAACGTACATGGGGGGGACTCCTATCACTGGTTCTTTGATCTGGTTTTCTAAAAGGAAAGGCAACTTTTGAGGGGTTAACAATCACTTCAATCAAACACATGTATCATTCACTTAGGGGAAAATATCTTCACCATGAATTTCAGAGAAAATATAGGGAAATCTAAATCAGCAGACAACACTTCCAAACTGTATAACAGTAAGTAATATATACATCACAATTCAACAGACACATGCAACTATCTGATCGTACATACATAGTTACTAGAGAGGGAAGCACCAATATCTGGGTTATCAAAGCAAGGGAGCCACTTAATGGCTTCCTAGAGTCTCACCTGGCACACAAACATTCCTCCAAAAACTGAGCCCCAAGTAAAACCTCAAATCAGAGTCTTTTTACACTTTCTCAGAATCAGAGGGAATCACAATGCTTGAGAACCAGTACCTCATTAACAAAAGTTATGGGTCTTTCTACAAATCCTACCAGGTCCATTAATGCATGGGGAAGATCTTTGATCTCATTAAAATAATTAGCAATATAAATAAATACACTGTTTCTAGTAATCAGAAGAATCTGATCACACTAAAACAAAAAGAGCAAACGTTCTAATTTTGTTTGCCTTTAAAATGTGTAGTTATGCAAAACACTTCCATAATAGTCAGGTTATGAAAGACTAACTATATTATATCCCTCCATCCTCTCCTGCCTCCCCACTCATTCTATTCTCTCCTTTGACTCTGTCCCTTTTCACCAGTGTTTGCTTCTGACTACCCCCTCTGCAATCTCCCTTCCCTTCTATCGTTCCTCCCCTTATCCCCTTCCCCTCTTACTTTCCTGTAGGATAAGATACCCAGTTCACTCTGTATGTTATTCCCTCCTTAAGCCAAATCCAGTAAGAGTAAGGTTCTCTCATTAACTTTTACTTCCCTCCTCATCTCCTCCATTATGAAAACTTTTTCTTTCCTCTTTTATCTCAGATAATGTAACCCACTCTATTTCTTCCTTTCTCCCGTTCCCACTATATTCCTCCCTCACCCCTTAATTTTATTTTCAGATATCATCCTTTCATATTCATTTCACCCTATGCCATCTATCTGTCTGTCTATCTATATCTATTTACCAATCTACCTATATCTATATATCTATATCTATCTATCTATCTATCTATCTATCTATCTATCTATCTATCTATCTATCTATCTATCTATCTCCTCCAACTATCCTAATATTAAGCAAGGTCTCATGAGTTATAAATATCATCTTTCCACAGAGGAATGTAAACAGTTGAACTTTAACGAGTCCTTTATGATTTTTCTTTCCTGTATACCTTTTCATGCTTCTCTTGATTCTTGTATTTGAAAATCAAATTTTCTATTCAGCTCTGGTCTTTTCAGCAAGAATGCTTGAAAGTCCTCTATTTCACTGAAATTCCATTCCCCCCAGAAGTATTATATTCAATTTTTCAGGGTAGGTGATTCTTGGTTTTAATCCTAACTACTCTGACCTCTGGAATATCATATTCCAAGCCCTCATTCCCTTATTGTAGAAGCTGCTAGCTCTTGTGTTATCCTGATTGTATTTCCACAATATTAAAATTGTTCCTTTTGGGTTGTTTGCAATATTTTCTCATTGACCTGGAAACTCTGGAAATTGACTAAAATATTCCAAGGAGTTTCCCTTTTGGCTACTGTTGTAAGAGGCAATCAGTGAATTCTTTCAATTTCTGTTACAAACTCTGCTTTTAGAATATCAGAGAAGTTTTGATTTATAACTTTCTGAAATGTTATGTATAGTCTCCTTTTTTGATCATAGCTTTCAAGTAGTCCAATAATTTTTAAAGTCTCTCCTGGAACCATTCCCCAGGTCACTGTTTTTTCCAATGAGATATTTCACACTATCTTCTATATTTTTTTTTCATTCTTTTGGTTCTGCTTTATAATTTCTTGATTTCTCATACAGTCATTAGCTTCCGTTTGCTCCATCCTAATTTTGAAAGAATTCGGTGAGCTTTTGAATTTCCTTTTTCATTTGGCCAATCCTGCTTTTTAAAATCACTCTTCTCCTCATTAGCTATTTAGACCTCTTTTGTCAGTTAGATTAGTCTATTTTTCAAGGTGCTATTTTCTTCAGTATTTTGGAGAGTATCCTTTGGCAAGCAGTTAATTTGTTTTTTAATTATTTTCTTGCATCACTCCCATTTCTCTTCTCAATTTTTCCTCTACTTCTCTAATTTTATTTTTCAAAATTCTTTTTGGGCTCTCCAGTGGCATGTGATCAATTCATGTTTTTATTGAAGGCTTTGGATGTAGGACCTTTGACTTTCTTGTCTTCTGTTATGTTTTGATCCTCTTTGTCACTAAAATAAGATTCTATAATCTGAGGGATTTTATATTATTCATTGATGTTCCCAGTCAAATATTTGACTTACTGACTTTTTGCCAAGGTAGGATTCTGCTTCCAGTGGGCATAGGGGTATACACTGTCCTAGTCTTCAGGGATATTGTATCATTCACTCCATTCCACATTTTCAGTGGGTTGGAATTTCCCAAAGCAGTTGGTCTTACTTCTGCCACCACCACCCCTACTGCTGATGCTGCCTCCTTTTCCTCCACCCCTGGGCAGGGGCTGGACCCCAGCTAGATCATGTTCCACAGAGTTTTCCCACTGACCTTCTGCGATGCCTTTGGCATTTGTGGGTTCAGATGTCTGAAAACTGCCACAACGTCCAATGATCAGTCCTCTGAGGCCTGCTCCAGCATTGTCTGTGCTAGCATTGCCCTTGCCTTAATGTCCTCTGCTTCACTCGCAGCCTGGTGTTTCCTCTCGACCCTCCAGTCTCTCTTGGGCTGGAAATTTGTTTCACTCCATCAGTTTGTGGGTTCTGCAGCTCTACAATTTGTTTAAAGTCTTTAGAGATATTTCATGGGCTTTGAAGGGAGAGCTCTAGAAAGTCTTTGCTTTTACTCCATCTTCTTTTAATCTAGGCAATTTTTTATTTTTTGAAAATATTTATTCATTTCACTTAGATGGTCAGATTTATTGGCATAGAATTGGCAAAATAACTCAAAATTATTGTTTTTATTTTGTTATCATTAGTGATAAAATGAACCCTTTTCATTTTTGATAGTTTTTCTTTCTTTTAAAAATCAAATGAACTAGTGTTTTATCAATTTTATTTCTTTTTCATAAAACAATCTCTTTGTTTTATTCATTAGTCTCAATTTTTTTAATCTCTTTGATTTTTAGTATTTTTAGTTTGGTGTTATTTGGGGATTTTTATTCATTCTTTGTCTAGATTTTTTAGTTGCATGGTCAGTTCACTGATCTTGTCTTCCTCTCTTTTGCTGATGTACAGCTTGCACCATTTTAACACATTTATCCCCCTACTTATGTACTTTAATTTTGGTTTTAAACACACATAATACCCACTTTTGTTACCTTGGACAGCTCCTTCAGGTAAGCATCAATGAAGTCCCGGGTCTCCTCTTGGTTCAGGTCTTCCTTATGTTGTATGATCACATGTTCTACAAAAGTATCTAGTTTTTGCCATTGTCTTAAGAGTTTCTGGTGAGATCCTGGCAGGAATTTCATTATCCTAGGAAATATACTGAAGAGCTAAATAATAGAAATGGGGGCAAGGGAAGGAAGGATGTATGTCAGTTCCTTTTAGGCTGCCCTTTCTCTTCATCCCTCAGTAAGGCTGGGGTTCTTGACCTTATTTTGTGTCATGGAACTTATCTTAATTCCACATCTAATCTCTCCTGAAATTTACCCTTCCTGTAGTCACTGTCTAACCTCCCATATTATTGCTCTAATACCCAAGGCAACCATCAAATTATCTCTTGTCTCCATACAGTAGCCCCTTGACCATACCTGATGAACCTAAATAAATCTTTCAAGATGTCACTTATCTAGGCATCCCATGACCTTCAAAGAATGAGAGGAGAAATTCTAAGGAAACTGATAGCATTTGGTCTCATTATTTTCTTGTTAGTCCCACACATATCCTATGTCCTGAATTTCTAATTTGCTCCTTTTAGTAAAATGAAATCTAATGTGATTTACTCATTCCACTCATTTCTTTCCATAGTCAGACTCCTAAGGATTTAAATGAAAATGTGAGCCAGTGACTCTTTTGCTGAGGTTCATTTACTGACCAACTAGGGGGGAGGGTAGATGGAATTCTGGAATAAGAATCATGACGACTTGAATTAGAGTTCTGTCTCAGACACATATTAGTTGTGAGACAAGTCATTAACCTCTTTCAGACTCAGTTTCCTAATTCATAAAATGAGGATAATAATGACTCAAAGGTCATTGTGAGGGATCTAAATAATCCATCAATCAAGAAGCATCTATAAAACACTTACTATGTGCCAGGCACTGTGCTGTGAGGGTTTCACAAAAGAAGGGAGGGGGGGATACCATTTCCTGTCCTCAAGTAGCTTATACTGAAAGATGAGAGACACTATTTATAACATATGGCTATATAAGGAATATATAAGACATATACAGAATATTTGAAAGATAATTGCAGGGTAGAAGTCACTGGCAGCAAAAGAGACTATGAAAAACATCTTGCAGTAGGTGAAATTTGAGCTGATTCTTGAAGGAAAGCAAGAGGGGAAAGTGAGGAGGGAGAACATTTCAAGCGTGAGAGAACTCCAGTGCAAAGGCACTGAGGTGGGGCTAATGCACATAAAAGCTGTTTACAAAGAACAAATGTAAACACTTAAATTATCTACCTATATGGTTGTGTGTCTCCTATATATCTTTCACCTTCATTTAATTTCTCTAGCTGTCTCTCTATACATCTTATCTCTTTCTGTCTCTGAACCTTCCTTTCTTCTTCTCTCCCTTCTGTCTTCAACCTCTCTTCCCTCAACTCTCCACCATCCCCCTCTCCCTGTTCCTGTCCTTTTCTGTCTCCCTCTCCTCTCCTTTTGTCTCTTCTCCTTCCCCCTCCCCTCCTCTCTCCTCTCCTCTTCCCCTCTGCTCTCCTCTGCTCTCCTTCCCTTCCTCCTCTCTTCTCCTGTTCTGCTCCCTTCCCCTGCCCTCTCCTTACCTCCCCTCTCCTCTCTCCTCTCCTGCAGAGGTGAGGATAAAATTCTTGATTTCCCTCAAACTCTGCATCAAAATCAGCTTCTCCATGGAGACTTTCCTGGTTTTCCTGGCTTCTAATGCTGCCCCTACATAATTTTCCCCATTGGATTTATTCATTTGTGTATACATTCATTTGAGGGCATGCTGTCTCCTCCCCCAGAATGTTATTCACACAAGATCAGGGGTTGTTTCATTTCTGTCACTGTACCTATCTCCTAGAGGAGTACTTGGCACAGAGTAGGTGCTTAATACATGTTTGTAAACTCATGATCTGAGTAAAGATCTTAGAAAAATTTAAAACAAAAGAAAAATTTTTCCCATTATTTGGAAATGCCAGTGTTGGGGAAATGCATTAGATACCCCAGGCATGTTCTTTCATGTCACTCTTTATTAAAATCTTTTACTCCTACCAAATTCTCACAGTCATACTTATTTCTTTTCCCATGGAGGAAGTATGTGACCCACTTGAGGCTGAATCAGTTGTGCACAGGAGGGCATGGTCTATTACCTGACACTCCCACGTGCCCAAGAGGACTGTGACATCATCCAAAGTCTTTAGTAGGTCTTGGAATGGAGAATCATGGTACTCAAAGTGATGTCCAAAAGTTATGGAGCAGATGATATTGGAAACAGCATTGTTGATCTGAAAATGGGGGTAAAAGGGCTGTCCTGTTGGCAAAAGAGAAAGGGAATAGGCCCACTCTTCATTTTATTCATTTTCTTTAAAGGAACCCCACAGAGCTTTCTACCTTTTTTTCTCTTAAACATTTTTCCTTGCCTTCCCTTCACACTACCCACCAGCACACATCTGTTTTATTATTGACCATAATCAGCTAGTTCTTAAATAGATGTGAGAAAAAGAAAAGAATATAGTCCACTTTTTAGTGTTTAAGTCAAGATTTATTATTTAGTTGGCAAATTTTGTTTCCGCATAGCTTACCTATTTGGCTTCAGGCAAGTTACTTTATCTGTCTTTGCCTCCATTTATTCATCAATAAAATGAGAGGGCTGGACAAGATGACAGCTGAGGGGCCTTCTAGTCTCTCTCTGTGATTTTATATCTGATCTATCACATGCAAAGTTGTTTCCATCTGTGTAATGGGCATGTGCACACATAAGCATGTATGTCCGTATAGGTGTGTGCCATATACCAGTACCCATAACTATATACACTTTTGGGCTATTTGTATATATGTGAGTAGTAGAGGTGAAATTATAAATGGAGATATTGCAATGAAAAGAAAAGATATGTGAAAGTGAACAAGGAAGGAAGGCAGTTGAAGGTAGTGTTTAAGGTACTGGACCTGGGACCATGAAGATCCAGACAACCTCAGACATTTATTCATATTCTACATCACATGTTTACTAGCTAGGTGAATTTAGTTTTAGTTCCCTCCAACTGGTGATTATTTTCATTATCTCACGTTTATATTACATTTGTACATAGATATTTGTGTGTTTTCCCTTCTCTCCCCATTTAGACCAGGAGCTCCTTGAGAGTGGGTACACCCCTTTATTTGTACTTTTAATATTAGCACAGTGCTAAGAATATACTAGACACTTGATAAATATTTATTGACTGACTGAGTGACCTTGAAAAGTTACTGAACTGTTCCACTCCTCAGTTTTCTCATCTGCAGAATAAAAAGGAAGATTGGATTGATGTACTCCAAGATTCATTCTTACCCTAAACCTATAGTAATAATAGGAAGCAGCAGAAGAGGAGGAGAAAGGGGAAGGGAAGTGTAATGGGAGGAGAAAGAGAAAGGAAAAAAAAGAAATACAGAATAAAAATAAAGCATGGATAGAGGAAGAAGAGTAGAAGAATAAATATGTACAATAACAAAATTGTGAAAAAATAAATAATTTGGACAGACTTAAGAACTTGGATTGATCCAATACCAACCACAATTCCAGAGGACCAATTATGATACCTACTGCCCAAATCCTGACAGACAAGTGATGGACCTAAATTACACAATGAGATATGTGTTTGTGTGTATTTGTGTATATATGTATGTATGTATACACATACAAACATACACAGAATATATTTATATATACGCACATATGTACACATACATACATACACACACACATATATATACATATACACACACAGGCAAACTTTTCTAAAAAATTAAGGTAGTTATTTGTATACATATATATGTGTGTGTGTATATATATATATATATATATATATATATATATGTATGTATGTGTGTGTATCCCACAAGGAGTATATAAAGGAGAGCAAGGTAGAAAAGAAAAGAAGAAAGAGAGGAATGAGAAGAAAGATACTGAGAAAAGGAAATAAGTGCTTTAGTAAGTATAAAAGAAGAAGGATTATTGGGAGAAAAACATGTTAGAAAAGGGCAGCAGGAGAAAATAGAGGCAGGGATGTATGTACATGCATTAAAGTGGAGTCCAGGGCAGGACTTCATGTGTGACATTTGAATAATTTAGGCATTCAGGGTATATAAGTTAATGGCAGAAAATGATTATTATGGCATTCAAGAAATTGAACCATCAAGGGTTCCTTTCTCTGTTTATTGCCTCATTTCTTCCAGGAGAACAAAACCTTCCCTGGAGGGGATTCTTGGAAGACGGAAGAGTAGATAAGAACTTTCAACTCTCCAAATTTCCTTCACAAAAAAGACAGAACATTGTTTCAGAGCAGGAGAAATAAACAGAGAGTAAAACAGTTTTCCCTGGAAAATTTGAAAAGACACAACCTCCATGGGCAGAAGTTGAGCCTGAGGGAAGTGCAAATACCTCTAGATGACCCACAGAATCAACAAATGATGACCCCTGGGGGCAGCTGCGTTGAGGGACAGCCTTAGTCTTGGAAACTTTCATTTTGCAGACAGTTGTGTGTATTTGTGGGGGTTGCGTGGTGTGATGACTGAAGTGGAAGAATGACTGACCATCCGCTACTGAAAGATGCCTGACATAATTGTATTGACCAGATGCATCCAGGGCTGTAGTTGTGGGGAGAAGAAGACAGCACACACCTGGTGAGAGCAGTAGCAAAACGCAGACACACTGTTGGCTGTGAGTATTGCAAGAAAGCTTAGCCCATGGTTTCAGTTCTGGATCAGAGAGGACAGTTGTAGATTGCAGTCACTGGGGAACTGCAGGGAACAAGATCATTCTCGGGACTGTGTTGCTGTCGGCTCTAGCCCTGGTTTAGGAAGAGAGGGGAAAAAGCAAGGTTGATCCCTACGTTAGACTTCAGAAAATAACAGTAAGAAAAACCAGACTTGTGGCATCATTGTCCATACCTTGGAGCTTCAACTTGGTTACACCAAAAGCTGCTAAAAGCAAAATAAAACAAACAAAAAAAGCAAATAACTAAAACGTATAACCAAAGGAGAAAGAACCCAATCAGAGATAGTAAATGTGGGGTTTACATGTAAAAAAAGATAATGGAATTAAAAATAAGTCAATTCCTTTTCCATGAGAAATGTCAAATGGTCCCCAGCACACAAAGAGTTCTTAGAAAAACTCAAAAAGAAATTTAAAAATCAAATAAGAATGATGGCAAAATATTTAGAAAAAAAAATATGATCAATCCAAGAAAATCAAGAAAATCCTGAAAAGTCAACCAACCTAAAACAGAGAATCAAAAAGTTAGGGAAGAAAATAATTTCTCAAAACCTAGAATTAGGCAAGGGGAAGGTAATAACATAAGACAACAAGAAATTGTAAAACAAAATCTAAAGAATGAAAAAAGTAGAAAAAATTCTCATTAGAAAAACAACTGACCTGGAAAACATATTAAGGAGAAATAATATAAGAATAATTGGACTAGCTGAATAATACAGTAACAAAAAGAATTTTGATTCAATATCATGAAAAATTATCACAGGGAATTGACTTGAATTTCTAGAACAAGAAGGCAAAGCAGAAATGGAAAACATCCAGGAATCACCAACTGAAAGAGACCCAGTAAGAAAACTTAACAAGAATATCATAGCCAAGTTTGAAAGCTCCCAGGTTAAGGAGAAAATATTAGAAGCAACAAAATGAAAACATATATCTGTATGTATACACATGTATGTGTGTATATGTATATATATGTATATACATATATATATACACACAATGCAGCTGCAATAAGGATTACACAAGACCCAAGCAGCTGCTACATTGAAGGAAGGGCAACTTACCCAGCAAAATGAAGTATAATTCTGGATGAAAAAAAATGTGCACTTAATAACTAAAAGGTTTTCAGGTTTTTGTAAAAAAAAGAATCTGGAACTTAAAGATATATTTGATATGTCACTTCCAGGATAAAGATAAACATTAAAGACCAAACATAAGGAATTCAATAAGGTCAAATTGTTTACTTTCTATATTTGAAAATATTATCAGTTATGTTATCAATTTGCCATTTTTATTTGTGTAGTTTGAAAGAAAGGCTTGGACTGAACTTATGATGGGATAAAAAGAATAAAATTGTGAAGGGGGGATTAAAGGGGTAATTTAGGCATAAAAAGGAGGCATAAAAGAAAAATTTTGGAAGAGAAGAGGTATTAGAGTGACTACCAAAATGAAGATGTACAGAGCCATTGTGCTGACCTCATTGTTATATGCTTGTGAAACATGGACAGTCTACCAGTGCCATGCCAGGAAGCTGAATTGCTTCCATTTGTACTGTCTTAGGAAGGTTCTGAGAATCACCTGGCAGAATAAGGTACCAGACACTGAAGTCCTTACTTGAGTTGAACTGTCAAGTATTCAAACTATGCTTCAGAGAGCGTAACTCTGATGGGTTGCACATGTTGTTCAAATGCAAAATGTACACTTGCCAAAAAGACTATTTTATGGAGAACTTGCATAGGGCAGGAGATCACATGGTGGCCTGAAGAAACGATACAATGACACTCTCAAGGTCTCTCTCAAGAACTTTGGATTTGACTGTGCAACATGGGAGAACTGGCACAGGACCCCTCAGCATGGCGTGCCCACATAAGAAAAGGTGCTGTGCTCTTTGAGCAAAGCAGAATGGAGACAGCCAAAGGAAATGCAGGATGCGCAAATCTGGGATATCCACCCCAAATATTCATATGGACTACCGATGCCTAACCTATGGTAGAGCTCATACTGCTCTGATCAGCCACAGATGAATACACTGAAATTTCACTTTTCAATGGTGATGTCATGTTGTTCCTCTTCGAAGATGAAGGACAAGAATCAACCATGTGTATATTCATATATGTGTATGTATAAGGGTATAAAAGTCTTCTAAATTCAGAAATAAATTAGTGGGCAAGGGGTTAGGATGGAGGGAGAAGATAAGGGAAACACTTTTATTAGTGGGTAGATTAAGGAATAGGAGGACAAGGTAGAAGTAGAAGTGGGTAGAAGTAAGGGGAGAAGAGAGATTGGGTAAATGGGGTGAGAAGGATAGTGAGGGGAAAATAGGAAGGAAGAAAATGCAGAAGAAACTGTAGCTTAGAATGTTAATAGGATGAATTTACTGATAAAACAGAAATGGGTAGCAGATTGAATATTTAAATTCAACAATATGTCACTTTTAGGAAACATAAAAATGAGAGATACACACAATGATAAAAGGCAAGAGTAGAATTTATTACTTAAAAAAAAAAACCAGGGATAGTAACCATGGTCTTAGCCAAAGTTAAAATATATTTAATCAAAATGAAAAATAAAGAAACTACAGTATGTGTCAGCAATATTATTCAATTGAGTTTTAGATCATTTAAAATGCCTAGACAATATAAAATATCAGAATTTATGCCTAACAAAACAGACACTGAAACTATATGAACATAAACATAAAACAATTTTTATACAAATAAATTCATATACCAATAATTGAAGTAATATTTATTGTCATGCATAGGTAGAGCTAACAATTTTCAACTGATAGTTTTACATAATCCTTTCATTCAATGTGAAATAAATTAAATTACTAGAAGTGATTTTATTATTTGGGAAAAAGAATAACAAAGTTTATTTGGAAGAGCAAAGGGTCAGGAACTTCAAAGAAATCAGAAAAAAATATAAAGGAAGTGGATTCAGAAACAGACAACAAACTATATTATAAGGGAGAGAGTTGCTGAAATATAAAAAGGACAATTTTGATTATTTTAAATTAAAATTGTCCTGTATAAATAAAACCTATGTAGCCAAGAATAGAAGGAATGCAGAAAATCTGGGGAAAACTTTCATAGATAGACTGTGATTTGAGTTGGAACACTGCACTGATGTAGGATCTGATGAGCTGGTTGATTTAGAAAAACAAGCAAAGATGTGCACCTATGAAGGAAGATGCTATCTACTCTGATAAAAACAGATGATAGGTGGAAATAAGCATTGCATGGTCTTACATATATGTGTATGAGTATGTGTGTGTGTGTGTGTGTGTGTGTGTGTGTATCCATAATTAGAAGTAACTTTCTTTAGGGTGGGAGGTAGGCAGAGGGTAAATGAAGCAAGAATTACAGAGCAGAGAATAAAAGAGTCAATAAGGAATCAAAGAAGAGATGTGCAGTTTTGAAACTAATATGTAATATTAGTTATATAGGTTTTCATGAAATGGAAATTTATTGTTTTATATTGAATCCCTTTCTATAATCTGCTGTGTACATGGCAATTTTTTTTCATTATTCATTTTGTATTTAAGTTTAAAATAAAAGTTTTATTGAAAAAGTTCCTTGTTTGGGGGGGGGTGGGAAGCATTTTGTCTGTCTGCAATTTAGGGATGACCTCTCCTCCACTACCCCACCCATCCACAGTTACAGATTCTCTTTAATGATCATTGGCCTAAAGGATAACCAGAAGCAATTATCTCTGCCTGACTATTACTCACCTTTTTCATCCCTGATAGCCTCAATGAGATAACTGGCCTCCTCCTGGATCCGGTCCTCCAGGGTCTTCTTTCCCAAACCGAAGTCCCTTAGGGTCATTAAGACATATCTTCTTTGCTGTTTCCACTCTTGGCCATTAGACATGATTGACTTAACAAGAGCAACAATAATAGCACATTAAGATTTTAAGAAATCTATCCTTTTACTGGTGTGGTTATTCTGTCTACTAACAAAGGAATTCAACTGAACAAGCACTTAAAAAAAACTGCAACACTTACTGTGTGCCAAATACTGTGCTGGGTATAGGAATAGAAAGGACAGCTTCTGCTTCTAAGGAATTTTACACACTAACTGGAGAAATAACACTTAAAGTTCAACTGTAGGGTACATGAAAGTATCTGAAAGTCCTAAAGGCAAAGCAGTGGGTTAGGTCTATACATATGTAGATCATGTGCCTTGGGATCTGTAGGCATGAGCTTCTGATTTGTTCAGAGATGACTGGCTACTAGACAAGCTTCTGCTTTAGTGAAGCCCCTGTAGACAGAGGGAGGAGCCCAAGTTTTGCTCTGGATGGCCAGATTCACTTTGAGCAACCTAAGCCATTTCATGTGGCCCTTGCTGACTTCATCAATATCATGGTTCAGGCAGGGTCTACAGGTGTTGAATGTGCCACAAGTAGGCTGGTTCTCCCCTCTTTGCTCAATGTCATCTGAAGCTAATAAAGCCATTCCATCTTGCTGACAATGCAGTATTAAACAGTCGTCTTTACTTCTCCCTACCCAAGAATGGGACAGGATAGTGGTAGAAGAGGGACCTTGGGATTGTTCTTTCCCAGGAATTATCTTTGCTATGAAGAACTTGGAGACCAAAACATAGAGTTTTGGAGGGTGTCCAAAATGGAATTGTTTACTGGTATGTTGCTTTATTATTTTTATTTTATTTGTTTTCAGTGTTCTACAATCACTTGTACATAACTTAGATTGTTTTTCTCATCCCATCTCTTCTTCCCCCTTCTGTCTCCCCTCCATCCCTGAGATGGCATACAATTTAATATACATTCTACACATAAATTCCTATTAAATACATTTTCACCTTAGTCATGTTGTATAGAAGAATTAAAATGAATGGGAGAAATCATAAAACAAACCAAAACATAATAAAAAAGAAAGCGAACTGTCAGATTCTGTGATTGAATTCCATAGTTCTTTCTGTGGATGTGGAAGGCATTTTGCCTTAAGAGACCACTGGGGATTTTTACAGTCTTAAATTGCTATAAAGTGCTAAGTCTACTAGAAAAATCCTCTCACAATGTAATTGTTGCTGTGCACAAAGTTCTCCTAGTTCTACTCCTTTCATTAAGCATCAGTTCATATAAATCTTTCCAGGTCTTTCTGAAGAATTCTTGTTCGTAATTTCTTATAGCACAATAGTGTTCCATTACAGTGGGCAGCTAGGTGGTACAGTGGATAGAGCACCAGTGCAGGAGTCAGTAGGACCTGAGTTCAAATCTCATCTCAGACACTTGCCACTCACTAGCTGTATGACCTTGGGCAAGTCACAATGCTAATTGACTCATCCTGGGCATCAAGCATCCTGATGAATATCTGGTCATTGGATTCAGATAGTTCTGGAGGAGAAGTGAGGCTGGTGACCTGCACAGTCCTCCCATACTTTGGGAGTCAAATGCAAGTCATGTCATTATTTCTCTGATGGCATGGTCTTCTTCAACAGCCAAGGAAGAACACACAATAGGTCCCATTAGAGTCATGTGTCACAATTTATTCAGCCATTTCCCAGTTGATGTACATCACCTTGATTTCCAGTTTTTGACTACCACAAAGAGAGTTGCGATATGTATTCTTGTACATGTGTGATTTTTTCTCATTTTTATGATCCCTTGGGGATACAGTCCTAGAAGTAGTATTACTGGGTCAAAAAGTGTGCACATTTCTGTAACCCTTTGGGCATAGTTCCAAATTGTCTCCAGAATGGCTGGTTCAGCTCAAAGCTCCAACAATAATGAATTAGTGTTCCAAGTCTCCCACATTTTTTCCAACATTTATCATCATCCTATTTTGTCATGTTTAGCCAATCTGATAGGTGTGATGGGATATCTCAGAGTTGTTTTCATTTACATCTCTCCAATCAATAGTGATTTAGAGCATTTTTTTATATGGCTATAGATATCTTTAATTTCTTCCTCTGAAAACTGCCTGTTCATATCTTTTGACCATTTATTGATTGGGGAATGATTTGTATTCTTGAACATTTGACTCAGTTCTCTATTTTAGAAATGAGGCCTTTATCATAGACATTAGTTGCAAAAATTCTTTCCCAATTTTCTGTTTCCCTCCTAATCTTGGCTGCATTGGGTTTGGTTGTGCAAAAACTTTCAGTTTAAAATCATCCATTTTGTACTTCATAATGTTTTCTGCCTTTTGTTTAGTCAAAAATTCTTCCTTTCTCCATAAATATGATAAATGCACTATTCCTTAATACACTAATTTGTTTATGGAATCAATCTTTATACCTAGATCATGTGACCGTTTGGATTTTTCTCTTGGGTATGTTGTTAGGCATTGGTCTATACCTAGTTTCTGCGACACTCGTATTCAGTTTTCCCAGCAATTTTTGTCAGTGAGTTCTTATCCTAGAAACTGGGATCCTTGGGTTTGTCAAACAGTAGATTGCTATTTTCCTTGATTACTATGTCTTGAGTACCTAACATATTCCATTGGTCTACCCTTCTGTTTATTAACCATTTCCAAGTGTTTCTGATAACTGATGCTTTATAATACAATTTGAGACTGTAGATCTAGGCCTAGCCTAGAGTTAGGCCACCTTCCCTAGCATTTCTTTTCATTGTTTCCCTTGATATTCTGAACCTTTTGTTCTTCAAAATAAATTTTGATGTTATTTTTTCTAGTTCTACAAAACAATTATCTGATAGTTTGATTGGTATGGCACCGAATAAGAAAATTAATTTGGGTAGAATTGTCATTTTTATTGTATTGGAAAATTGTTCTGAGGTTCTAGAATATGAAGGCAAACTACAAATAGAAAATAATCCACTGATCACAACCAGCAAAAGATCACAAAAAGAAAACTTATAAGAATGTCACAGTCAAGCTTCAAAATTTCTAGTTCAACAGACAATATTGCATTCAACAAGAAAAAAAAGTACTGCAGAAAAACAGTTAGGATTTCACAAAACTTAGAATCTTCTATACTAAAAAACAGTAGTCTTGGAAAATTATATTTCAAAGAGCAAAGGAATTGTAGTTGCATCCAAGAATCACTTATCCAGAAAAGCTGAGAATAGTCCTAAATAAAAATTGGTATTTGATGAACTAAAATATATTCAGGTATTTGTAACAAAAAGACCTGAACTCAATGGAAAACACAACATACAAGATAATAATACAAAGAAATCATTAAAGAATAATTATAAGGCTCTGATTAAAGTCTAAGTGTTTACTTGACAGTTTATTAGATAAATGTCTCATATCTAAAATATCAAAAGAACTTAATCAAATATAAAACATTTTGAGTTATTCCCCAACTAACAAATGGTCAAAGAGGTAGTTTTCCAGTGAGGAAATCAAAGCAATGTATAGTCGTATGAAAATTTTTCAAATAATCATTGATTAGAGAATGCTGATTTAAACAATTTTGATATGTAATTTTACACCTGTCAGATTGACTAAAATGATTCAAGGGGTGGGTGACAAGTGTTGGAAAGCATGTGGAAAAATTGAAAAGCAACTGTTCATCAAATTGTTAATTGCCCCAACCATTCTGGAGAGCCATCTGGAATTATACCCACAGTGTTACTAAACTACCTTAAGGCTCTGACCCAGTAATATCACTACTAGGTCTACTTCCAAATATGATTAGGGAAATGGGAGAAGAAACTATGTGTTCTCAAATCTTTATTAGCAGTACTCTTTGTTGTGGCAAAGAAATGGAGATTACTAGAATGTCCATCAATTGACTGAACAAGTTGTGGTATATGATTATGATTGAATATTACTGTTATACAAGAAATGATGAGCTCAATAATCTTAGAAAAACATGGAAAGACTTGCATGAAACACTAAAGAGTGAAATAAGCAGAAACCAAAAAAAATCATATAACAGAAACACTTTTCAAACAAGACTAAGTGAATAAGTTATTTTGTTTATTATAAATGCCCACATTAACTATCAAGGACACATAAAGAAAAATGCTGTCTGCATCCAGAGAAAGAAATGATGAAAGAAAAGTGTTTGTAGAAAAATTACACACAGACACACACATATAAACACCTATTTTGTCTATTTTCAGGCTTCTCTAGAGAGGGGAGTGAAGGATAGAAAAAAAGGAAAAACACATATTTACAGATGATTTTGTATATTTGAAAGGAATATTACATTTTGAGTAGTAGATTTTCAATTTCGTGTACCATCTTCTTTTTTATTGTACTGTATTCAAGAAATGCTGTTTTTATTCCATGAAGTAAAAATAGATTTTGAGAGACCAGCACAACAAGCAAAGACCAGACCAGGGCAGAGCACAGACTAGCATGAAGTACAGATCACCATGAAATGCAGACTAGCACGGAGTAGCAGGGACAGGATTCAGGGTGCCACCAACAGCAGTTCCCAGATTCCTCAACTCAAAAATGCCCTAGACAGCTTCAAAAATCAGTGAGAGGGCTTCTTCACCCAAAAGAGAGGAGCAAGGTCTGGATCTCCAGTAGCAGCAGCCCTTTTTGAAGCCCTCCTTCTAGAGCCCCTGGGTCAATTGAAGAGCTGATTGAATCTCAGCCCTGAGTGGCAGGCCTGGGAGACCTCCACCTAAAGCCCCAGGGGAATTGAGCCACTGATCTGATTCTAAGCCCTGAGTTCCACCCAGGGGTGAGGAGGAGCAATGGCTATGCAGCTGAAGGCAAGGGAACTCAATTGCAGATTCTGGGCAGAAAGGTTTTTGGTTGCTCCCAAATCATTGTGTAAGTCAAAAGAGGAGTAAGCACCTCTCCCTTGATTGTGCCACCTTGGAGGAACTGAGAACTTACAGGTCCCCAGAATATACCCTCCTCTCAACAAGTAACTGGCTGGAAAAATGCCAAAAAAAGGGAGAAAAAATAAGACTATAGAAGGTGACTTTCTTGGTGAACAGGTATTTTCTTCCATCCTTTCAGATGAGTAAAAACAAAGCATAACATCAGAGGAAGTCAAGGTTTCTGCATCTAAAACCTCCAAAATAAATATGCAATGGTTTCAGGCCATGTAAGAGCTCAAAATGGATTTTGATAATCAAGTAAGAGAGGTGGAGAAAAAATTGGGAAGATAAATTAGAGCAATGCAAGAAAATAATGAAAGTAAGTCAACAGTTTGCTAAAGGAGACCAAAAAAAATCTGAAGAAAATAACACCTTTAAAAATATGCTAACTCAATTGGTGAAAGAGGTCCAAAAAGCCAATGAGGAGAAGAATGCTTGCAAAAGCATAATTAGCCAAATGAAAAAGGAGGTTCAAAAGCTCACTGAAGAAAACGGTTTTTTTAAAAATTAGAATGGAACAGATGGAAGCTAGACATTATGAGAAACCAAGAAATTACAAAACAAAGCCAAAACAATGAAAAAATAGAAGACAATGTGAAATATCTCATTGGAAAAACAACTGACCTGGAAAATAGATCCAGAAGAGACAATTTAAAAATTATGGGGACTAGCTGAAAGTCATGATCAAAAAAAGAGCCTAAACATCATCTTTCATGAAATTATCAAGGAAAACTGCCCTGATATTCTAGAGCCAGAGGGCAAAATAAATATTGAAAGAATCCATCAATCACCTCCTGAAAGAGATCTGAAAAGAGAAATGCCTAGGAATATTGTAGCCAAATTCCAGAATTCCCAGGTCAAGGAGAAAATATTGCAAACAACCAGAAAGAAACAGTTTGAGTATTGTGAAAATACAATCAGGATAACACAGGATCTGGCAGTTTCTACATTAAGGTATCAAAAGACTTGAAATATGATATTCCAGAAGGCAAAAGAAATGGGATTAAAACCAGGAACTATGTACCCAGTAAAACTGAGTATAATACTTCAGGGTGAAAATGGTCTTTAAGTGATATAGAGGACTTTCAAACATTCTTGATGAAAAGACCAGAACTTAAGAGAAAATTTGACTTTCAAACATAAGAATCAAAAGAAACATAAAAAGGTAAACAGGAAATAGAAAATATAAAGGACTCTCTAAAGTTGAACTGTTTACATTCTCAGATGCAAAGAAAATATTTCTAACTCTTGAGACTTTTCTTAGATTTGAGTAGTTGGAGTGATTACACACACAAACACACACACAAACATACACATAGACAACAGATGGTGAATTGAATAAGAAGGGAAAATACCTAAAAAAATAAAATATAATTGAGGAGTGAGAGAGGACTATATTGGGAGAAGAAAGTGAGAAATGGAGTGGGGTAAATGATCACGCATCAAGGAGGCAAGAAAAAGCTTCAGTGGAGGAGAAAACGGAGGATGTGAGAGGAAAAAGGGAAGCTTATTCTCTTCACATTTGGCTGGAGAGAATGACATGCTCACTGTTTGGTATGAAAGTATATCTTGCACTACAAAAGGATAGGGGAAAGGGGACAAGTGGACAGAGGGGGAAGAAGGAAGGGAGGGCAAATGGTAGAAGGGAGTAATCAGAAATAAACATTTTTTACTCAAAGGTCAAAAGAGAATAGAATAAATGGGGGACAGTATAGGATGGAGGGAAATATAGTTAGTCTTACACAACATGACTAATATGGAAGTCTTTTGCAAAACTACACTTATACAGAATATACTGAGTTGCCTGCTTTCTCAGTGGGGAGGGAGGAAAGGAAAGAAGTTGGAATTCAAAGTATTAGGAATGATTGTTGAGAATTGTTTTTGTATACAACTGGGAAATAAGAAATGCAGGTAATGGAGTGGAGAAACCTCTCTTGCCCTACAAGTAAAGAGAGAAGAAAGGGATAAGGGAAGGGAGCAGTGTGATAGAAGGGAGGGCATATTGAAGGAAGGGGTAATAAGAATGCAAGGCATTTTGGGATGGTGGAAGGGGAGAGATAGGGAGAAAAGTTGTAACTCAAAATTTTGTGGAAATGAATGTTGAAAAGCACAAATAAATAAATCAACATTAAAGAATAGACTTTGATGTGGGCCTTTGATTTTACTGAATTCCTCCAGACACAGGTGGCTCTGCTGGCCCCTGCACTATCATATGAGTCAAAGGGCCTAAAGACAGAGTCAGAAATGCTTCACACCTGGAAGGCATCTCAGAGGTCATCCAGTCAAACTGGCACCCAGCAAAGAACAAAATAACCACCTCTGAAGGAAAACTATTTCATTTTCAGATAGCTCTGATTGTTAGAAGGATTTGCCTAAGATCAAGTCAAATTGTTGCCCTGTGGTCCTTGTTCTGGGGTGAAAAGCAAATGAATACCTTTCCTATTAACAGGTGTTCAATCATTCAGAGTCATCATGCCTCTTTTCAACCACCAATTTAGTCTTCCGGTCCTTAAGTTAAATAATCCAAGCTCCTTTAACTGATCCTCCTATTAGATGAATTTGAATCCCTTCATCATCGTAGTTGACCTCCTCCTCAATCTCATTCCTCTACCCTCCCTTCCCCACTCTCAGATATGAAGTAAAGAAACTTCAAAGGACTATTATTTTCTATCGTGTTTCTTCTAGACAAAAGACTTCTATAATGGGTTGGAATCCTTCAGGAATAATGAAGGACAGGAATTACAGTAGGATAAAAAATATTTATCATAATTCAAAGAACTCACCATGTGATTTAAAAATATGGAAGTGGATAGGAAATGGGGGACGATCAACAAACACCTGGCCTTGGTTGACGAGGACCTCTTTGATCAGTGGCAATCCAGTTACCATCATAAAGTCATAACAACCCACATGCATGTAGAAAATATTTCCATATTTCTTGGCAAGCTGAAAAAAATGTTTGAATGGAAATTTATATCACCTTTCAGGATTCTTTTGTCTATATTGTTATCAGATAACACTCTAGCAATGTGAAGTACCAATTCCAGTGGAGCCTACTCAATTCATTATGATCGAATTCCACTGAAGTCAGTTCAGCTCACCCCAACAAACACTGAATCATCCAACTATATCCCAATCCCTGTGCTGAGAAAGCAGTCATAAACATCAAAAAGTTGTTTCCCTTGAGGGACTAGCATTGGAAGGAAATTATCTGTGTATATATAAGTAAATACAGAATATATGCAAAAGAAATTCTCAATGATTTCAGAGGACATTCTGGCAGGTGTCAGAAAGGCTTCCTGTAGGAGATGGTGGCCTGAAGTTGAGTTTTAATGGAAACTGGAAATTCCAAAAGATTCAGGTGTAGAGTGAGTATATTCCAGACTCTGAAGTGGCTGCTACCTTCAATGCAGCACACTGGTCTAGAAATATCTGACTCAGAGTTTAGAATAAACTCAGAGTTTAATACCTGGGAAAGACTTAGATGTTAAGACTTGAACCATTGACAAGTTCATTAGAGTGGCTATAAGGTAGATTCCCAAATGGCAGGGCCAATTTCATTTTTATTTTTTTAATCTCCAGCACTTGGTATAGTACCTGGAACATGGAAGGTGCTTATGCAATTATTGTTATTTGATTAACAGGGTTTTTCCCCCACTGACACCCATCAAAGCTCTTTCAAAACTAAATAGGTGGTTTTTCAGAGGAATTAAAGGAAAAATCAAACAATGCTACTGCAAACGTGGTCATAAGCTTCTCTAAACATAGCAAGACTTGTCTTCAGGTAACAGACACTCAAAAGTCTGTCAGTACACTATTATCTGCAGTCATCAGAGTTTGTAAGGGTCCAAGAATGCTGGTCTTCTGCTTCAAGGACCTTAGACAGTGAAGGACTTCAAGGTGACAGCAAATGATGATGATTTCAGGAGCCAGGAATATTAGACTTCAAAAAGAAAATAAAATGAGGTGAAAGGTGGGATATTATAAGGGCTTATGACTAGAATCAGATGCTACTTTTGACCCTTCTCAGGAACCAGCCACTGAATCTTTTTCAAAGATGTACTTTCTGCATAAGGAGTAACTATCTCAAATGAGTGTTCTGAGGATCCAATGGGTCACAAGCATGAAGGCTTGTGGCTACCCAATCCAGCACATTTCCCAGGGCCCCAATTCCCATGCCCCCTCCCTCACAGCCAATAGATTCTCAACCTCCTATCTCACTCCTTGCCTTTTGGGTGCTGATTCGGGTATTTTTAAAGTCCATCTGGAAGAAATTGTCCAATATGGGCAGCCCAGGAGGGCCAGGGGGATAGTTGAGATGCTGCCTCTTCCTCTGCAGATACTGTGCCAGGATCAGGAGGATGGTAGAGAGGAAAAGGAGGGTCTGCAGGGGGGCTTTTTCCCAAAGAAAAGGGAGCACAGTTCCCTGAAAGAACTGCATCTTTCCCTAGTTCTGCACTAAGGCCAGAGAAGCCAACTCCTCTTCCCTCTTCCTGCAGAAACAACAGCAACTTTGGGGCCAACAGGAGCAGGGTTCACGTGAAGGACAAAGCTGTGTTTGTTCCCTTGGAGCTGTTGCCTTGGCTGGTTTTGTAGGTCAGGCAGTGAGAGCTCCAGGGAGTGGCTCCCCTCTGTGCGTCTGCCATCTGCCCTCTGTCAGGGTCTGTCTCCTGGGCATAAACATGTCCTACCCCTAGAGTCTTCCACCAGCAAAAGAAGATTGGGCTTGTCTGCTAGGAACTAAAGAGATAGGTTGGCCAGAACAATCTGGACAGGTTTCACACACACGCAGACCTAGCTGGTGGTGCCAAAATCACAGGGCTAGATCTGTGAGGCAGGAATTGACTCAGAATCTTGTTTCCTTGTTTAGGAGAGCAGCACACTGAGTTCCAGGGAAGCCAGGAATCTGTTGAAGCCTCACAGCTGTTTGTAAGTTTCAGAGCTTTCATTGGAACGTGACTCAGCTGGCTTCAATTCAACACACTTCTCCCTCTTACAAAATGTCTCCTAATGATCTTGAGAAATAACATAGAAGAGCTCAAAAGCTGGGGCATGTGGCAAGGTTTCAGTGGGTCTGTGAACTTGAATGGGAGGAAATAATTTAAAATTTTTTGGAAGAGTTAGTATAAAATTCTCATAGAATTTTTTTTATTTTTCTTTTTTCTTATTTATTTATTTATTTTTATTTTTTTGGTGTTCTACAATCACTTCCCTAAAATTAAGATTTTATTCCCCCCGCCCCCCCGACCTTTCCCCCACTACCCCCCTCCTCCCCATGACAGCATACAATTCTGTATAGGTTCTACAAATACTATTCTATTGAGTACATTTTCACAATAGTCATGTTATATAGTCTCCCATAGAATTTTAACAAAATTCCAATATATTTGGAGCAAATTAAATAAAATGCTCACTTTATAGATGGAGAAAATGAGGCTGAGAGATCCAGAGACTTGCACAGCTAGTAAGTGTCTGAGGCAAGATCTGAATTCAGGTCTTCTTACTCCAAGTGCAGGGGTTCATAGCTTCCAAGGTAATGTAGGTAGTCATTTACAGGAGTGGGATTCAAACCCAGGTCCTCTGACAGACGTTTTCCCACTAAATCATCCTGCATCTCATAAATGATAAATGCATTGGAGACAGTAAATAGGATGATAAAGTGTCAGGCCAGCTGGATACCTGCTGTGATTCCATCCTGCAACTCAGAAGTCTCTGTTGGCATATATGTGTGCATACACACACACATTCACATATACACATGTATGTAACTATACATATGTATGTATATATACACATATTCTTGTATGCATACGTAACTACATACATACATTTATAGAGAGACTGAGAAAGACAGAGAGAGATATGAACAAATGGACAGAGAAAAAGACAGAGAGAGAGATGCATATATGTACATATGATTTAAAAACTCAATTTCAGAAACACAAACTAGACAAGGTGTGACTAGAGAGCGAGTTTGCTTGAAAGGAGTTGGTAATAAAGTTGACAGCAAGATTAGTATTAGCCACTGTTTTGCTATGGCAGCCAAGAAGGCTGTGGCACTCGTAGGGTATAGTAAGAAATGTGCACAATCCTGGATCAGGGAGGTGATGCTGTACCATCCTCTATCCTACTCTGACCTCCTCTGGGCCATTGTCTTTAGTTTTGGGCATCAGAGTTTTAGAAAGAACATTGGGTAATCTAATGAGGAGGTTAAGGAAGGCTCATCAACTTGTCTCTTTAGAACTAGGTGTGTTAGTGATTATCCAGCCTAAACCCCTTCTTTTTATAGATGAAAAAATGAGATCCAGAGAGGAAAGTGAGTGGTCCAGGGTTACAAATTTAATATCAGAGCGCATATTTTAACCCAGAATCTCTGTTTCCAAACCCAGTGATTTTTCCATTGCACCACTCTACCTCCAAATACAAACAACCTTTGAATTCATGCTATAGGAGAAATATTTGGAGGACTTGGAAATGTTTAGCCTGTAGGAGAGTGTGTTTGTGTGTGTTTAGGGGGAGAGTGTTGGGCATGAATCTGTCTTCAGTTCTTTGAAAGTTTTCCAAATGGAAAAGGGTTTAGCTTTGTCCTGGTTGGTGCCAAAGAGCAGAATGAGGAACAGTGGAGTAGTTAGGTTTGATGCAATTTGGGAAAACAGAAATTTTGAACCAGAACTGTCCACAAGTGAAAGGGATTGCTTCTCTGAACTCACACCTGTTCAGTAACCCTGCCCTGGGAGGTGGGGGACATCAAGGAACTCCTCCTAGACACTTTATTTAAGGAGATGGCCCAGGACAACCACCTCATTATTTCATACCTGATTGGAGGACTTTATCTCCTCTTCCTTCCCTCTTACCTCCACAGGGTAAGCTCTTTTTAATGAGCTTTCTTACTCCATTAGATTAAGAGTCTTTCTTTGTATCTATATTTGTGATACCTGACACGTAGTTGGCATTTAATAAATGTTCATTGACTGCATGATTCTAAAAGTGATGGATTCCTTCTCATTTGAGTTCTTCAAGTAGAGACAGGACCACCATTCCACAGGAGTGCTCTGGTCAGGGTGCTTCAATCAATTAACAGGCATTTATCATGTTCCTGCTATGTGCTGGGCTAAGTGCTGGAGATACAAATAGAGACAAAAGACAGTCCCTGCCCTGAAAAAGCTTACAATCTAACAGGGCGGAAAGCATGCTGATGAACAGAGAGAGAGAGAGAGAGAGAGAGAGAGAGATATCAATGTAAATGTGTGTGTGTATGTATATTATGTGACACGTGCATGTTTATGTATATATACATGTGCATGTATGTATGTGTATATATATACACATATACATAAGTTTGCACACACAGAGATATATAAAGCTATTCATAGGATAAATGGAACATCATCAACAGAGGGAAGGAATTAGAATTAAGAAAGATTGAGGCAAGCTTTCTATAGAGGATGGGATTAAGATTTATTATAGCTAACTAAATGTGCCTGAGGTTGCTTTCAGCTTGAAGATTTTGTAATCCTGTGAGGCCTTTGATTTCATCAATCCATCTGTTCATCAGTCAACAAGCATTTATCCACTGCTAACATTTATATAGTGCTTTAAGGTTGACAAAGAGCTTAACATATATTATCTCATTTTATCCTCACAATAAACTATAAGGTAGGTATGGTTAACATCCCTATTTTATAGATAAGAAAACTGTGCACTTACCCTTCTTATTCAATAATGTTGCCTTCATCCTTATCAAGGCTGAAATCTTACTATTCATCATTTCTTATAGCACAGTATTGTCCCATTACATTCATATACCACAATTTATTAAGCCACTCCCCAGTTGATGGGCATCCATTTGATTTCCAGTTTGTGGCCACCACAAAGAGAGCTGATATTTTTGTGCATGTGGGGCCCTTTTCCATTTTTGTGATCCCTTAGGGGTACAGTCCTAGAAGCTGCTGGGTCAAAAGATATGCACATTTTTATAGACCTTTGGGCATAGTTCCAAATTGCTCTCCAGAATGGTGGAGCTCACAGCTCCACCATAAATAAATTAGTGCTCCAAATGACCCACATCTTCTCCAACATTTATCACCATCCTATTTTGTCAGTCTGTTAGGTGTGATGTGGTATCTCAGAGTTGTTTTGATTTGCATCTCTCTAATCAATAGTAATTTAGAGCATTTTTTCCTATGATTATAAATAGCTTTATATTTCATCCTCTGAAAACTGCCTGTTCATATCCTTTGTCCATCTGTCAATTGGGGAATGATTTGTATTCTTGTACATTTGAGTCAGTTCTCTATGTGTTTTAGAAATTAAACCTTTATCACAGACACTAGTTACAAAAGTTCTTTCCCAGTTTTCTGCTTCCCTTCTAATCTTGGTTGTATTAGATTTTTTGTGCAAAAACTTTTCAATTTGCTATAATCAAAATTACCCATTTTGCACTTCATAATGCTTTCTATCACTTATTCAGTCAAAAATTTCTCCATTCTCCATAAATCTGATACACTATTCCTAATTTGTTTATACTATCAACTTTTATACCTAGTTCACACTCCCATTTGGAATTTATTCTTGTATAAAGTGTCAGGTATTGGTCTATGCCTAGTTTCCAACACACTGTTATCCAGTTTTCCCAGCAATTTTTGTCAAACAATGATTTCTTATCCCAGAAGCCAGGGTCCTTCGATTTATGAAACAGTAGATTGCTATATTCATTGACTACTGTGTCTTGAGTACCTAACTTTTTCTACTGGTCTACCCCTCTGTTTCTTATCCAGTACCAAATACCTTTGATAATTGATGCTTTATAATACAATTTGAGATGTGGCAGAGTTAGGTCACCTTCCCTAGTATTTCTTTTCATTAGTTCCCTTGATAATCTGGATCTTTTGTTCTTCTAGATGAATTTTGATATTATTTTTTTCTAGCTCTAGAAAATAATTATCTGATAGTTTGGTTGCTATGGCACTGAACAAGGAAATTAATTTAGGTAGAATTGTCATTTTTATTATATTTGCTCAGCCTACCCACGAGAAACTGATGTTTTTGCACTTACTTAGATCTGATTTTATTTCTGCATAAAGTGTGTGGTAATTGTGTTTATATGGTCCTGGGGTTTGTTTTGACAGGTAGACTCTCAAATATTTTATAGTGTCCACTTTAGCTTTAAATAGGATTTATCTTTCTATCTCTTGCTATTGGACTTTGATAGTAATATATAGAAATGCAGAAGATTTGTGCGGGTTTATTTTGTAACATGCAACTTTCCCAGATTTGTTTATTATTTCAAGTAGTTTTCCACTTGATTCCCTGGGAATCTCTAAGTATATCATCATATCATCTGCAAAGAATGATAATTGAGTTACACCTTTGCCGATTCTAATTCCTTCAATTTATTTTTCTCCTCTTATTGCTGCAGCTAACATTTCTAGTACTACTATGGTGATTAATAGTAGACATCTATAATATGGATAGACATCTTTGGTTCACCCTGAATCTTATTGGAAATGCATCTAGTTTATCCTCATTTCATATCATGCTTGCTGAAGGTTTTAGGTAGATACTGTTTATCATTCTATGGGAAGGTCGATTTATTCCTATGCTCTCCAGTGTCTGCAATAGGGATAGGTGTTGTATTTTGTCAAAAGCTTTTTCTACATCTATTGAGATAATCATTTCTGTTTCTGTTAGTTTTGTGGTTGATATGATCAATAATGCTAATAGTTTTCCTAATATTGAACCAGCCCTACATTCCTGTTATAAATCCTACCTGACCATAATGTATTATTCTCATGATAAGTTGCTATATTCTTTTTGCTAAAATCTTATTTAAAATTTTTGCATCTATATTCATTAGAGAAGTTGGTCTACAATTTTTTTTCCCTTTTTGCTCTCCCTGGTTTAGGTATCAGAACCATATTTACATCACAAAAAGAATTTGGGAGGACTCCTTCTTCCTCAATTTTCCCAAAAAATCTATATCGTATTGAGATTAACTGTTCTTGAAATATTTGATAGAATTCACTTGTAAATCCATCTGGCCTTGGAGAATTTTTCCTAGGGAGTACATCGATGGCTTGTTCAATTTCTTTTTCTGACATGGGCTTGTTTAAGTATTCAACTTCCTCTTCTGTTCTTTTGGGCAATTTATATATTTTTTAAAAATACTCATTCATCTCATTTAGATTGTCAAATTTATGGGCATAAAATTGGGCAAAGTAATATCTAATGATTGTTTTAATTTCCTCCTCATTGGAGGTGAGTTCACCCTTTTCATTTTTGATATTGTTAATTTTGTTTTCTTCTTTATTTGTTTTTATCAAATTGACCAAAGGGTTATCAATTTTATTGGTTTTTGCTTAAAACCAACCTTTTGTTTTTGTTTATTAGTTCAATAGTTTTCTTAATTTCAGTTTTGCTAATCTCTCCTTTGGTTTTCAGTATTTCTAATTTCGTATTTACTTGGGGATTTACAATCTGTTCTTAACTTCCTTTATTTTATTTGTGCCGGCATTCAAAGCTATAAAACTTCCCCTAATAACAGCTTTTGCTGTATCCCATAAGTTTTGCTACACTGCCTAATTATTGTCATTTTTTTAATGAAGTTGTTAACCCACTCATTCTTTAGGATTAGATTATTTAGTTTCTTTGTTTTTTAATTTTATTTACTTATTTATTTAATTTTTACATTCATTTTCACAAATTTTTGGGTTCCAAATTTTCTCCCCTTTTATCCCCTCCCCCCACCCCAATACCCCAAGCAATCTAATTTTCCCTATCTCCAATCTGCCCTCTCTTCTGTCATCCCTCCCTTCTCTTGTCTCCATCTTCTCTTTTCTCCTGTAGGGCCAGATGACTTTCTATTCCTCCTTAACTGTATGTCTTCTTTCCTAGTTGCAACAACAATACTAAACAGTTGTTCCTAAAACTATGAGTTCCAAATTCTCCCCATCCCTCCCTCCCCACCCATTCCCTTTGGGACGGCAGGCAATTCAATATAGGCCATATCTGTGTAGTTTTGCCAATGACCTCCCTGATAGTCGTGTTGTGTAAGACTAACTGGATTACCATCCCTCCTAACCTGCCCCTCATTGTTTCTCTTCTGTCTCTTGATCCTGTCCCTCCCCAAGTGTTGACTTCAAATTGCTCCCTCCTCCCTTTGCCCTCCCTTCCATCATCCCCTCCCTTGCAATATCTCTTTCTCCCCCACTTTCTTATACTGTAAGATAGGTTTTCATACCAAAATGAGTGTGCATTTCACTCCTTCGTTTAGTCAAATGTGATGAGGGTAAACTTCTTGTTTTTTGTTTTTTTTCTCAGCTCTCCTCTTTTTCCCTCCACTAAGAAAAACTCCTACCTGCCTCTTAAATGACATATAGTTACCCCCTTCCCTTTCCCTCCCCCTACATTTCTCTCTCACCATTTACCCTAGTTTCTTTTAAGGTATGGTCCCATCCTATTCAGTTCAATCTGTGCTCTCTATCTCTGTATGTGTGTGCATGTGTGTATGTGTGTGTGTGTGCATGCGTGTACATGTGTGTGTATGGACCCACCAACTACCCAGATACTGAAAAGTTTTAAGAGTTACAAATATTGTCTTTCCATGTAGGAATGTAAACAGTTCACTTCTGGTAAGTCCCTTAAGACTTCTCTTTGCTGTTTACTTTTTCATGCTTCTTCTCATTCTTGTGTTTGAAAGTCAAATTTTCTTTTCAGCTCTGGTTTTTTCATTAAGAATGATTGAAAGTCCTCTGTTTCATTGAAAGACCATATTTTCCCTTGAAGTATTATACTCAGTTTAGCTGGGTAGGTGATTCTTGGTTTGAGTCCTAGTTCCTTTGCCTTCTGGAATATCCTATTCCACGCCCTTCGATCCCTTAATGTAGAAGCTGCTAGATCTTGGGTTATCCTGATTGTATTTCCACAGTACTGGAATTGTTTCTTTCTAGCTGCCTGCAAGATTTTTTCCTTGAGCTGGGAGTTCTGGAATTTGGCCACAATGTTCCTAGGAGTTTCTCTTTTTGGATCTCTTTCAGGTGGTGATCGATGGATTCTTTCAATACTTATTTTGCCCTCTGGTTCTAGAATGTCAGGGCAGTTTTCCTTGATAATTTCATGGAAGATGATGTCTAGGCTCTTTTTTTGATCATGACTTTCAGGTAGTCCCATAATTTTTAAATTGTCTCTCCTGGATCTATTTTCCAGGTCAGTTGTTTTTCCCATGAGATATTTCACATTCTCTTCCATTTTTTCGTTCTTTTGGTTTTGTTTGGTGATTTCTTGGTTTCTCATAAAGTCATTAGACTCCATCTCTTCCATTCTAATTTTGAGAGAACTATTAAATTTATTGAGCTTTTGAGCCTCTTTTTCCATTTGGCTCATTCTGCTTTTGAAAGCATTCTTCTCCTCATTGGCTTTTTGAACCTCCTTTGCCAATTGAGTGAGCCTATTTTTAAAGGTGTTAATTTCCTCAGCATTTTTTTCGGTCTCCTTTACCAAGGTATTGACCCGTTTTTCATACTTTTCTTGTATCTCTGACATTTCTATTCCCAGTTTTTCCTCCACCTGTCTAACTTGCTTTTCAAAATCCTTTTTGAGCTCTTCCAGGGCCTGAGCCCACCCACCACCCCCCTGGAGTGTCTGGGGTACTGAGGCCCCGCCCTCCACATCTTTCCCTGATGGCAAGGATACGTCCTCGTCATCAGATCCGAAGGTCGGGATCATTTGCATTTGTTGGAAAAAACTCTCTAAAGTCTTATTTTTCTTCCCTTTTCTAGGCATTTTTGCAGCCAGTTACTTGACTTCTGAGATTCCTTTCCACCCCCGCCTGGATCCGCCCAGCTAGTGCTTGGCCTCTGAGATTTAAATGGGCTTTCCTCCTGCTGGCTGTCAATCAGTGAGCTTTAGTTCAGGTGCTGGGGTGGGGGCAGGGCCGCCTCCCGGGCTCCGATCCCTCAGGGGCTTTATGCAGAGACTTTCAGGAATGGAGCGGGTGGGGGCGGGGTGGGGGGCCCGCCTCCCAAGCCCAGTTCCCTTGGGGGCTTTAAGCAGAAGCCTTCAGTAACAGAGTGGGGTGGGGGCAGGGCCGTCTCCCAGGCTCAGCTCCGTCAGGTTTTATGCAGGAATCTTCCGTAATGAAGATCCTGCCTGCTGCTGGGGGATTCTCGAGTCCCAGTCCGCTGCCTCCTCAGCCACTGCCCACACCTCTGCCTCCGCCGCTTCCGGTCCCATCCCTGCTGCCGCCGCTTCCTCCCGAGGGGGCCCGAGTCACGGAGACGCCCTGCTCCCCCTCTCCTCCAGCCCAGCCTTCTCTCTCTCACTGACCTGTAGCTTCTGTGGGCGGAGGGACTTTCCCGGCTGCCGGAGCTTCCATTTCTGAAGCCTGCTCGGATCAGCTTCTCTGGGGCTGCGGCCAGGGCAGCACTGGGGGTGGGGTCCACTTTCTGGGGCACGCCGGACCCTGGGGACGGGTCTCCAGGGCTCCCTGGAATGGAAATCTCTTCCACTCTGTTTCTGCACACCTTGTATTGACCCAGAAGTTATGGGTGACTCTTTTTACATTAATTCTATGGGCTTTTGGTTTCAGAGCTCGTAAACGTGTGTCCTTCTACTCTGCCATCTTGGCTCCGCCCCGATTATTTAGTTTCTAATTAATTTTTCATTTTTATTTCCATGACCTTTGATCGCATATAACATTTGTTGCATTATGATCTGAGAAGGATGCATTGACTATCTCTGCCTTTCTGCACTGAATTGTGAGGTTTTTTATGGCCTAGTCCTTGGTCAATTTTTGTATATGTGCCATGTACTCTTGAGAAAATGGTTTGTTTCTTTCTTTCCCCATTCAGTTTTCTTCAGAGATTTATCATATCTACCTTATCCAGAGATTTATTCTCCTCCTTAACTTCTTTCTTGTTTATTTTGATATTAGATTTATGATATAGTATAGTTTTGTTTTCCATTTCCTCCTGTAACTCCCTTAACGAAGAATTTCTCTAAGAATTCGAATGCTGTGCCACTTGGAACATAAATGTTTAGTACTGATATTGCTTTGTTTTCTATGGTCCTTTTTAGCAGGATATGGTTTCCTTCCTTATCTCTTTTGAATAGATCTATTTCTACTTTTGCTTTGTCTGAGATTAGGATTGCTACCCCTCTTTTTTTACATCAGATGAAGCACAATATATTTTGCTCCAACCTTTTATCTTTACCCAGTGTGTCTACCTCCATTTCAGATGTGTTTCTTGTAAACAACATATGGTTAGATTACAATCTTTAATCGATTCTGTCTCAGTTTTATGGGAAAGTTCATGCCATTCACATTTACAGTTATGATTACTGTGTTTTTCCCTCCATCCTCTTTCTCCCTGTTTGTGCTTTTAGTTCCTCTTTCTCCCTTCCCCTCCACAATAGAGATTTAATTATTGACCAGTGCCTCCCTCAGTCTTCCATTAATTCGTACAGCCCTTTTACTCTCCCTTACCCTTACTATTTCTTCCTTCCCCTTTCTTTCCCCCTTCCCCTCCTACTACCTATAGAGCTAGTTAGATTTCCATACTTAACTGCATTTGTTGTTCCTTCTTTGAAGTATGTCAGATGAGAATAAATATTAAACAATATTCATCTCCCTCCTCTGTTTCCCTTTACTGTAGTATAATTTTTTACCTTTTCCTGTGATGTAATTTTTCATTTTCTACCTCCTCCTTTTCGCATCTCTTGTTATAATCCCTTTGCACCCTTAAATCACATTTTATTATCACATCATTTACTTTATTACCTCTCCCTCTGTCTATGTCCCTTTTACATAGCATGATGAATACACAATTCTCAAGATTAACAAGTTTCATCTTCCTTTATAGGGATATAAGCAGTATTCTCATACTGAATACCAGTTTTCCCCCTGTTTGCCTTTTTATGCATCTCTTGAGACTTGTGTCTGAAGAACTATTTTCTACTGAGCTCTGGCCTTTTCATCATGAAGGTCTACAAATCCCTTTTTTCATTGAATATCCATCTCCTTTCCTGAAATATTATGCTCAACTCTGCTGGATAATTAATCCTTAGTTGTAGTTCCAGTTCTTTTGCCTTACAATAATCTTATTACATATGAAATATGATTCCTTCTTTAGTTTTCAACATTCATTTCCACAAAATTTTGAGTTCCAAATTTCTCCCCATCTTTCCCCTCCCCCCACCTCATAACGCCTTGCATTCTGATTACCTCTTCCCTCAATTTGTCCTCCCCTCTATCACACCCCTCCCTTCCCTTATCCCCTTCTTCTCTCTTTTCTTGTGGAGTGGGATAGGTTTCTATACCCCATTACCTGTATGGATTATTACCCAGTTGCATGTAAAAACAATTCTCAACATTCTTTCCTAATACTTTGAATTCCAACTTCTCTCCCTTCCTCTCTCCACACTCATCCCCACTGAGAAGATAGATAATTCAGTACGGGCTGTATATCTGTAGTTTTGCAAAAGACTTTCATAATAGCATGTTAGGTAAGACTAACTGTATTTCTCTCCATCCTATCCTGCCCCCCATTTTTGCCACTCTCTCTTTTAACCTTGTCTCTCCCAAAAGTATTTACTTCTGACTACTCCCTTCTCTCATTTGCCTTCCTTTCTGTCATCACCCTCACACCGCTTGTCCCCTTCTCTCCTACACTTCTGTAGTGCAGAATACACTTTCATACCAAAATGAGTGAGCATGTAACTCCCTGAAGCCAAATATGAAGAGAGTAAACTTCCCTTTATTCCCCTCTGACAGCCTCCCTTTTCTCCTCCACCGAAGAAGCTTTTTCTTGTTTCCTTGATGACTGATAATTTACACCTTTCCATTTCTCCCTTTCTCCTCCCAATATATTCTTCTCTCACTCCTCAATTTTATTTTATTTCTTTAAATTTCATCCCTTCTTATTCAACTCACCCTGTGTTCTCTGTGTGTGTGTGTGTGTGTGTGTGTGTGTATAATCCCTCCAAATACTCAAATACTGAGAAAAGTCTCAAGAATTACAAATATTATCTTTCCATGTAAGAATGTAAACAGTTCAATTTTAGAAAGCCTTTTATGCTTCTTTTTCCTGCTTACCTTTTCATGCTTCTCTTGATTATTGTGCTTGAAAGTCAAATTTTCTATTTAATTCTGATCCTTTCACCAGAAATGCTTGAAAGGTCTCTATTGCATTGAGTGACCATTTTTTTCCACTGAAGTATTATATTTAGATTTTTTTCTTCTTTTTCAATCAATTTTATTTACTTGCTATACATACATACAACTTAGATTTTTTTCCCCTCCCTCACCCTTCCTTTCCCCTCCCTCCCCAACAAGGCATACAATCTTGTAGAGGTTCTATACATACATTCCTATTAAACACATTTTCACTATAATCATGTTATGTAGAAGAACTACAATGAATGGGAGAAGTCACATAACATCAAAACATAATATAAAAGAAACCATCTGCTACATTCTATGATTGAATTCCATATTTCTTTCTCTGAGTGTGGAAGGTCTTCTATCTTAAAAGATCATTGGGAATTTTTTTAAATTTTTGCATGGCAATGAAGTTCCAAGTCTACCAGAAATAACTCTTACGCACTGTGGTCATTGCTGTGCACAAAGTTCTCCTGGTTCTGATCCTTTCATTCAGCATCACATCATACAAGTCTTTCCAGGCCTCTCTGAAGTCTTCCTTTTCATCATTTCTTATAGCAAAATAGTCTTTCATTACATTCTTATACCATAATTTAGTCAGTCATTTACCAATTGATGGGCAACTCCTTGATTTCCAATTTTTGGCCACCACAAAGAGTGCTGCTATAAATATTTTTGTACATGTGGTACATTTTCCCATTTTTATGATCTCTTGGGGATACAGTCCTACAAGTGATATTGCTGGATCAACGGGTATGCATATTGTTGTAGCCCTTTGGGCATAGTTCCAAATTGCTCTTCAGAATGGTTGGATCAGCTCACAGCTCCACAAACAATGAATTAGTGTTCCAAATCTCCCACATCATCTCGAACATTTATCATCTTCTTATTCTGTCATGTTATTCAATCTTATAGGTGTGATGTGGTACCTCAAAGTTGCTTGGATTTACATCTCTCCAATCAATAGTTATTGAGACCATTTTCTAATATGACTATAGATGTTTTTAATTTCTTCCTCTAAAAACTGCCTGTTCATATCCTTTGACCATTTGTCAATTGAGGAATGACTTGTATTCTTGTACATTTGACTCATTTCTCTATATATTTTAGAAATGAGGCCTTTATCACAGACACTAGTTGCAAAAATTTCCAGTTTTCTGCTTCCCTTGTAATCTTGATTGCATTGAGTTTGGTTGTGAAAAAAATTTTCACTTTAATGTAATCAAAATTATCCATTTTGCACTTCATAATGCTTTCTATCTCTTCATTAGTCAAAAATTCTTCCCTTGTCCATAAATCTGATAAATGCACTATTCTTTGTTCCACTAATTGTTTATAGTATCAATATTTATACGTAGATCATGTATCTAATTGTACTTCATTATTACGTACAGTGTGAGGCATTGGTCTATGCCTAGTTTCCAACATACTGTTATCCAGTTTTCTCAGCAATTTTTGTCGAACAGTGAGTTCTTATCCCAGCTGTGGTCCTTGGAATTATCAAACAGTAGATTTCTATATTCATTGCCTACCGTGTCTTGAGTAACCAGACTATTCCACTTGTCTACCCTTCTATTTATTAGCCAATACAAAGTGGTTTTGATAATTGCTGCTTTATAATACAACTTGAGATCTAGTAATGGTAGGTTACCTTCTCCAGCATTTCTTTTCATTTGTGCCCTTGATATTTTGAACCTTTTGTTCTTCCAGATGAATTTTGATATTACTTTTTTTCCAACTCTAGAAAATAATTATCTGACCTTTTGATTGGTATGAAACTAAATTAATTAATTAATTTAGGTGGATTATCATTTTCATTAATTGGCTCGGCCTACACATGAGCAACTGATGTTTTCCCACATACTTAGATCTCATTTTATTTGTGGAAAAAGTGTCTTGTAATTGTGTTCAAATAGTCCGTGGATTTGTTTTGGCAGGTAGACTCCCAAATATTTTACAGTGTCTACCCCAACTCTAAATGGGATTTCTTTTTCTATCTCTTTCTGTTGGACTTTGTTACTAAAATACAGAAATGCAGATTTGTGTGTGTTTCTTTTGTAACCTGAAACTTTGCCAAAGTTGTTCATTATTTCAAGTAGTTTCTTACTTGAATCTCTGGGGTTTTCTAAGTATATCATTATATCATCTATAAAGAGTAATAACTTAGTTTCTTCTTTGCCTATTCTAATTCCATTAATTTCTTTATCTTCTATAATGGCTACAGCTAATATTTCTAGTACTACATGGAATAATAGTAGTAATAATTGACATCTGTGGTTCACCTCTGATCTTATTAGAAATGCATCTAGCTTATCTCCATTGCAAATAATGCTTGCTGAAGAGTTTAGGTAGGTACTGATTATATTTTATGTAAAGTTCCCTTTATTCCTATGATCTCCAGAGTTTTTAATAGGAATGGCTGTTGTATTTTGTCAAAAGCTTTTTCGCCATCTATTGAGATAATCATTTATGTTTCTGTTAGTTCTGTGGTTGATATGATCAATAATACTAATAGTTTTCCTAATATTGAACCAGCCCAATATTCCTGGTATGAATCCTACCTGATCATAATGTATTATTCCCATGATAAGTTGCTGTATTCTTTTTACTTGTATCTTATTTAAAATTTTTGCACCTATATTCATTAGAGATATTGCTCTATAATTTTCTTTCTATGCTTTGTCTCTTCCTGGTTTAGGTATAAACTACTCTGGTAGCAACCAAAATTTTTTCTTCCCAGAATCTGCAATTGAATTTCCTCACCACAAGCACCTCCAGCTCCACCTCCAGTGCTCCTACTGGGTGGAGCTCAGGGATGAGAATCAGATCAGTATATCAATTCCCCTAGGGGCTTTAGGCAGAGGTCTCCCATGGCTGCCACTGAGGACTGAGAATCAATCAGCCCTTCAATTCCCCCAGGGGCTCTACGTGGAAGTCTCTGAAAATGCCAGTGCCTTTTGGAAGAGGTCCAGACCTTTCTTCCCTCTTCTGGGTGAAGGAGCCCTCCCACTGCCCTTTGAAGGTATTTGTGGCATTTGTGGGTTAAGGAATCTTGGAACCAGTGCTGGTCATTCCCTGAATCTTGTTCTGGGTCCTGGTCTTATTGTTCCTTGATGGTCTGCGCTCTGCTCACTGGTCTGGTCTTCATTCCCCTATCTTTAAATGTAGAAGCTCCAAGGTCATTTGTGAGCCTGATTGTAGCTCCTCAATATTTGAATTGTTTCTTTCTGGTTGCCTGTAGTATTTTCTCCTTCACTTGATAGTTCTGGAATTTGGCAATGATATTTCTTGGTGTTTTTAGTTTTTAATTCCTTTTGGGAGGTGAATGGTGGACTCTTTCTATGACTATTTTGTCCTCTGTATCTAGGGCTTCTGGACAGTTTTCCTTGATGATTTCTTCTAGGATATTGTCCAGGATCTTTTGTTCATCATAGCTTTCTGGTATACCAATAATTCTTAAATTTTCTCTCCTGGATCTATTTTCCAGGTTAGTTGTTTTTCGAATTAGATATTTTACATTTTCTTCTATCTTTTCATTCTTTAGATTCTGTTTGACTGATTCTTGATGTCTCATAGAGTCATTAGCTTCTACTTGCCCAATTCTAATTTTTTACCAATTGTTTTCTTCAGTTAACTTTTACATGAACTTTTCCATCTGTCCAATTGTTCCTTTACAAAGTTATTTTTTTCCAGTTAGCTTTTGTGCTTCCTTTTCCATTTGTCCAATTTTCCTTTATAATGAGTTGTTCTCTTAAGTGAATTTTTCTTTCATATTTTTAAAGTCATTGTCCATTTTATCTTCTATTTCTCTAATTTGACTTTTAAAATCCTTCTTCTGCTCTTCCAAGAGTGTTCTTTGTGCTTGTGACTAGTTCATATTCTCTTTTGAAGTTTTAGATGGGAGTACAGTCTTGATATTTACCTCTTTAGTATTTGTGTTTTGTTCCTTGTCCCCATAGGAAGATTCCATAGAATCTTTTCTTCTCTGCTTTGTTTCTTACTCATAATGATGATGATCACCCTTTCCTTGGATTTTAAAGTATATCTCTCCTTCTAGGGCACAAGAGAATCTGTTCCACAGTTCTTGTGCCTTGAACTTGAGTCTCTGTGTGTTGTGGCCTCTGTTTTTTTCTGTTAGAAGCTAAAATGCTGTAACTTACCTGGTGATAAACTGGCTGGTGTGAGAAATCAGAGGCCAGGTGAAGTTTTTCTGGGTTCCCTGGAGTTGCCCTGGAGCTAACTGAGTTAAGTGTGGGGTAGGAGTGGTCTGGTTTCAACAGATCTCCTCTACTGAGCTAGAGCATAGGCAAGCTTAGTGGTTTGTGATCCTGTCTGTGCTAGTGTCTTCCCAATTCTCCTGGGGTGCTGAGGCAAGCCTGGGGTCCTAGTTTTGGCGTTTCTGGGATCAACCCCTCTGAGGCTCAGGATCTCCTCCAAGTTTTCTGAGGTGGGGCTATCTGTGACAGCTCTGGTCCTGCACTGATCCCCTTCAGCCAAAGAAAGAAGGACCCTCCTTAGAGATTTCCCTAACTTCATGTGCTGAGACTGTTTGCCCCTTCTTCTGATCCCACCATTCAAGGATGTTTCTGGGGAAATAGGGAGAGCATTTACTGATCACTCTGCCAACTTGGCTCCAAAAAGTTCAAGTAGGTGACTTATAGACATTTAATCTGTGGGCTAATAATATCAGGAACAGCCAGTGCAGACTTGGGGTTTTCCAGCCCTCCCTTGCTTGATTCCACTAGACTCCAATTCTGATCTGATATGCCTAAGATTCCATAGTGCAGTCATTGCTTCAGAACACCCAGGACTTCTAGCTGAGTCCTGCCGTGGCAGGAATGTGCTGGTACAGCCTGTGCAGTGAATGTGGTGTGGTTCTCCAGGCCCATGCAATGAATCCTTCCCTATGACCTTCCTATCTATCCTGGGCTGCGAATCTGCCACACTCTGTCTCCTATAGGATTCTGCTCCTTTAAAATCCAGTCAGATTCTCTTTTTAGAGGTATCTGAAGGAGTTTGTCTAAGAGCTTAGGTGAGTAGTTGCTCTCACTCTGCCATCTCCATGACATGATTTTTAACAAGAAAAACCATTAGGATCAGCTAAAAAAGACTAATTATCTTATACAAATGAGATGCAAGAGTGAGAACTGACACAGAGTAATTAGATGGGGAGGAAGACTGGCTACTTTCAAAGAAAATCGTTTTAAGAGGGAATGACACATATATATCTTGAAGATTCTTCTAAATTCAGAAAAACCAAGCACTAAAGAGATAGAGACAGGGGAGGAGAGCTTAAGGTAAGGGAGTGACCTTTAGAGAGGAGGGTAAAGGAACAGGTAAAAGAGGGGATAAAAATGTATTTCAATTAATAAGAATGGGATGATCAAATTCATGGACAGGGGTAGGTTAAGTAATAGGAGGGCAAGGTAGCAGGTAAAAATAAAGGATATATGTATATAGTTGTATCTATATGTCTATACATGTATGGATGTGTATATATTGATAATCATTAATATATTTTTGGACTTTAATTGAGGACCAAAGACTGAAGTAACCAACCAGAAGAAGAGACTGGACCTAACAGCTTCTTTGTTCTCCGAAGTAAACTCAGAGAACCCATCTTCCTATGTCAGCAAGACCAGATGGGGATGACTTACCATTCTTTATGAGACCCTTAACCCAGGTCACTATCTTGAATAATGGGAATTATTTTCTGTATCTTAATATTTTGTGGATATATACTGTTAGGTTATGTTAATGGTAAAGGAAGCATAGATATCCTGGGTCATAATTTCAATTGACATTTTGTCAACTCTCTTATCTTTTTGTATTTACAACTTACTCATTTAAGATAATTTCCTTCACAAGGTGTAGTTAAACATATATAGAGACCCTAAATCTGAGGTATAAATACATCCTTTGATTGTCTTAAAAAGAGATTTAAGCCTGGTCATCCTTGTAGCAAAAGAGTCAGAAGTTTCATTCTGGCTCTGTGGTCATGTATCTGCTAGTTTTAAGAAAATAAATACTATGAATTTAGTCTGTTTGCCTCTTTTAGTCAAACTTTCAGGTCAACAATATACATAGAAGTGTATGTGTGTGTGTGTGTGTGTGTATGAATACATAAACACACACATACACAGAAATATACATATATACACATTGACAAGTGTATATAAATATATGCATGCATACACACATCTATACACACATACATATACACACTCATCTACACTTAATTATATTCTTCTGGGGGCAGGAAGGGGGGAAAAGAACAAAGGGAAGAGCTCAGCATGGAACAAAAGAACACTTACAAGGAAGCAAAAAAAATGTGACTGCTCTCAAAATAACACATTATATATATTATATTATATAGTCTTTCTTGAAATGGGAATTTATTATCATATTTTTTGGATCTTCTCTCACATTCTGCTATGCACAGTGCAATGTTTCTTTCTCTTTTCTTATTTTAAATAATTTTAGTTTTAGTATTTTAATTTTTCTTTTTTCATTTCTAATTTGGTATTTAAGTTTAAAATAAATAAAAGGTAATCTAGCCACATCAGATCTTAAACTGTATTATAAAGAGATAATTATGAAATCAGTCTTGTACTGATAAGAACTAGAGTGGTGGATTAATGAAATAGATTGGGTACAAATTACATTATGGTAAAGGAAAATAGAAATCTAGTATATGATCAACCCAAACATCTTAGTTTTGGGGACAAGAAGTCATTACTGGACAAAAACTTCTGGAAAAGCTAGTCAACAGTTTGGCATGTATTTGGTATAGATGAAGCTCTCACACCATATAAAAAAATAAGATCAAAATATGTACAAAATGTAGACATAAAGTGTGATAACATAAACAATTTAAGTGACCATGGGAAAGCTTATTTGTCAGATTTATTGATAAGAAAAGAATTTAAGACCAAAGAATATAAAGAGAACATTGCAACATGTAAAATAGAACATTTGGATTATGTAATTTTTTAAAAAAATATGCACAAATAAAACCAATGCAACCAAAATTATTAGGAAAGCAGGAAAACGGAGGGGGGGGGAAGTTTTATAAAAAATATCTCTTTTAAAAACCTCACTTCTCAAATATACAGAAAACTGATTCTAATTAATAAAAAAAAAAAATCATTCCCCCAATTGATAAACCGTCAAAGGATATGAACAAGCAGTTTTGGACAAAGAAATCAAAGTTATCTATATTCATGTTCTAAAAAGTTCTAAATCATTATTGATTAGAAAAATGCAAATTAAAACAACTCTGAGGTACAACTTCATACCTATTAGAATGGTTAATATCACAAAAAAGGAAAATGTTAACTCTTGGAGGGGATGTGGGAAACTGACACCCTAATACACTGCCTGTGAAGTGTATTAGTGGAGTTTTGAACTGATCCAACTAATCTGGAGAGCAATTTGAAACTATTCCCAAAGGGATGTAAATCAGTTTTGATCTATTAATTCCATTGCTAGGTCTATATCTCAGAGACATCCAACAAAAGGGAAATATAGCTATTTGTGCAAAAATATTCATAACGGTGTTTTGCTGTAACTAAGAAGTGGAAAGCAAAGGAATGTCTACTAATTAGGGAATGGCTAAACAAGGTATGACACATGATTTTAATGGAATATTATTGTGCTGTAAGAAGTGACAAGCAGGATTATTTCAGAAAAAAAAATACCTGGAAAGACTTACTTGAACTGTTGAACAGTGAAGTGAACAGAATCAGGGGAACATTGTACCCTGTAAGAGCGATATTTTATAGAGAAGACCTGTGAATAACTTACCTATTTTCAGTCACACAATGTTCCAAGACTATCCTAAAGGACTGAAGATGAAGGATAATATCTGCCTCCAGAGAAAGAACTGATGCTGATTGAATACAGACTGAAACATGCTTTTTGTCACTTTATGTCTTTCATTTTTTCCTTTGAGTCTTCTTGTAAAAAATTGACTTAATATGGAAATATTTCACTTCATTGTACATGTATAACCTATATTTGATTGCTTACCATTTCAGTGAAGGTGGAAGGAGGGAAGGAAGGAGCCATAGAATTTGTAACTCAAAACTTTAAACAAAAAGGTTTTTAAAATTGAAAAATAAAACATAAAAACTGAAAATATTGTTATCACCATCTTTTCCAGGATTTAAAAAATATTCCAAGTTTGATTTGGAAAACTTTTTATTTACCATCTGTAAACTGGGTTTAAACTATTCACCTTAGAGGGCTGCTGGAATTATGATGAAAATGTGCAGAGAAGAGCAACAGAAGCAAAAGAGTGCCAAGTGTAATTTCTTTATTAGCAATGGTTAGCAATTTGCCAGTAAAATGAGTCCACAGCAAATGCATTTGGCACAAGGACCTCACTGTGAACTCACAGAGCATATGTATAGGTATAAGAGGAGCATTTGAAAAGAGAACATAAGTAATTAATGATGAATACTGATCACAACCATTCAAATGAGTGTTTATATTTTCTGATTGGTTCGGGTATTATAATTATATTGTCAACATGGAAATGTGCCTTGTGCAAGTATTTCTGAAAAATACAGGCAACCTTTATAGGAGTAGAGAACCTTAACAGAGCAACAGTTCTCAAGGTGTGGGCATTCTGAGCCCCATGTCACTATAATTAACAATAAAGTGGTTATGATTTATCTATAACAAGACAATGAGGAACACAACTCATCAGCTGAAGGATTACTATTTTACACTGTGAAAGTCAAGGGAAATAATGAACATAAAAGTAAGTGATTTAAAGATGAAATGATCATAAAGTATATATTGTACTCCATTTCCACGTCAGGCACTTGTCTGGATGCTGTAGATCTAAACACATAAAGAAAACAGTCTCTACCCACAAGGAATTTCTCATTTCTAAGATTGTTTAAGGATCATCCTCATCAACCTTTGGATGTCTCCTGTAATGGACAGAATCTTCCCTAATTTCCCACAAATACACACCCAGAATATGAATTATAAGAACAGGAGACCAAAAAGGAACCAAGAAAATCAAAAACCAAATCTGACCCCACTGCTTGAGGCAGGGGAGGAAAGGCTATGGTTTGCTGTTTATAGTCTCATAATGTTTTAGATTTACATTTGGAAGGCACGTTGGAGATCCTCTTCTTCCTGATTTTAGATGAGGAAACTGAGGCAGAGGCTTTACTTTCCCAAAGTTAGCGAAATAGAATGTGACAGGGTTGGGATTTCTGCTTTCATTTTGGTGGCATTAATGTTATTCTGATTGGGAAAGTTGAAACTGGGTAATAAATTCCCTCCATTTGTCTCTTTCTCCTCTTCTCCCTCCCCCTACCTTGACTTCTTGACCTTTCCCTACCCAAGCTCCAAAGGGCAGGATGGTGGACCCCTTTGAGAATGAAGATGATTTGAAGTCTTTCCCCATCACCTCTTGGAAGGCTACCCTCCAGGCCTAGCTTGGCCTACTTTACTCAAGGAAGGGCACAGATTTTGTAGGACACAGGAGACAGTGTCATGCCATATCAGAAGTCTAGGCTGATCTGGGTATTTGGGGGAGCCTGGAATGTGAATTTCTGGAGCAGGCTGGAAAAGAAGACGAAGAGCTCTGCCCGAGCCAGCTGTTTGCCCAGGTAGACTCTCTTCCCTGAAAGGCAAGGAGATGAAAAGCACTAATGTTCAGCAAAGGGAGTAGGGGTTAGAGGTCTCAAGGGCTTGGTTCCCACTCCTAGCATTGAGATGGGCCTTAAGGCTATTCACTTATTTCTCCACAGCCACAGTAGATGGAATTTGAACCCACATTTTCCTTGCTGCATGCCAGACACCATTTCTACTCTGCCATGTTGATGCTTACCTCAGAGACTTAATACAGATGAAATGTTGCATCTGTAAACAGAGCGCATGGGTACAGATCCCACCCTGGATGCTTCTCACTCAGGTGGTGTTTGACAAGTCACTTATCCTGAGTGGACCCAATATTCCTCATCTGTGAAATGATGGAATTGGAAAACATGACCCTAAGACCTCTTCTAACCCTGGATCTAAAATCCTTCTGTGTAGGAACAGCAAGTCCCTTCTCTGAATTTAAGCCAGGCAGATTCAGTGGAGAAAATGTTGGACCTGGAGTCAGGATGTCCTCAGTTAAAATCCTGCCTCTGATACTTAGGAACTGTGTGGCCCTAAGAAAGACAAGTAACTGCTCTCAGCCTCAGTTTACTTGTGTATAAAATGGAGATAATAATAGAACCTACCTCACAGGGCAAAGATGGAAATGTATTTGCCAGCCCTAAAGGACTATATGAATACTAGTTATTATTATTGCTGTTCCTCCTCCTCGTAATATTGCTACTATCTCTCAAACGTAAACACTATTGGCATGTACTTCACCGGGGTGATGTGAAGGCTGAGTGGGATAATACATGTCAGGCCTTTGTTAGCCTTACACCATCAATCTGCTCTCATCAGCATCATGGGAAATAAGTCTCATATTTTATTCAGAGAAACCAGCTTGGTTCTCACCTCCGAAACTCACCAACTGTGTGATATTGGACAAGTCACAGGCTCTCAAAGCAGGGCTCTAAGCAGCTCAGTAAGATTTTGGGAAACAGAGAAAGTGCCCATTTGTCTTTGGTGGGTCCTACCAAGGAGGAAAGACTGTGATATGCAGTGGATCCATTATGTCAGAACTGACTTTACTTGAAGCTTTAGATTCTCTTGAAGGAGAAAGATTAGAATGAAGTAGAAAAAACTGAATAGACTCATTGTCTATGTAATTAGCCTTGAACACTTCATCACCTTTTCCAAAGCCATGAAGTCACTGTCTTCACTCCTTTTTCTGGGGATCCATTCTGAAGAAGCTCATATAATTTCTGATGGTAGAGGAGCCAGTATGGCCATTAGGAGACAAAGGTGTATGCCAACCCCTTGAGTGCTATGACAAGAACTGGACAAACCAGCTGATTGGTATTGTGGTAACAAGCTATGGGCCAATAATCCTGTGACTTTTCAACATCTCTGAGGTTACAATCCTTAGTATGTTACTGTTTCTCTGAGAAATGTCAGGGAAGCATCTGAACAACTTTCACCTTCCTTTTGGCATATGGAAATGATGTAGATGATGGATGATGTAGAGATGATGTAGACTCATTACAAAATGAGCAGAGGGCAGATCTTGAAGTCAGGAGGATCAGAGTATCAGAGATTGAGAGCACAAAGGACCCTCAGAAAACCATGTAATCCAACTCTCTCATTTTACAGATTTAGAAACTGACTCTCAGGGAAGTTAAGTGGTACAATCATATCCTCCCCTCACACTTTAAATCATGGACACAAGTTCTTCCAGAATAGCATGAGATGATATTTCTAGCAATTTCACATTTACAAATTAATCAAAATTTCATTCAAGCTTTTCACAGCCAGGTGAGGCATTAATTAATTAATTTATTAAGGAAAACCACAACCATAATAATAAACACATATGAAGCTCTTCAAAGTTGACAAATTGCTTTAAAAATATCACCTAATGTAATACTCAAAAGAACCCTGGGATGTAGGTATTATCATTATCCTGATTTTACAGATGAGGAAATTGAAGCAAGCAGTGGCTAAATGCTTTATGTGTCTAATAAGTGTGAGTCCAAATTTGAATTCATGTCCCCCTGATTTTCACCCCAGTCCACTACCCATTGTACCCCCTAGCTGCCTAGATATCTATTAAATACTTGCTACCTGGAAGAAACCGAGCTAAGTATTGAAGATGGAAGTAAGAAGCAAAAATAATTCTGGCTCTCAAGTCCTTAAATTCTAATTAGTAAGAGAAGACCATGATCAAATAGGAATATATGAGACACAACGAGCAGAAAGACCAAGAAGGGCCACCTATAGAAGACCTGGAACTTTAAGGAAGTCAGAGATCCTGAGGGGTGGAAGTGAAGAGGCAGGGCAATGCAGCCAGTACCAAGGCAGGGAGCTGAGAGTGAAGCAGGCAGAATAGCACCCAGGTCAGGAGGAGTACATTGTGGAAGAGAAAGGCAAGATGAGACGAGGTTAGGAAGAGCATTCAATCTCAGGGCAGTTACTATTTGATCCTAGAGACAATAGGGAGCCCTCAGAGGTCACTGAATGAGAGTGAGAGCAGGGAGTAATATGGTCAGATCTAAACTTTAGGAAAATCACTGTGGTAGCTGGGAGGGGAATGCATTGGTTTGGGGAATGACTTGAAGTAAAGATAGGGACCTATTGTAATTGTCCTGGTGAGAGATGATGAGAATATGAGATCCCCCATAGGGATGACAACCCTTTGGAAACTGTAAAGCGCTATACAAATCATAACAAGATTTTAATAAAATGTAGATATATTTTAATATTTCCAAAAACTGAAATTTGTTAAATTTGTTAAAAGTAAATTTTATTAATATTAAATTGAGTCTAAATTTAAATTTTAAATAATTTCAATCTTAAAAATAAATTATTATTAATGTAAGTTTGTAAGTGAAGGAAATAAACAGCATTTAATGTCTCAGTGGTCATCTATAACCCCAAATGATATGCTTGACAAGTCACCATGTCTCTTCTAAGAAGGATGAATGAGGCCACCCAGCTTGGTCCGACGTTGTTCTCATCACTATCCTTTTGTGCAGGATACTTCCACAGACTAAGCAGCACTTTCTTCTCCCTCCTACCCATTTGAACCTCAAAGTCCTTCCAGACTCAGTTCAGAGGTTGCCTCCAGTGGTAATGGTTTTCTCCTTGCTGAAATCCCTTTATATTCACTTAGGATCAGAATGTCATAGATTTGAAAGTGTAAAGGACCTTCCAGAACCTCTACCCCAAGCCCTTCACTTATTAGAGATGAAACAGGAGTCAAGATGGCGGAGTAGAAAGACTCATGTATGCTAGCTCTGAAACCACAGCCCATGGATTTAATGTAAGAAGAGCTCCCCACAAGTTCTGGATCACTGCAGGGTGTGCAGAAACACAGTGGAAGAGATTTCCGTGCCAGAGTGCCCTGGAGAGCGGTCCCCAGAGTCCGTCGTGCTCCGGAAAGTGGAGCCCACCCCTGAGTTGCCTTGGCCGCGGCCCAAGTGGAGCAGATCTGAGCAGGCTTCAGGGATGGAACCTCCGGTGGCCAGGAAAGTCCCTCTGCCCACAGACACTACAGGTCAGTGAGAGAGACGTCTGGGCTGGCCGAGAGGGGAGTGGGGTGTCTCCGTGGCTCGGGCCCCCTCGGGAGGAAGTGGGGGAAGCAGAGGCAGGGGCAGGAAGCAGCGAAGGCAGCAGCAGAGGCAGCAGCAGCGGCCCAGGACTCCCCAAGCAGCAGGCAGAAGCTCAGGTCTCTGCATAAACCCCCGAGGGAGCTGAGCCTGGGAGGCGGCCCTGCCCCCACCCGCTCCATCACTGAAGGTCTCTGCATAAAGCCCCTGACAGAACTGAGCCTGGGAGGCGGCCCTGCCCCCACCCCAGCACCAGAACTTAAGCTCACATTGAATAGCAGCCACAGCCGCCTCGGAAAGCCCATTTGAATCTCAGACCCCAAGCACTAGCTGGGCGGATCTAGGCAGGGGTGGACAGGAATCTCAGAAGTCAAGTATTAGAGATGAAACAACAGGCCCAAAGAGAGTTCGGATCACCCTAAGTCACACAACTAAGATGAAGTACAATTAAAGCTCAGATTCTCTGGCTCTGTATTCCTTAATCATGGCTGCATAGCAGCTGGAAGAAGATTTATTTTCCATTTAGCCCAGTCTTCTCATTTTGTAGATGAGGAAACAGAGGCCCAGGAATTTTAAATGAGGTTGCCCAAGGTTACCCAAGGGAAGCTAGAGCTTGTGGGCGGTGGATAGGACTTGGGGAATTCTGGGATCCTTGCAAAAGGACCTGTAAAACCATCAGGCAAAGTTGAACCTGAGGATGAGTTTTCTCATTCAACCTCACTGCTATCTAAAGTCTGCTATTTTAAATTTTGTTGTGATGTATTTTTCTAATTAGCAAATATTACTAATAAATGCACCATCACATGATTGTGGGTTTCAGGAAGTAGAGTCTTCAAAGTTTCTTAATGTTGAAATGATTGATGCCTCCTTCCTACTAAGTGTGGTTTACCTGTTGAGAAAGGTAGAAAGGACTCTCTCTTCTTAAATTGTCCATTCTCCAGAAAATGTTCTGGGTTGAAGGTTTCTGGGGTAGCCCATTCCTTGGTGTCTGTGAGCAAGGCAGTCAAGTTGGTCAGTAGTATAGTCCCCTAGAAAAAAGAGTAAAAATAAATCCAAGCAACTTTGAGGTGGTAGGGGTCTGGCCCACCCTCCCATTTTACAGAAGACGTAACTGGGGGCTAGAAATGGCAAAGATCTGCCCAGCATCACACAGCTGTTTAGTGGCCCAGTCTATGGTAGAACTCAAGATTTCTTAGAGTAGGGACTCCAAGCCCATTTGGGGTAACAGATATGTTTGGAAGGCAAAAGCCTTTGGACCCCTTCTCAGAATCACATTTTTAAATGAAACAAATAAAACACATAGGATTACAAAGGAAACTTAACATTTGGAAATGCAACTGTGAATTTAAACAAAACAAAATAAAAAATCAAATTCATAGATCCTAAGTTAAGGACTCTGACCTTCAAAAGTAATAAATTTAGGATTGGAAGGGATTGGAACTGGTCCATCCTTCTCATTTTACAAATGAGTAAGCTAAGATATGTGTGAGAAACAAGGAAGAAATTGTTTCCACAGAGTTGTGACCTAGATGGTCAGGTAGAGGTCAGAAATTTGTGTGCAGGCTTGATGAGATGTTTCAGGGAAAGTCTATCAGAAAGGAGAACATGAAGTCTTGTGGCCAGGGAATGGGTGGGGCTCAGAGTCAAAAATTTGGAACAGTATAAAAAGCTTCCATTGGTCTAAACAGGTTGTAGTCTTCACTTGGAAGCTATCCATTCATTCAAGGGGAATGAAGGTAGAAGGCACTCCCTCCTCCTAATGATGTGGAGTCAGCTTTAGCAAAAGTGTTCAATTCCTCTGAACTCTTAATAAATTTTCCTTGATACTTTTTTGGGTGTCAAGCATTTCTCTAACAATTTGGTGCTCAATGTGGGACCTGACTTGTGGACTTAGGAGAGTGAGGTAAAACACAGGGAGAGTACTCCTATCTACTCCATTAAAGCATCCATTGAACCATGATCAGGGATTTCAGAGGAACTGGGGAAGAAACTTGCTGTCTGACAAGGTAATTCAGTATACTGGGCAAAGATTAGGTCAACCAAGGAACTTGCACTCTGGGTCCATCTTTTACTGATGGAGTGAAGTTCAGCACAGCAATCTCTTTGCTGGTCATAACTCTGTCCAGGAGTTTCCTATTTGGCTGTAAGCTAACAAGTGAACTTGGACAGAGTCCTAGGTATTTGAACAATGGTGGGAAGGAGAGACCCTGTGGAATAGGGAGGAATTAGAAATCAAAGTTGATGTTCACTCCGTAATGCTTTGTTAAATGTGTTTTCTGTATGTGTTTGTAAATTTTTGTAAAATTCTTAATATAGCCAGCCAGAAAGGAATGCCTTCTTTTTATTTCCTCTTCTCCCACCCCAAACCCCTTGAGTACTTTCACAGGAGTGGTGGGGTCAGGGAGAGAGAGACAGCAAAAACAATATTTTGCTGTTTGGCTTGGTCTGGTTGTAGGAATGGTGTTTAGCAGAGTTTAAAAAGTATTTCTTTCGGCATTCTAAAGTCTGGCTAAGTTTTTGAATGTGAAAAGAAAGATAAAGAAAGGGAAAACTTTTTTTCCTTCAGATCCCTCTTTGCAAGGTATTCAACCTAAAGAAAAATATGCAGTTCTCTTGATACATAAATTGTTAGGCTCTTAACTTCTAATGTTCCCTTTTTTAAAAAAAAAGAACGGGAAGGCTGGAAGAGATTGGTGAGTGTTTTGTTTATTTGAAATGTAAAGGGAGAAAGATAATGGTTGGGACAACAAGTTATCCATGGGCTCTTTACCTTGTGGACCAGAGGAAGATACCCCTTGTCCTCCTTCCCCCCAATCTAATTCAAAAGCTGGAATGGGATTAGGAAAGCTCTTTTCTTGGGAGCCTCTGAGAGGGAAGTGGAGACAGAATACAAGGTTTCAGTCCTTTAAGGAAGTACAGTCAAAAGTTGTTCAGAGCTGAGAATTGTTGCCACATGTTCCTTCAAGGGATTATGTGAAGTTATGAATTAAATTTCCTTTGAAGTAATAAGATCATTTGACTTAAGGAAAAGAAAAAAGGTTAAATGTTTATCTTTAATGGTTATAAATCCAGATGTTTTATGATTCAAGTCAAAAATCTGTCCAGAAGAAGTAAAGATCAACATCAGAGAGTGCTCTTTCTATCAGGATTAAGCAGAAAAAAAATACTGTTATTTGGCATTTATGATTGTAAAGTGCTTGACACAACAATAGGCATGTATCAGCTACAAATTTAATCTAGTGTAATTGTCACAATTTTTAAATTTGGATTTTGTTATATATAGATTGGGGTTTTGAAAAAATATGATAGAAATTTGATAATTAGAAATTTATATTTAGTTATAAATAAGCAATGATAATGCTGATGTTTGCTACCCCTTGTTTTGTTTATGCTGGAATGGGATTTCATCACAGGCAGTTATGATTAAAATGTAAAGGAAAACTTGATAATCTGAGTAATAGGATTGAAAGATTTGGAAAAATAAAGATTTGATGGAAAATATGAGAGGCAGATAAGAAAGGTTGAATATGTGTCAGTTTCAGATAGTTGGGGAAAGTTATGAGAAAGTATTTTAAGAAGACATAAAAATCATGTAACTTGAGTTGTTAATAGCTCAGTCAAATTTAAAATGACTCTATCTGAAAGTATAATAAACCAATATTTATTTGATCTTTAAGACTTAATGAGACAAAAATTTATCATTGTTTTAAGCTCTGATTACAGGAATAAATTATCTGACTTATCACAAAGCCAATTGACACAGACTGCAGGCTGAGAACTGCTCAAAGTGCATATTTGGGAAGAGTTTTGAATACCTTGAGGTAGGATCTTCCTAATTCTATTTCCCAATAATTTACTTATGACCTTTCTTAAAAAGGAAAATTCCCTCACCTGATTACTCCTAAGCCCTACTTTTAGCACTTAGTGATCATATGATTGGCTGTCAGATATTGATTCACTTCTGGAATCAAGCAGTGTTAAAGAAGTTCTTTCCTTCTAAGATATATGACATTGTCCCTCTTTTTCTTTTTGTTTTTGCTTATTTATGTTTAGTTTGTAACATTCATTTACACAAAATTTTGAATTCCAAATTTTCTCCCCATCTCTCCCCTCCTCTGACCCCAAAACAACTTGCATTCTGATAACCTCTTTCCCCAATATAGCCTCCTTTCTATCACATCCTTCTGTTCCCTCATTCCCATCATCTCTCTTTTCTTATTGGGCAAGAGAGATTTCTATACCTCATTAACTGGATTTCTGATTACCCAATTGTACACAAAAACAATTTTCAACATTCATTTCTAAGACTTTGAGCTCCAACTTCTCTCCCTTCCTCCCTCCCCACTCATCCCCAGTAAGAAGGCAAGCAATTCAAGATAAGCTATATGTGAGTAGTTTTGCAAAAGATTTCCATAATAGTCATGTTGTATAAGACTACCTATATTCCCCTCCATCCTATACTGTCCCCCATTTATTCTATTCTCTCTTTTGACCTTGTCCCTCCAAAAAAGTGTTTACTTCTAATTATTCCATTCTACCATTTGCTCATCCCCCACCTCACTTATCCCCTGCTCCCCTATTTTCTTATAATGTAAGATAGATTTTCATACCAAATCGAATGAGTATGTTACTCCCTCCATAAGCCAAATGTGATGAAAGTAAACTTCACTTTTTCCCTCTCATCTCCCCATTTTCTCCTCCAATGAGAGTTTTTTCTTATTTCTTTTATGAGATAATTTGCCCCATTTAAATTCTCCCTTTCTCCTCCCAGTGTATTACTATCTCACCCCTAAATTTCATTTTTTAGATATCATCCCTCCCTGATCAACTCACCTTGTGCTCTCTGTCTTGGAATTCTGAAATTTGACTGCAATATTCCTAGGAGTTTCTCATTTGGGATCTCTGTCAGGAGGTGATTGGTGGACTCTTTGAATATTTGTTTTGCCCTCTGGTTCTAGAATATCAGGGCAGTTCTCTTTGATAATTTTATGAAAGGTGATGTCTAGGCTCTTTTTTGATCATGGTTTTCAGGTAGTCCCATAATTTTTATATTGTCTCTCCTACATCTATTTTCCACATCAGTTGTTATTGCAATGAAATAGTTCACATTATCTCCTATTATTTCATTCTTTTTGTTTGGCTTTGTAATTTCCTTATTTCTCACAAAGTCATTAGCTTCTATCTGCTCAATTCTAATTTTTAAAGAACTATTTTCTTCAGTGAGCTTTTGAAACTCCTTTTTCATTTGGCTAATTCTGCTTTATAAAGCATTTTTCTCCTCATTGGCTTTGTGGATCTCTTTTTCCAATTGAGTTAGCCTATTTGTAAAGGTGTTATTTTCCTCAGCATTTTTTAGGTCTTTAGCAAGCTGTTGACTCACTTTTCATGATTTTCTTTCATGTCTCTAATTTCTCTTTCCAAAATTTCCTCCACCTCTCTTACTTGATTTTTCAAAATCCTTTTTGAGCTCTTTCATGACCTGAGACCATTGCATATTTATTTTGGAGGTTTTGGATACAGAAGCCTTGGCTTCCTCTGATGGTATGCATTTTTTCTTCCTCAGATGAAAAGGATGGAAGAAAATACCTGATCACCAAGGAAGTAACCTTCTATAGTCTTATTTTTCCCTCTTTTTTGGCATTTTCCCAGCCAGTTACTTGACTTTTGAGTTCTTTGTCAAAAGGAGTTCATACTCTGGGGACGTCTAAGTTCTCACTTTCTCCAAGGTGGCATAATCAAGGGAGAAGAGTTTACTCCTTTCCTGGCCTGTGCAGTGGTCTGGGAGCAACCAAAACCTTTTCTTCCCAAAATCTGCAAGTAGAATTCCCTCTCCACGACTGGCTCCAACTTCATCATGCCAGCACTTCTCACCTCAGGGCCACCACTTAGCACTGAGATCCAGATTAGCTGCTTAATTCTCTCAGGATCATCAGGTGGAGGGCTCCAAGGGCCTCCACTCAGGGCTGAAATTCAGGTCAGCTGCTCAATTCCTCCACAGGCTTTAGGCAGAGGGCTTTAAAAATAGACGCTGATGCTGCAGTGGCTGCTGTTGGTTGTCCAGACACATTCTCTTCTAGAAGAAAAAGCTTTCTCTCTGATCTTTGAAGGTGTCTGTTTGGGAATTGAGTAACCTGGGAATTTCTGCTGCCAGTGATTCCCTGAAGCCTCTTCTAGGTCCTGTCCCTGCTGCTCCATGCAGCCCATGCTGCCTGTACTCTGCTCTTCACCTGGTGCAATACACCTTTCCTGTTGGTCTTCCATGCTGCCTTGGGTTGGAAATCTCTGTCATTCTGTCGTTTTATGGCTTCTGCTGCTCTAGAAATTGTTTAGAGTCATTTTTACAGGCTATGAAGAACTTTTACAGGCCCATCTTTATACTCTGCCATCTTAGTTCCCTCCTCTTTTTCTTTTATAGCAAATTTTTATAATAAAAAGTTATATTAAATGATTATGAGGTGATAGTATGTGCCCACATGGTGGAAAGGAAATGAATATCTGTGCAAGGTGATGGTGAAAATGTATTCACCTGAATGGATAATGGGCTGCTCCAAGTTTTAAATATATAATATTTATATTGATGAAAAGTAATTTATCTAAATGTTGTTATATTAGGAATTGCATTATAAAATTAATGATGAATTAGTTAAGAAGCTGTTATGAATTCTGTGTAAGAGTTTCTGCATTGTAGAATGGCTACTGAGAAAATGAGAATCCTTCAATAATGTATATATCATATATATATATATAATATTACCATATATATAACTGATATGTATATATATGTATATATACACATACATACATATGTATATACATATATTTTTGTATATGGGTATGATTTTCAAGCCTGTTCCATCTAAGGATATACTAAGTATGGTAAAAAGTTTATTTCTTCTATTAATAAGGAAGTTTTCGATAAAACTGTTTTTGCTCTAAATCAAGCATTTACAAAAGTGTGTTTGTGAAAGGAAACTTGGTAAATATGCAAAGCCTTGGTTTTAGATTTCCTTGTATTTTTTGTCAATTAAGTTCAAGGGCATTTGTGATAAATTGTAAACTGTTTTTAAGATAGTAAAATATTTGGTATATGAAGAAATGTTTTGTAAAATCTTTTCTGTGATTTTTGGAAGGTCTACCAAAAAAATCTCATCCTCCTGATGGGAGAAATGAATAGTGAATTAATGCAAAATGTAAAAACTGGGTTCTAATGTGAATTTCTTAAATATCACAATTGGCCAAGCTACCAGTTTTGATTTTGTAAGAGTGATAAGACTATAAAGCTTTAAAAAATGGTAATACAAAAATGTATTAAGGTCAGTTTTATAGAAGAATGGAAATCTGGATTTCTACAAGAAGATAAAGGGAAGAAGATGCTGAGATGTTGTGCTGACTTTAATGAGCATCCAGCCAAGAAAACTACATCAGATGATGTTCCTTGTGTCTAACTATACAGACACACCTGGGTACCTTTCAATAACATGATTTAGAAGGAGCTCCTACATGGGAGGAACGCAGAGATTTAGGCAAATGTGGGGGCAGAGAAGAGGACAGTGACATAGGTGTGGCTAAGTCTTCTTTTATCCTCTTTGTATGAGTGAGCAGATGTGACCCTGTCTATGGGCCTGGAGATCCTGGAAGAAACAGGACCTTTAAATTACAGTTTGAGAGTAATCTCTGCTTCCCTGGATGGATTAAATCAAGGTGTAAGACTCTGGATGGACTTAGAGCCTATCCAGGTCATTTTACACCCCAGAGGGCTTAAGTGATTGTCCAGGGTCACACAAAACTGCATTTGAACCCTGGTCTTCTAGACTCCAAGTTCAATACCCTCCCCATTATTCTAATATGCTTCTCTGACTCCATACTTAAACTACTTTCTTCCTATCTCTCAGGACTATCTAAATCCCAACCATCCATCCATCCTTCAAAATCCATCTTCCACAGAAATTCCTGGTAAGGTGGAGCCAAGATAGCAGAGTAGAAAGACTCAAATATGCTAGCTCCGAACCCACAGCCCATATATTTCCTGCAAGAAGAACTCCCCACAAAATCTGGAGCACTGCAAGGCATGCAGAAACACATTGGAAAAGATCTCCGTTCCAGAGAGCCATAGAGAGTCGTCCCCAGGGGTCTGTCGTGCCCCAGAAAGCGGAGCCCACCCCTGTGCTGCCCTGGCCATGGCCCTAGAGGAACAGATATGAGCTGGGTTCAGGGACAGAGCTTCCAGCGGGCACGCAGGTCCCTCCAACCACAGATGCTACAAGTCAGTGAGAGAGACATCTGGGCTGGCCAAGAGGGGTGCAGGGAGTCTCTGTGGCTCAGGCCCCCTCGGGAGGCAGCAGCAGAGGCAGCGGCAGAGGCCCGGGTGCCCCCAAGCAGGCAGAAGTTCAGGGCTATTACCAGAGGTCTCTGCATAAACCCCCTGAGGGAACTGAGCCTGGGAGACAGCCCTGCCCCCACCACAGCACCAGAACTTAAGCTCACATTGAATAGCAGCTGCACCTGCAGCAGAAAGCCCATTTGAATCTCAGACCCCAAGCACTAGCTGGGCAGATGTAGGCGGGGGTGGACAGGAATCTCAGAACTCAAGTAACTGGCTGGGAAAATGCCCAGAAAAGGGAAGAAAAATAAGACTCTAGAGAGCTACTTTGAGGGGATACAGATGCTCCTGCCTTTCACTTCTGATGACAAGGAAGGATTCTTACCATCAGGGAAAGATGCAGAGGTCGGGGCCTCTGTATCTCAGACATCTCAGGGGGATGTCCGGTGGGCTCAGGCCATGGAAGAGCTCTAAAAGGATTTTGAAAATCAAGTTAGACAGGTGGAGGAAAAACTGGGAAGGGAAATGAGAGAGATGCAAGAAAAGCATGAAAAACGGATGAACACCCTGCTAAAGGAGACCCAAAAAAGTGCTGAAGAAAATAACACCTTGAAAAATAGTCTCACTCAACTGGCAAAAGAGGTTCAAAAAGCCAATGAGGAGAAGAATGCTTTCAAAAGCAGAATTAGCCAAATGGAAAAAGAGGTTCAAAAGCTCACTGAAGAGAATAGTTCTCTCAAAATTAGAATGGAACAGATGGAATCTAATGACTTTATGAGAAACCAAGAAATCACCAAACAAAACCAAAAGAATGAAAAAATGGAAGAGAATGTGAAGTATCTCACTAGAAGAAAAACTGACCTGGAAAATAGATCCAGGAGAGACAATTTAAAAATTATGGGACTACTTGAAAGTCATGATCAAAAAAAGAGCCTACATATCAACTTTCATGAAATTATTGAGGAAAATTTCCCTGATATTCTACAACCAGAGGGCAAAATAAGTATTGAAAGAATCCATTGATCACCACCTGAAAGAGATCCAAAAAGAGAAACTCCTAGGAACATTGTGGCCAAATTCCAGAATTCCCAGCTCAAGGAGAAAATCTTGCAAGCAGCTAGAAAGAAACAATCCCAGTATTGTGGAAATACAATCAGAATAACTCAAGATCTAGCAGCTTCCACATTAAGGGATCAAAGGACATGGAGTAGGATATTCCAGAAGTCAAAGGAACTAGGACTCAAACCAAGAATCGCCTACCCAACAAGACTGAGTATAATACTTCAGGGGAAAATGTGGTCTTTCAATGAAACAGAGGACTTTCAAGCATTCTTGATGAAAAGACCAGAGCTGAAAAGAAAATTTGACTTTCAAACACAAGAATGAGAAGAAGTATGAAAAAGTAAACAGCAAAGAGAAGTCATAAGAGACTTACCAAAAGTGAACTGTTTACATTCCTACATGGAAAGACAATATTTGTAACTCTTAAAATTTTTCAGTATCTGAGTAGTTGGTGGGACCACACACACACATACACACACACACATGTACACGTGTGCATGCACACACATACACACATGCATGCACATACAGAGACAGAGAGCACAGAGTGAGTTGAATAGGATGGGACCATATCTTAAAAGAAATTAAGGTCAATGGTGAGAGAGAAATGTAGTGAGAGGAAAGAGAGTGAAATGGAATGGGGTAAATTATCTCTCATTCAAGAGGCAAGCAGGAGACTTTTTAGTGGAGGAAAAAGAGGAAAGCTGAGGAAAAAAACATGAACTTTACCCTCATCACATTCGACTAAAGGAAGGAAGAAAATGCACACTCATTTTGGTATAAAAACCTATCTTACAATACATGAAATTGGGGGAGAAGGAGATTAGCAAGGGGGGGATGTTGGTAGGGAGGGCAATGGGAGGAGGGAGGAATTTGAAGTCAACACTCGGGGAGGGACAGGATCAAAAGACGGAATAGAAACAATGGGGGGCAGGATAGGATGGAGGGAAATACAGTTAGTCTTACACAACACGACTACTATGGAAGTCATTTGTAAACTACACAGATAGGGCCTACATTGAATTGCCTGCCTTCCCAAAGGGAATTGGTGGGGAGGGAGGGATGGGGAGAATTTGGAACTCAAAGTTTTAGGAACAACTGTTTAGTATTGTTGTTGTTACTAGGAAATAAGTAATTCAGTTAATGGGGAATAGAAAGTCATCTGGCCCTACAGGACAAAAGAGAAGATGGGGACAAGAGAAGGGAGGGATGATAGAAGAGAGGGCAGATTGGTGATAGGGAAAATTAGAATGCTTGATTTAATGGGGTGGGGGAAGGGGATAAAAGGGGAGATAATTTGGAACCCGAAATTTTGTGAAAATGAATGTAAAAAGTTAAATAAATAAATTTTTATTAAATAGTCAAAAAAAAAATCCATCTTCCTCACCTCCTCTATGAAGATCACTCATCTATCATTAGCACTCCCTCCCACTGTCTCATCCATCTATTCACTCATCAGCTGTGTGCCACTGGGTAAGTCAATTCCCCTCTACCTACCTCAGTTTTCTCATTTGTAAAATGGGAGTGATAACAGCACCTCCCTATGAGCATTATTGTGAGGAGCAAATCAGATATTTCTAAAGTGCTTTGTAAACCTTAATGTACAACATATATTTACCTATTTCTTTGCTCATTATTATGCTCTGTATTCCTTGTAGGGTCTTACATATAGTTATCAACTCAATAGATGAAAAAGAAATAAAACTTAGGTCAGAAAACAAACGTGTTAAAGCTCAGCAGTACTTAGCCTGGCACATAGTAGGTGTTTAAGCATTGTTTATTGCATGGTACTATGAGGTTGTTATAAAGGAAATTCATTTTCTATGAAACTGGGAGTCATTAAAATGATTTGTCAACCATAATTTCCATTTAGTCTCCAGGGCCTAAAGTAACTTCTTTAAAAGTTGTCTCCTGGATTAAATCCTGGACCTCAGGAAAGTGTTGGTTGAGTTGCCTTGGAGCGAAATCCAGGGTATGGGATATGCAAATGACTCCTTCAGAATTCTGGACTCAGGGTCTGTCTATTTACCCACAGTGGCTGAGAAATCATTTTTTGCCTGAGTAAATATGATTTGATTTGGCTAGAAGAAATGGAGGAAGGTCCATCCTGGACATATTATGCTCATATGACTATAGAGTCTAGAGCATTTGGAAGGATCATCTAGTTAAACCCTTTTATATTTTAAAATGAATAAACTGAGACTCAGATTTGTGTTATTCATAGGAATGCTACATGTAAGAAAACTTAAATGGACATAAATAATTGAAACACAGGATTAAAACTAAGTTTTAAACCCAGTCCCTCTCTCTCCAAGTCCAGTGTTTTTATTTTTTCATCCAACTGTGAGAATCAATAATTTTGAGATATTAATATAATGCTTTTTCACCTTTTTTATCATAAAGTCATTTGACAGTCATATGGTGAAGCAGATACTCCCTTTCCTAGAATAATTGTTTTAAAATGCAAAATAACAAATGTAGGGTTACTAAAAATATTTAGAATTATATGGAAATAAATTATCAAAATAAGTAGTTTCTAAAGACTGTCTTCATGTGGCCTAGAGAAAGAACTTTTTTTCTTGCCATTTATGTTTTTTGTTTCACCTTTTTTGCCTCCTCCTCCACCGAGGGAAGATGGAAGCCATGGAGCCCCTTTAGGGTCATGGGAGGAAAAACTATTTACCTTTGGCACATGATTCAGCCACTGTGTTATCAACTTTGGCAATTCTGACCACATTGAAAGGAAAAATATCACCCATTCACTGGACTTAATGAATGGCTGCATTAGTGTAGGGCATATTCTCCTTATCAGGCACGGTGGGTTGCCTGGATTGACCAATCACCTTGTCAATTTCAGTTTGTTTGACTGGAAAGAAGAAGGGTTTTGAAAACCAAGTGAGAGCTCATATTTATAGAATGATTAAAGTTTGCAAAGCATTTTATGAATATTATCTCTTTGATCCTCTCAAGAATGTTAGGAGGAGAGTGCTCCTATATCCCACTTTTACAGATGAAAATGGGGCAGACAGAAGTTAAGTGACTTGCTCAGAAACATACACTTAGATCTGAAATAGATTATGTTTTCCCTCTCATCTAATTTTCTCTTTTCATGTGATAGAAGCACAGCCACACCTACAGTTGTATGGATGCTTGGCTATATACTTCACCAAAGTGCCAATTCCTATAGCCTGGAAAATTGGAGACTTGGAAAGGGAAGGGGGAGATTTTAGAAGGGAGGGCAGATTGAAGGAGGTAGGGGTGAGGCAAAACACTGGTGAGGAGGAATAGGGTGAAAGCAGAGAGAAAGTTTAACATGGGGGAAAATAGGATGGAGAAAATAATAGAACTGTGAATTTGAATGCGGTGATCTCTCCCATAAAATGGAAACAGATAGCAGAGTGAATTTAAAAAAAAAACAGAATCCTACTATATATTGTTTACAAAAACAAGCAGAGTTACACATTTTTTTCTCTCTTGTGCTTTTTTTCTTTTTGTTCTGATTCTTCTTTCATATCATAACTAAAATGGAAATCTATTTAGCTATATAATCTATATCAGATTGTTTGCTATCTTGAGGAGGGGAGATGTAAGGAAGGAAATGAGAAAAATTTGGAACTCAAAAATCTTACAAAAATGAATATTGAAAACTATATATTTAATTTGAAAAATATTATTAAGTGTGAAAAAAAGATAAGTGGACATATCTCCTCTTGATGGATTGCTCAGTGAGTTTAACCACAAAAGGGAGAACCAATATTTGACAATAGTTAGTGCAGATGGATCAAGTTACTTTCTATTTTTCAGGCCTGTGAGACTTGGGTATGTTTGTGGGCAGTAAGAAAGCAACCAGTTGACAGGGTATGATTGACAATAAAAGACAAAGGGAGAAAGACAGAGATGGCAATTCGCTGAAGAAGATGAGATGCAATTGTGTGTGTGTGTGTGTGTGTGTGTGTGTGCATCTACAGGAGTTGACCTGGGCAAGATGAAGTGTAACCTCTTCGTGTGAGATAGGGGTGAAAAAGGAAGTAATGGGAGAAAGCATCTGGGTGATGTGAGCTTTTTCTATTTGTCCTTCATTCTCAAAGAGGACGATGGCATCAGGAAGGTGATACCATGGCTTACAAACGAATTGGACTGAAGGGAGGCAAGGCTGTGCAAAGTCAGCAGCATTACTCTTTTCTCTGAAGCCATCTGGGTTAAGTGGTAAGATACAGACCGATAAGATTGGAGATGGCCCCAGATGTATTGGGAAAACTTGGCCTTTTTTTTTCTTGGATGTGAGATGAGAAAGGGAAAAGAGGGAGCTCATGGTAAATGGCTTCAAGATTTACAATAAAATAAACTGATGCAAAGTGAAGTGCGCAGAACCAGGAGAATGTTGTCCACAGTAAAAGCAATATTGTACAATAGATAATTATGAATGACTCAACTATTCACAGCAGTAGAATGATTCAGGTCAATCCTATAGAACTAATAATTAAGTATGGTCTCTGTCTCTAGAGAAAAACTTATATGGTCTAAATACAGATTGAATCATGCTATTTTTTCCCTTTATTTCATTTTTTAAATTTGTCTTCTTGTACAAAATTACTGATATGGAAATGTTTTACATGAGTGCACATGTATAGCCTATGTCTGATTGCTTACCATCTCAGGGAGGAAAAAGAGGAGTGAGGGATAGAATTTGAAACCAAAATCTTTAAAGAAATTTAAAAATTATTTTAAAAAGTAATTGGGGAAAAGAAACATGACTTATAATGATTTGTAGTAAAATATGAGGCAAGTTTCTCAAGTTGAAAGTTTTGGAGGAGAGTGAGACATGCTCCCGTGAGAAGGGATGAGAAGGTTTGGAAGAGCTGCTGCAGTGAATAGGAAATTAATTAATTAATTGGGGAAACAGAGTAAAGATTGCCTTGATCAATAATTATAAGACTAAGTAAAATAAATTTGTAATTAACACAGTTAATATGATTTTGTGATTTTGCTTACTTTAATTTAATAACACTGAGTGAGAGTGAAGGCCAGCGATAATGGAAGTGAATGAAGTCTGACACTTAATGGGGCAAGACAGATGATAGCATAGTTGGGCAAGTGTTGATTGAACCATTTCACCAAGGGGTCAAGATGGAAAAAGAAAGCAAGTATGACTAGTGCAAAGGTGATGGCCTGGGAGGGAAGTAAGACACCAAGAGACTGGCAGTCAATGAAGGCAAAGAGAGAGGTGAAATGTCAAGAGATTAAGAACAGAGAAAAATATTTCAGAATGTATGAATTCATAAAGTAGTGTATTTGTGGATGATGGCAAGATCACCCATTTTGATTAGCTTATAACTACGTGTCAATATACAAAATATGTAAGTAACATATCATAGATATAACATAATATATAGTAATTATATACAATATAAACGTAGAGTAGCTATACCTAAGTTATAAGCTTATAATTAAGAAACATGGATTATTTGTGTCTTACCTGTGGTAGAACATTCCAAACTCGTATTGGCTTGATCAGTCATAGTCTAATGCGTTTGTAACTTTCTCTAATTAGTGATGTCAGATTGTGTGATGTCCGACTTTGATAGACTTAGCTCTTCCCAGTAGTGCAAGGACCTAAGATGATTCCAAAAGATTCTTGATAGAAAATACTATCTACCTCGAGAGAAAGAACTACGGAGTCTGAATGCATATCGGAGCATACTATTTTCTCATTTTTTTCTTTCTCATGATTGTTCCCTTTTGTTCTTATTCTTCTTTCACAACATGAATAATGTGGAAATATATTTAATATGATCATACATATATATTCTGTATTAGATTGTGTACAGTCTTGGCGAAGGGGTAAGAAGGAAAGTGGAGAAATTTAGTACTCAAAATCTTATAAAAGCAGATGTTAAAAATTAAAAATAAACTATTAATTTTTTAAAGATATGCTATTCTGAGAAAGGATCCATAGGCTTAAAAAATATTGACCAAGGGTTTCAGGAGAAAATGGAAGTAGACTTCACCTTCTCTGGTAGGTACTTCTAAGTGCTTGGAGGTGTTTTTCAAACCTTCCTCAGTGTGAGGTTGGTACCAGAAACCAGGGGTGAAGGAATATTCTTCTGCTTTCCCTTTCAACGGCCATCATGGGACAGTGAGTAGAAAGCAGGGTTTGAAGTCAGAGGGCCTAGATCTGAATCTTAGCTCTCCCTTGACCTCTATTTTTTATTTCCATTGACCTCTATTTTATCACCTCTAAAAAGCAGGTTGGACTAGCAGAGATGTCAAACACAAGACCCTGGCCTAAAGCATCATACTTATTCACTTTTATTTTTCTTTAATCATAAACCGAGACACAGATAATATTTATGTTGCTAACTTCACAAGCTCTTGACCTACTTGTCTTCCCAGTATTATTAAGAATTAAAGGACCCTCACTTATTGTTGTTGGCCTAAAGTCCTATGCCTAATAGCTCAATTTTAGACTTAACCTCAGATGTTCCCCTACCAATAATCTATAATTGAATAGATCTGGTATTAAGCTTACAAACCTTTTGACTATGGGAAATTGCCACCAAGAGTAGGGACATTGCAGGGAAACAATATCTCCCCAACTTCATGTCAGTTCCAGACAGGATTAGATTATCCACTTGCATTCAGTCAGGATTAAAGTCTGCCAGGTGTCAGTGGGGAAATTGAGTCAGGAGAATCCTACCTCAGCCTAGGCTGAACAGGCACTCTCCCACCCTTCCCATGAGATCACCTTATGCAGTTCATACCAGCATCTCACCAGTTTACTGACATTATAGATTGGAGGCTCAGATCGCCTTTCTTGCTACCCATACCTGGAATTAGACTCAGAAGAACACTCACTTAAAAGTCCCATAGCGTCTAAAAATGGCAAGTTCCAATAACCAGGTTTCAAATATGATTATAATTTCACTTTAGCTAAGGAACCTCTTTTGAGGCGTCTTAAGTGGCTTATATGCCTTTCTATACATGTTCTAGTTCCTGATTAAATAGCAATCATAAAATCAAATTTACCATCAAAACCTTAACTTTTCCATCAATGCCAAAATTTGCCTGAGGTTACCTTCCTCTAGGGAATTTAGACTGAAATTCTTTTCCCCAAACTAAAGATGCCATTGATTTATTTTCAGTAATTAGTTCAGTTGATTGTTTTAATACTAATTGTTTTTACCTCACTTTGTAACATGTCTGATTTTTCTCCCCATCACTCCCCTCCCACTGCTTCCTAATAGCTTGCATTCTGATTATTCCTTCCCTCAATGTACCCTCCCTTCTATCACAGCCCCCCACCCTTGTGGTTCTTATTTTCCGATAATATGCAATAAAAAGTCTCAACATTCGTTTCTAATACTTTGAATTCCAACTTCTCTCCCTACCTCCCCAGCCCCACTAAGAAGGGAAGCAATTCAGTACAGACTAAATATGTGTTCTTTGCAAAAGACTTCCATAATAATCATGTTGTGTAATACTGATTATATTACCCTCTGGCCTACCCTATCCCCCCTTATATTTCCCCCTACAATTGACCTTGTCCCTTCTCAAAAGTGTTTATTTCTAGTGACTACTTTCTCCCATTTGCCTTCCCTTCTAACATTCCCCTCACCCCACTTCTTGCCTCCTCTCCTGCAGTGTGATTTAAATTTTCATTTCAGATTTATTGAGCATGTTATTCCTTCCCTCAGCCAAATGTGGAGAGATTAGCTTTATTTTTCTCCTCTCCCCTTCTCCCTTATCTCCTCCATTGAATAAGATTTTTCTACTCTCTATTATGAGTTATAGCCTGCCCCATTCCCTTACTCCCTTTGTCTTCCCAGAATTTTCCTCCTCCTTCACCCCTTGATTTTTATTTTATTGTATTTGTGTGTATGTGTCATCTCTTCTGATATAACACACCCTGTACTCTCTATCTATATGTGTGTGTGCACAATCTCTCCAATTACCCAAATACTGAGAAAAGATTCAAGAGTTAAAAATATTTTCTTTCCATTAATAATGTAAACAGTTAAGTTTTAGAGAGTCTTGTGATTTTGCTTTCCTGTTTACCTTTTCACGTTTCTCTTGATTCTTGTCTTGGGAAGTCAAATTTTTATATGCAGATCTGATCTTTTCTTCAACATGAATGATTGAATGACCATTTTTTCCCTTGAAGTATTGTACTCAGATTTATTGGGTAGGTGATTCTTGGTTCCAATCCCAGTTCCTTTGACCTCTGAAATATCCCAATCCAAGTCCTTTGATCCTTTAATGTTGAAGCTGTCAGATCCTGTGTTATCCTGATTATATTTGCACAGTACTCAAATTGTCTCTTTCTAGCTACTTGCAGTATTTTCTCCTTGATCTGGGAACTCTGAAATTTGGTCACAATATTTCTAGAAGTTTCTCTGTTCAGGTCTCTTTCAAGAGGTGATCAATGAATTCTTTCAATATTTATTTTGCCCTCTGATTCTATAACTCAGGGCAGTTTTCCTTGATAATTTTATGGAAGATAATGAATGTCTAGGCTCTTTTTTTGATCGTGTCTTTCAGGTAGTCCAATAATTTCTAAATTATTTCTCCTGGATTTATTTTCGAGGTCAGTTGTTTTTCCAATGAGTTGTTTCACCTTATCTTCTATTTTTTTCAAATTTTTGGTTTTGTTTACTAACTTCTTGGTTTAACTCAAAGTCATTCATTTCACTGAACTCAATTATCTCTTTCAATGAATTGTTTTGTTCAGTGAACTTTTGAACCTTCTCCTCCATTTGGCTAATTCTGCTTTTTAAAACTTCCTTCTCCTCATTGGCTTTCTGGACCTCTTTTCCCAATTGAGTTAGCCTTTTTTTTAAGCTGTTATTTTCCTCAGCATTTTTTGGTTCTCCTTTAGTGAGCTGCTAACTTGTTTTTTAAGGTCTTCTATTGCCTGAATCTAGTTTAATTTCCCTTTGGAGGCAGAGGCCTTGACTTCCTCTGACAGTATGCCTTGTTCTTCCTCATCCAAAAGGATGGGAGGAGACACTTGTTCCCCAAGAAAGAAACCTTCTATGGTCTTATTTTTCTTCCCTTTTTTGGGCATTTTCCCAGCCAGTTACTCTACTTCTGAGTTTCCTCTTTACAACCACTTTGCCTCCAGTTCTGCCAAGTCATCACTGGGCACATAGATTCAGATGAGATAGTCTAAAGTCTCAGGGGCTTTCTGTGAGAGCAAGGGTGCTATTCAGTGTGACATTAAGATCAGCTGCTCAGGAAGGGGTAGGGCAGCCACAGAGGGCTCAGTTCCCTCAGGGGGTTTACGATGGGACCTTCAACAATGGATGAGGGTTACTACTTGCTTTGGGAGCTCCTGTCAGCTGCTATCTCTACTGCTGCTTCCTGAGGGGGCCTCAGTTATGGAGACACCCCATTCCTCTCTCAGCCAGCTGCAAAGACCCTCTCACTGTCCTTTGGTGTCTGTGGGTTGAGGTATCTGCGCTGTAGCTGGAGATTCTGTCCCTGAAACCTGTTCAGATCTGTTCCTTTCAATGCCGTGTGGCCAAGGAAGGGCTGGGCTCTGCTCCATGTCTGTTGCATGACAGACTTTTCCTGTTGGTCTCTCTGGGATAGAAATCTCCTCTACTCCGTTGTTCTGTGGCTTCTGCTGCTCTAGTATTTGTTGAGAGTACTTCTTTACAGGTATGTTATGGGGTAAGAGCTAGCATATGTATATCTTTCTACTCTGCCATCTTGTCTCCTCCTCATTCATCACTCTTGAGTATGACCAGGGCAGGATTAAAATGTAATTGAGAAATGTTTAACAAAATAAAGATACTGTACAACATAGGTAATGCTACTATGTGGCTTTTTAAGTCTTCAGGTTGACACACCTGCACTAGAAGACCTCTGAGGTTCCCTTCCACTCCAAAACTCTGCTCTCTCACCATGGAATGCAAGGCTGTGTGCCCCATCCTCAGGCATCACGTAAACAAGACGTAAGGGGTAGGGAGATAGTCTTTGTGGCACAAGATCAATCAATGACCCACAATTTACTTATGAGTCATAGAATTTATCTGAAAGAAGTCTTAGAGACGATAGGATGATAGGGTAACAGGCCATCTGGGACAAGACTCTCATTCTATAAGGGAGGAAACATATTAGGACCATTATCAATCACCATTATCCTAATATTCTATAGGGATGTAAGGTTTAAAAGGAACTATCTGTGTGTGCATGAGTGTGTGTATGTGTGTGTATGTGTGTGTGTTATCTCATTTGCTCTTTATAGCAACCATGGAAAACAAATGTGATTATTATTCCCGTTTTGCAGATAGAGAAACTGAGGCTGAGAGAGGTACAAAGACTTGCTTAGGATCACAAAGATAGTAAGAATGTGAGGCAAGATCTGAATTTGTGTCCTCTGAGAGAAATGATTACTAATAACCAATGATTTGGGGAGATCCAAGATTACCCCTTTCTTAAAAAGTTCAGATTTTAAAACTTCAATCTCTTGAAAGACATTGCTGTTAATGAGATTGGACTAACTTTCTTGTTCAGACCTCACCCAAGGAAGGTAGTTATTGTGTCCTGTTCAGGCTTGGGCAGGATATAAATTCTTGGAAAAGTTGGCCCAAGGCTGAGTATGGTTATGATATAGAAAGTTTCCCTGTTCAGTGGTGACAAGGAGTCACTCTCAGACCCTCACCGAATATTTTCTCTTCAAAGGGTACGTAAACTGTGAACCTGCTGCCATGATTGTCTTTGGTCTAAAAGAGAAGACCAAATGACCACCCTTTTATTTAAAAATTGTGCTGGCCAAATTAATAAAATGATTAAATTACCTAGAAACTATGTTTCTCAAGCTTTTTAAGTCATCACAGACCCCCAGGCCAGGACTCAAAACAGCCAAGGTTGCACAGGTTTGCAGGTCTGGTATTCAAGATCAGATCCTCTGAGTGCACATTTTATTCAGGATATTACTCTGCCTCTCTGTAAGTGATAAATATATTAGAAATGGTGAATAGGATGAAAAAGTTTCTAAGCAGTTCTCAACCCAGCTGCATTTCTGCTGATTCTATTCTACAACTCAGATGCTCTATATGAATATATACATACATGCAAATATACATTCACATCTAATATGGAAAAAACATACTAACACACATATAAAACAAGTTCTAAATATGATAAATAGAAAATCATTAACAGAGAGAAGGCACTAGAATTAAGGACTGAGAAAAGCTTTCTGTAGAAGAGGGGATTAAGACTTAGGTATGGCCAACTGGATGCCACTGAAGTTCCTTCCAACAGATTTTGTTATCCTGTGATTCCTTTGACTTCATTAAACCATTTGCTAAGCAATCAATCCACAAACATTTATCAATAGCTAACATTTATATGATGCTTTAATGCTTACAAAGTATACATCTATCTTCTCATTTCATCCTCACAAATATCTATGAGGTAGATACTATTATTATCCCCATTTTACAGATGAGGAAACTATGCACTTATCCCTGCCTCACATGAAGAAGTGACCTTACACCTTATCAAGGCTGTCTGCTTATTGAAGTGACTCTATTACACCGCATATCTTCCAGGAGATTGTCCACACCATCACACATTTCAGTTCCTCCCTCTTTTTTGCCCTTTCTTACTGCCTACAAGCATTTAATATATCTGCCATACTCAAACAACTCTCATGATCCTTGTACCCCACTAACTTTTAAGCTCTGTCTCTTCTGCCCTGTGTCGCTAAACCCTCAAAAAGGCTGTCTAAAGCAGGAAATTCACCTTCCCTTCTTTCACTCTCTTCTTAATCCCTTATAACCCAGCTTCCAGTATTTTCCTCTCCTCAAAAATTGTTTTCGCCAAATTACTGATGATCTTCTCATGGTTAAATCTTTTTTTTTTAATCCCTGAAAAGGTTTAACATTTTAAAAAAATTATTTACTATTTCATTTTTCCCCAGTTACAGGTAAAAGTAATTTTTAACATTTTTTTTTAAGCTTTGAAATCCAAATTCTCTCACTTCCTCCCTCCCAATGCCACTCTTCCCATTAAGAAGACAAACTATTCCATATAGGTTATACATGTGTAGTAATGCAAAACATCTTCATAATAGTCATGTTGTGAAAGGAAACAGAAAAGAAAAAAGAACTCAAGAAAAAGAAAAGAAAAGAAAACATGCTTCCGTGTGTATTCAGACACCCACAGTTCTTTCTCTTGGGGTGAATAGTCTCTTTAATTGTAAGTCTTTCAGAGTTGACTTGGATCATTGTAGTGCTGAGTTCATTAATTTGTAGCTGATAATCATATAATATTACTGTTATTTGTACATCGTACATTTCACTGTGCATCATCACGTGTATGTCTTTCCAGTTTTTTCTGAGGGCATCCTGCTCATCATTTCTTATAGTACAGTAGTATTCCATCATAATCACAAGCCACAACTTGTTCCATCATTCCTCAATTGAGGGGTATCCTCTTATCTTCTAATTCTTTACCCCATAAAAGAGCTGTTATAAATATTTTTGTACATATAGGTCCCTTTCATTTTTTAAATTAATTTTGGTATATAGAGTTAGTGGTATTATTAGATCAAAGGATATGCATAATTTTATAGCCCTTTGAAAATAGTTCCAAATTGCTCTAGAGAATGGTTGAATCAATTCACAACTCCATCTGCAAGGCATTGAAGTCTCATTTTTCCTACATTCCCTCTAACATTTGTCATTTACCTTATCTAGCCTATTAGCCAGTCTAATACGTATGAAGTAGTACCACAGACTTGTTTTAATTTTCATTTCTCCAATCAATAGTAAGTTAGAGTATTTTTAATAGGACTATTGGTAGATTCATCTGAAAACTTATCATATCTTTTGATCATTGATCAATTGGGAAATGACTATTATTTTTTGTAAATGTTACTCAGTTCTCTATGCTTTAGAAATAAGGCCTGTATCAGTGAAATTTACTTCAAAACCTTTTTTCACAGTTACTATTGTTAACTCTATTTCCCTGCATCTTAGGTCACCTCCTGTTTATTCTATCCTCTCTCTCCATCCATCCTGTCCTTCCTGAAGTGGTTTACTTCTGACTATCCCTCCTCCAATCTGCCCTCCTTTCTATCACCACTCCCTTCTCTTATCCCCTTCCCCTCCTATTTTTCAATAGAATATGTAAGATAGATTTCTATACCCAATTGAATGTGTATATTATTCCCTCCTCGAGCCAATTCTGATGAGAGTAGGGTTCACTCATCTTCCCTCACTTCCCTGCTTCCCTTTAATTGAAAAAGTCTTTTCTTGCCTCTTTTCTGAAATAATTTCTAGTGGCCAAAACTAACGGCCTTTTCTTAATCCTTATTCTCATTGACCTGCTTGGAGTCTTTGATACCGTGGATCACTCTCTCCACTTTGATGTTCTCTTCTCTCTATATTTCCAGAGCACTCCTCTCTCCTTTATCTCCTCCCACATCTCTGGCCACTCTTCTGTCTCCTTTGAAGGATCCTCTTTCAAATCATGCCCTTTATCCACATATGCCCTCAGTGTTCTGTCCTGATCCATCTCCTCCTCTACCTCTATACCATTTCACTTGGTGATCTCATCTGCTCCCATGGATTTAATGACCATCCCTCTGGTGACAATTCTCAAATCTACCCATTCTGCCCCAGTCTCTCTGCTCACCTCCCATCTTGTATCTCCAATCACCTATTAGAAATCTCAAACTGGGTATCCAGTAGTCACCTTAAACTGAATGCATTAGTTGTCTTTCCTCCTGAACCCTGCCTCACCTCCTAATTTCCCCATTATGGTCAAGGTTTATCCCTTGGGAGCCATTCTGGATTCCTCTCTATCTCTTATTCTCTACATCCAATATGGTGCCAAGGATTGTTGGCTTCATCTTTTCAGCATCTCTGGAATGTGCCCTCTTCTCTCTTCTGACCCTGCTACCACCCTAGTATAGACCCTTATCATATCATACTTAGATTATTTTAATAGTTTGCTGGATTGGTCTGCCTACTTTCCAATCTTTCCTCACTACAATCCATTCTCCCATTCATGACTTTGGAAGACTATAGTGTAAATGGACCAGGGCCTGAAGCAGCAGAAACCAATAGTGAAGGTTATTGGATTATTTTGTTTTTGTTTTTTTCTGAAAAAAATGAATATCCTGGCTATGAAACAGTGAAACAATTTGCTACTGCTGTGTCTGTCTCTCCTATAAATTATTTTTATCATAACAGAAGCTCACTGGGACATATCATGCTATGAAAACAATCAGTGATGAATCATTGATGTTGTCTCTCAGAATAATTCTTTGTCTTTCAAAAAGGAGTTAGAAAGAGTATCTATGTAGGAGATAGATGCTCTTGAAATACACATTTTTTTTCTTCTTGGAATGTGTTGCTTTCTTACTTTGCTGAAAAACTCTTTTCCTCTAATAATGGCCATATTCTTGCAAGGCAAATTCAGAACTAGAAAATAAGTTATTCACAAAGCTGCTTAAGGGATCATAGACTTTAAGCTAGAAGGAATCTTAGAGACTATGAACTCCAACTACTTCCTTCTACAAATGGGGAAACTGAGGCACAGAAAATTTGGCACAGCAAATTTTGAAGCAACATTTAAATCCAAGTTTTCCTTTAAATTTTTTTCTAACACAATTAACTTTAACATTTAATACTCCTACAGCCCAGGTGATGGATTGGATAAAACACCAGGTCTGAAGTCAGCAGTCAGGAAGACTCATGTTCATGAGTTTAAATCTGGCTTCAGATACTTATTAGCTGTATGACCCTATGCAAGGCACTTAAACCATGTTTACCTCAGTTTCTTCATCTGTAAAAGGAAGAAATTGGTATAGATAGCTTCTGAATTCCTCTTAGTTCTAAATTTATACTTCTCCCCATTTATCATTGTTGACAAGGATATTTTACTAGGTTTTGCTTGTGGTTTAGAGTATGTGACTTGCACTTAGACACCTGCCAAGCAAATTGGTCTCTTTTTGTCACCATATATTCATCTATAAATTGAGGGAGTTGGAAGAAACGTCTCTAAGAAATTTTCAAAACTAATGATTTTATAAATCTAGAATTTATGATCAATAGGCGTGGAAAACTAATATGCAAAATACATAAAGCAATGAAAAATATACAACAAAATCTTAGCTACCTACCATCTGGTCTTTCAAAACCCCCTGGTTTCCAGAGTTTGAAAGTAAGTCCATAAAAGCCTTTAGCAGTGAAATAGGCCAGGAATCCAGGAATAATTAATGTAGCTGAGTACTTACCAACCAAAGCTTATACCTAGCAAGCTTCAGTTGGTTATATAGTTGCAGGTTGTTTTGAGAACCCACCAACTAGATTTTCTGTTTAATTGCAGACACAGAATGGTACCGTTCAGATAGGCCCCATCTGTCAAGGCTCTTTCCTCATTATCCCCAAATTTTGGAGTCACTGGAGCAGAAGGCACTAACAACTGATAAGCACACAATCTCACTGGGAACTCCATGTTGGCCCCACTCTAATTCTCCACCCTCTCCATTTATCCTAAATCAAAGTTCACTGTAGGAGCAAATAAGGCAATCTCTCAGGGATCAAGGTGCAGACTCACCTGCCAGCTCAAAAACCACTTCCGTTGTCCACACTCAACATCCACTCAATAATGGTCATTATTACTCTCTTGTTTTCATATCAGTATTCAATTTGAGTTTTCTGCAGTCACCCAGAAATGTATACATACAAGTCCAGGGAATGTCTTGGCTTCTTCTTAATGGATTTTGGAGGAAGGGGGGAATACAGAATTAATAGTTCCATTTCTAAATATAAGGCCCAGTAACGTGTTTGCACATTTTTTGAACTGGATCTGTGATTTCATTGCTATAGGAAACTGTCTCTATATAAAAGCAAATGTGGGCCTGATCTGGATATTCTAACCATAGAGGGCTAATAGAGACACTGAATGTTTAAGGGATTTGCCCAAAGATAGGTGGATATTCCTGTTCTGAGTCCTCTTCTCTTTTCTCCCTAGACTATTTCACTTGTTGATCTCCTCAGTTCCCATGATTTCAGTGATCATCCCTAAGCTGAGGGTTTTCAAACCTATTTATGCAGCCCTGACATTTCTCTGTTGACTTCCAGACCCCGTATCTCCAAATGCCTGACAGAGGTCTGAAACAGAAAGACCCCTAGACATCTTAAATTCAACCTATCCAAAATGGTGCCCATTACCTTTCCCCAAAATTCTTTTTCTCTTCTTAATTTCCCTGTACTGAGGGCGTCACCATCTAAGTCACCTTGGTTCTCTACCTGGGCATCTTCCTTAACTCCTCACATTTTTACTCCCATATCCAATTTGTTCCCAAGAAGTGTTATCTTCTTAATATCTCCCATGTGTATGCCTGTCTCTCCTCTGACCTTGTCAGCACCCTAGCACAGGCAAATATCACCTCATGTTATTGAGAGGAGCAATTGCAATAGCTTGCTGGTTGGTCATCAATGAGAAGACACAGTAGATTAAGTGCTAGGTATAAACTCAAGGCAACCTGAGTTAAAATGCTGCTTCAGACACTGAATCCCAGGAAAAATCACTCAACCTCAGTTTTCTTATTTGCCACCCAAAGTTGTTGTGAAGGTTAGATGAGATCACTTGTAAAGCACTTTTTAACCTTAAAGTACCACATAAATGTTAGCTGTGAGTCTTTCTCCACTCCAGCCCATCCTTCATTCAGTTGTTACATGGGCAGCTATGTGGTGCAATAAATAGAATTCTGAGCCTGAGGTCAAGAAGACCCAAGTTCAAATCTGGCTCAGAGGTTAGCTGTGTGATCCTTAGCAAGTGACTTAATATCTATTTGCCTCAGTTTCCTCATTTGTAAGATGGGGATAATAATAGCACCTACCTCTCAGGCTGTCGTGAGGATCAGATGAGACAACAATAGAGTGCTTAGCACGTTGCCTGGCACGTAGCAGTCACTATGCAAATGTCAGCTACTATTATCTTCCTAGAGTGTGGGTCTGACCAAGTCACTCCCTGCTCAATAAACTTCAGTGGCTCCCTATTGCCTCCAGGATCAAATACAAATCCCTGTTTGGCATGCAAAACCCTTCTTAATTGCAGCATCTTCCACCTTGCCAGTATTCTAACTTGTCATTCGTTTCCCATACACTGTTTGATTCAGTGACATTGACTCAGATTGTTCCATGAACAAGAAACTCCATCAGTGGGCTCTGGGAATTTTTTGAGGGCTGAACCCTTTACCTGAAACACTTTTCCTCTGCTGCTCAGATTATTGATCTCCTTGCTTTTTTTAAGTCCCTATTAAAATCCCATCTTCTACAGGAAGGCTTTCCTAATGCTTCTGATTTCCAAAGCTTTCCTTCTACTAATCATTTAGTATTTTACCAATATTATTTCACTTGATCCTCTTCGTAACCTTATGAGGTAGATGGTATAATTATCTTTATTTTACATCTAGGAAATTGAGTCAGGCAGTGTTTATGTGATTTGCCCATGGTCACACATCTATTAGATTTTTGAGGCCAGATTTGCACTCCATTAGGTCTTCTTGACTTCAGACTCTGTGCATTCTGGTTCCACCTAGCAGAAGAGGTGTGAGGTGTAATAAACCTCCATCTTTTATCATACTGGCTGATCACCTGCACTAACCAAGGTTCTCAGCTATTCTCTCCAGACTTCCTCCTCCATACTTTATCTAGGTAAACGCATCAGCTGTCATAGACTTAGTTGTTTTATCAATACAAATGACTCACTTACCTATCTATGGGACACCAGTTTCTCCCCTGAACTTTAGTCCTGGATCACTTAATTACCCCTTGGATATCTCAAACAGGATGCTTTGGATGCAATTAAAACTCATTATCTCAGAAATGAAACTCATTACTTTCCTTTCCTCTCAACCATGCCCCATTCCCAGTTTCCCTTTTGTGGCCAAGGTGTCACCATCCTGTGATGAATGAAAGTCTGAGAGATATAATTTCTGGTTAATAAATAATCAGTTTATTAATTATGTCTAAGAAGTAATTAATAGATTGAAGTCAATGATTTTCTTTCATAAACTAAAGACAAACCTTGGAGGTTGCTGGGTGTATAAAAACTTTTAGAAGAGGGGGTGTTCCCAACATATGGAAATCAGTTTATATTAGTTAACAATGAGAAAATCAATGTCATGATAAAAAGTAGGTTTATTCTTCTGAGTGGCTGAGAGAAGTGACTGATTATGTCACTCTTAGACAAAGATACTCATTTCTACCCAGACCACCTAATTGCCTCAGGCAATCTAGACAAAAGGAACTATTCTTCACCCAGTATTACCTGAGTAGACTAAAGGTAGGTTATGATAAAAAGTCACCTAGACAGGAGGTCTTCACCCTTTAATTATAAATAAACTTTCCCATGAGGTTAGGTGGATCTTGCCCAAAATTGACTCTAATCTCATCATCAGCCCTTTCCTTCAGAGGAAATGAAGAAAGAGAAAAGGAAAAACAAACAAACAAAGAAAAATGAATCCCCTATGTTAGTAATTATTATTAATAATTATTTCTAATTCTCTCTTCAATTTTATTGTGAGATGCAATCTCTTCAATGAATCACTCGTGATGTAGCAAACACTTAATCAAGGGTTTTGTTTTACTTTTTCACCTACGGAGCTTATGAGAAGAAACGATGTGTGGGGAAAAAAGGGAGAGGAATTAACAGACATATTGACATGACTCATTCAAGTAGTCCTTTTTAATAAGGAAGCCTTACAGATAAAAGACACAGGAAAAATAAACAATAAGAAATATATCCATTGCTTAGGTCCATCATATCTTGAAGCTCAGGCATCTCATCTCATGCAGCTATCTGGTTCTCTGGAAATATCTCTTCATGTATCTCTCTGAGTTGGTTGTACTCTCAGAGCAGTTTCCAGCTGACTGGGTTTTCTGGTTCAAGTCACTTGTAGAGAGTCCCTTCTCTACTAAAATTTTCTTTTAAAAATTCTTCTTAACACAATTTTAAATTTACTATGACAATAAACAGTTTATGTAGTGAAAGTTAGCTGAAGCCCCCATGTCCCAACAAATAAGAAAATCAAATTGGGGATTTATTTTAGACCATGTAATTGGCATTTTTAAGTTAGCCAATTTTTGTATTAATATAGTCAAGAAAATGAAATACAAATTGAAAAATTAGAAACATATGAACCTATTGTTAACCCATTTTTAATATATAATTTATTTGTGATTGGAATGAAGTTAGTGAAGATTACTCAGTGCTTAACAAAAGACTTTTACTAGTTAGTTAGGCCTAAGTTTCATTTTCCCAGAAATCATATGCCACATCAACATGACACAACTCCCTTTGAGTTGCCATCACAACCCTCCCTTGCCCCCTTGGGTTGCCATACCAGCATAACACAACCCCCCCTTGGATTGCCACATCAACATAATGCCTATTAGTTATTCACAGGGTGGACTGTGGTGTTTAGACTGTAAGTCTGCCTCCCAGCCAATGGGAGGAAAAGGCCAGTGGGGGGCGGGATCTGCATCAGGGCTATATAATCTCTATTTTTGCCTCCTGTAATTGCCTCACTCTCCTGACTACTTGTCAGAGAGGAGATGCCCTTTCTCACAAGATCGTAATAAAATCTTGCAGTTTTGCTTCTACTTTGAGAAGTATCTGATTTTTATTTGAATTGGTGGTCTCTGACCCACACATTTATTTTTCAGTTCTTAACATTCACTTCCACAAGAATTTTATTTCAAAATTTTCTCCCCATCTCTCCCCACCCCTCACCCCAGGACAGCATGCAACCCATTCATCCCTTTCTCCAGTCTATCCTCCCTGCTATTAGCCATACTTCTTCCATTCCCCTTCTCCTCTATTTTCCTGTAGGGCAAAATAGATTTCTATACTCCATTGCCTGTATAGCTTAATTTTCAGTTGCATGCAAAAACAAATTTTAACATTCATTCATAAAACTCTCCTTCCCTCCCTATCCACCCTCATTGAGAAAATAAGTAATTCAATATGTCACACGTGTGTAACAATGCAAAGCACTTCCATAATAATGTTGTAAAAGACTAAGCAAATTTCCCTCTGTCCTATACTGCCCTTCATTTATTCCATTCTCTCCCTTGACCTGTCCTCCCAAAATAGTGTTTGCTTCTGATTATCCCTTTCCCCAACCTGCTGTCCCTTCTATCATCTCCCCTCTTTTATCCTCTTCCCCCTTGCCTTCCTGCAGGCTAAATTAGATTTCCATATCCAACTGAGTGTGTGTTATTCCCTCCTTAAGCCAAATCCAGTGAGAGTAAGGCTTAATTTCCTTTCATCTCCCCCCTCTTCCCCTCCACTGTAGAAGTTCTTTCACTCCTCTTGTATGTGAGATTTGCTACATTCTACCCCTTCCTTTCTCTTCTAGCACATTCCATTCTTAGGTATTCTGCCTTCATATTCATCTCACACTGTGCCCTTCCTCTGTCTATGTATGCACATATATATATATATATATATAATATATAATATATATACACACACATATATATAAACACACACATATAAATACACACATACATATGTCCATATACACAAATACATATGTATATATACATGCGCATATATAAACATATAGATATGTATGTACACATACACATGTATACATATGCATAGCTACATATATATAATTTACACATACATACACACCCATACACAATTACATATATATTCCCTCTAAGTTCCCCAAATACTGAAAAAAGTCTCATGAGTTAAAAATACCATCTTTCCATGTAGGAATGTGAACAGTTCAACCTTAAGGAGTTTATTAATGATTCTCTTTCCTGTTTACTTTTTCACATTTCTCTTGATTCTTGTATCTGAAAGTCAAATTTTCTATTCAGCTGTGGACTTTTCAACAAGAGTACTTGAAAGTCCTCTATTTCATTGAAATTCCATTTTTTCCCCTGACATATTTTACTCAGTTTTGCTGGGTAGGTGATTTTTCTTTTTAATCCTATTTTCTTTTACCTCTGAAATATCATATTCCACGCCCTTCAGTCCCTTAGTGTAGAAGCTACTAAATTCTATATTATCCTGATTGCATTTCCACAATACTTGAATTGTTTCTTTCTGTAATATTTTCTCCTTGAGCTGGGAACTCTGGAATTTGGATATAATATTACTGGAAGTTTTCCTTTTTGAATCTCTTTCAGGAGATGATTGGTGAATTCTTTACATTTCTATTTTACATTCTGTTTCTAGAATATTAGGGCAGTTTTTTCCTCATAATTTCTTGGAAGATGATGTCTAGGCTCTTTTTTGATCATGGTTTTCAGGTAGACCAATAATTTTTAAATTATCTCACCTGGATCTATCTTCCTGGTCAGTTGTTTTTCCAATGAGATATTTCATATTGTCTTCTATTTTTTTTCATTCTTTTAGTTTTGATTTGTAATTTCTTGGCTTCTCATAAAGTCATTAGCTTCCATTTGCTCCATTTTAATTTTTAAAGAACTACTTGTTTTAGGGAGCATTTGAACCTCCTTTTCCATTTGGCTATTTCTGATTTTTAAAGCATTCTTCTCCTCATTGGCTTTTTCGACCTCTTTTGCCATTTGAGCTAGTCAATCAGCAATTTTTGGATCTCCTTTAGCAACTTGTTGACTCCCTTTTCATGATTTTCTAGCATTGCTCTCATTTTTCTTCCCAATTTTTCCTCTACCTCTCTTACTTGATTTACAAAATCCTTTTTGAGCTCTTCCATGAGCTGATAAAATTGCATATTTTTTTGGAAGTTTTTGATGTAGAAGCGTTGACTTTGATATTCTCTTCTGATGGCATGATTTATTCTTCTTCATCTGAAAAGATGGAAGAAAATACCTTTCAATCAAGAAAGCAACTTTCTATAGTCTTATTTTTTCCTTTTTTGGGGGGCATTATTCCAGCCAGTTATTTGACTTTTGAGTCCTTTGTCAAGTAGAGGGTACACCCTAGGGACCTGTAAATTTTCATTTCCTCCAAGGTGTAAAATCAAGGGAAAAGAGTTTACTCCTTTTCTAGCCTGCACTCTGGTCTGGGAGAAATCACAAGCACCCTTATGCCCAGAATCTGTGAGTAGGATTCCTTCTCCAGAGCTTCTACCTGCTCCACCATGCCAGTGCTCCTCCTCACCTCAGGACTGCCACTGAGAACTGAGACCCAGATCAAGTGCTCAATTCCACCAGGGTCTTTAGGCCCAAGGCTCCAAAAGTGGAGACTGCTGCATTGACTGCCTCTGCTCTGGTGCAGGGGCTGGGACCAGACCTCACTCCCTTCTCACCCAGGTGAAAGAGCTTTCTCACAGACTTTTGAAGCTGTCTTGGACATTTGTGGGTTGAGAAGTCTGAGAACTGCAGTTGCTACCCAGGATTCCATGCCCTGAAGTCTGCTCCAGTCCTATCTTTGCCCAGCAGCAAAGGATGAGCTGTGCTCAGCTTTAAGCCTGGTGTGATAGACCCCTCCTGTTGGCCTTCCACATGATCTTTGGCTGGAAATCTTTCACTCTGTTGGTTTGTGGCTTCTGATGCACTAGAATTTGTTTTGAGTAATTTTTACAGGTATTTTATGGGCTTTGGGGGTAGAGCTAGAGAAGGTCTCATCTTGACCCCACCTCCCCAACACATTTTTTTCCTTGGCATTGTTTATTCTCCCATTTGGAGGATGAGATTCTGCTAAGGATCTAATAGCAAAACATTTATAAGGTGACCTTTATTAAAAGAATAAATTATTTTAATAGTTGACATATTAACCATAGTGGTAGCAAAAGGTGTTGGAATGGAATGGATAAATATATAAAGTAATTAATTTCAATATAGTACTTGCTAAATCAGTTTATAATTAAATATTTTGAGTTTGTAACCATGTTCAAATGAATAATCCCTATTAAAAGGACATATCTTTTCTTCTTTGAAAATTTAAAACAGATAATATTTTATTTTCCCTCAATTAGATGCTAAAACATTTTCTTAACATTTGGTGCTTTCTAAGTTTTGAGTACCAAATTCCATCCTTTCCTACCCCTTTCCCTTTCATGAGATGCTAAGCAATCAGAAACAGATTATACATGTGCAATCATGGTAAACATGATCATATTAGTCATTATATACAAGTAAATTCAAATGAAAAAGAATTTTAAAAGTAAGAAAGTGTAAAATGACATATTTCAGTCTGTATTTAGACAATAATAGTTCTTTCTCTGGAGGCAGTCAATAAGCTTCATTTTTTCTATGGAAGTGTCTTAGATCATTGTACTACTTTGTATCACAAAGTATTTTCATTTCAATTGAATCACAGTTTTTCATCAGGTACTATTGCTCTTATTATATACAATGTTCTCCTGGTTCTGCTCTCTTCACATTACATCAGTTCATGTAAATTTTTTTTCTAAATTTTTCTGAAATTGTGCTGTTTTTTTTTACTTTCTTAAAGCACAGTAATATTAAATCACAATCATATACCACTCTTTCTAGGCATTCCCCACCTGATGGGCATCACTTCCATTTCCAAATATTAGGCACCACTAAAAAAGCTGCTATAAATATTTTTTCTACAAATATTTCCTCTGTACCCTCCTTTTTGATGTTGCTGAGATAGAGACCTAATAGTGGTACTGCTGGATGAAAGGGTTTTATAGCTCTTTGGGCATAGTTCCAAATTGTTCTCCAAAACAGTTGGATCAGTTTACAAATCCATCAAAAATTCATTAGTAGCCCAAGTTTTCCACTTCCCCTCCATTATTTTCCTTCTTTTTTTCCATATTAACAGATCTAGTAATTAAAAGAACTCCAGCAGAGTTCTTTTAAGCTTAATTTCTGTAATCATTAGTGATTTAGAACATTTTATATGACTATATATAGTTTGGATTTCTTTCTCCGAAAACTGGCTGTTCATATTCTTTGACCATTTATCAATTGGAGAATGACTTGACTTTTTTATGTAGACTTAGTTCTCTTCATATTTCAGAAAGGCAGTCTTTAACAGAGATATTCATTGTAAAATTTCTCCCAGTTTTCTATTTCCCTCTTAATTTTGGCTGCATTTGTTTTGTTTGCAGAAAAATTTTTTAAAAATTATATGGCGTGGGGGGAGATAGCCAAGATGGCTGAGTAACAGCTTGGACTTTCTAGAGCTCTCTCCAACCCCAGGCAAACAATTGCAAAAAAAAAGTCTCTAAATAAATTCTGGAACCGTAGAACCCACAGAATGACAGATTGAAGCAAATCTCCAGCCCAAGACAGCCTGAAAAGTCACCAGGAAGTGTATATTGTGCCACACTGGGAGGAGAACACAGTCCACTGTGGGTGGTCAGTGCACAAAGGGGATCTGAGAAGGCCTTGGGGAGAATGAATCTCTCACACCTGTGGCAGTTTCCAGACTTCATGAATCCAACCACTGAGGATACTTTGGAAGGTCAGTGGGAAAAGTCTGTGGGACCAGTGCAGGAGAGTGGAATGGTCTGACCCCAGCCCCAGAACAGCAGACAAGGGAGAGGGTTGAGCAATTCACAGTAGCCAGAGCAGAAACAGGGGCAGCTATAGTCACTGTTTCTGGAGCTGTAGGCTCACAGATTGTGGGGGTATCGAGTGACTGAAAGTAACCCCCCAATCTCACTGGAAGCAGACAACTACCTTAACAAAGAGCTCAAAAGTCAAATAAATTGCTGGAGAAATGAGCAAGAACCAGAAAAAGAATGAGATTATGGAATCTTACTATGGTGACAAGGAAGACAAAAGCATGCAAACAGAAGAAAACCAAGTCAAAGCTCCTCCATCCAAAGCCTCCAAGAAAAATATCAATTGATATAAGGCCATGGAAGAGCTCAAAGAGGATTCTACAAATCAAGTAAGAGAAGTACAGCAAAAATTGGGAAGAGACATGAGAGTGATACAAGAAAATCAAGGAAAATGAGTCAGCTGCTTGCTAAAGGAGACCCCCAAAATGCTGAAGAAAGTAAAACTTTAAAAAATAGACTAATCCAAGTAGAAAAAGAGATCCAAAAAGTCAATGAGAAGAATGCCCTAAAAAGAAGAATTAGCCAGATTGAAAAAGAGATCCCAAAACTAACTGAAGAGAATAATTTCTTAAAGATAAGAGTGGAGCAGATGGCAGCTAATGATTTTATGAAAAATCCAGAAATTATAGAACAAAAACAAAGGAATGAAAACTAGATAATGTGAACTATCTCACTGGAAAGACACCTGACCTAGAAAAAAGATCCAGAAAAGACAACTTAAAAATTATGGGACTACATGAAAGCCATGATCAAAAACAGAGCCTAGACATCATCCTTCATGAAATTATCAAAGAAAACTGCCTTGGTATTCTAGAACAATAGGGTAAAATATATGTTCCTCCTTCGTTGCTGAAGATTACCATTCCACCAGAGAAATGATAACATGACTTGTACTTGACTTTGTTCTGAGTGAAGGAGGGCTGTGCAAGTCACCAGTCTCACTTCTCCTCCAGAGCCATCTGAATCCAGTGACCAGATATTCATCAGGATGACTGGAGATGACCCAGGATGAGGCAATTGGTGTTTAAGTGATTTGTCCAAGGTCACACAGCTAGTGAGTGGCAAGTATCTGAGGTGATATTTGAACTCAGGTTGAAAAACTATTAGGAATATTGCAGCCAAGTTACAGAGTTCCCAGGTCAAGGAGAAAAATATTACAAGCAAGCAGAAAGAAGCAATTCAAGTATTGCAGAAAAACACTCAGGGTAGCACTAGATCTAGTGGCTTCTACATTAAGGGATTGAAGGTCTTGGAATATAATATTACAGACGTCAAAGGAACTAGGATTAAAATAAAGAATCACCTACCCAGTAAAACTGAGTATAATATTTCAGAGGAAAGAAATGATCATTAAGTGAAATAGAGGACTTTCAAGCATTCTTAATGAAGAGACCAGAGCCGAATAGAAAATTTGACTTTCAAACAGAAGAATCAAGGAAATATAAAAAGGTAAACAGGAAAGAAAAATCATAAGGGACATGCAAAAGTTGAACTGTTTATATTCCTATGTGGAAAGATAATATTTGTAACTCTTGAGACTTTCCTCAGTATTTGGATAGTTAGAGGGATTATATACATATATATAGAAAGAAGGCATAGGATGAGTTGAATAGGAAGGGATGATGTATAAAAAAATTAAATTATGCAGTGAGAGAGGAATATATTGGAAGGAGAAAGGGAGAAATGGAATGGGACAAATAATCTCTCATAAAAGTGACAAGATAAAGCTTTTACAATGGAGGGGAAAAGGGGGGAAGTGAGAGGAAAAAAGTGAAGCTTGTTCTCATCACATATGGCTTAAGAAGGGAATAACATGCACACTCAATTTGGTATGAAAATCTATCTTACACTACAGGAAAGTAAGGGAGAAGGGAATAAATGGGGTGTAGGGGGATGACAGAAGGAAGGGCAAATGGGAGGAGGGGGTAATTAGAAGTCAACTCTTTTGGGGATGGACAAGGTCAAAAGAGAGAATAGAATAAATGGTGAGCAGGATAGGATGGTGGGAAATATAGTTAGCCATTCAAAACGACTTTTATGGATGTCTTTTGCATAACTACATGTTTATAAGGTATATTAAATTGCTTGCCTTCTCAGTGGGGATGGGTGGGAAGGGAGGAAGGAAGCAAAGCAGGAACTCAAAGTTTAAAAGTGAATGTTAAAAATTGTTTTTTGGATGCAACTGGGAAATAAGAAATACAGGTAATGGGGTATAGAAATCTATTCTTCCCTACAGGAAAATAGAGGAGATGGGGATAAGGAAAAGGAGGGGTATGATAGAAGGAAGAGAAGATTGTTGGAAGGGGTAATCAAAATGCATGGGGTCTTGGGGTTGGGAGAGAGAAGAGATGGGGAGAAAATTCAGAACTCAAAATCTTTTCCAAATGAATGTGGAAAACTAAAAATAAATAAATAATTTAAAATCGAACAATGTCACCAATGAAAGCCTGTGGCTCAATCTTAGAGGAGAATGGGGGAGAAATTACAAATTGGTGCACAAACTTCGGGGTGGATATGCTCCCTCCAAGATTGCCCACCTCTATTAAGATGCATTTAAAGTTCACAATGACTAGCTGCCCAGGACATGGGGGCAGAACCTTCTGGGCTATTTCTCTAGGAAAAGAGGCAGCTCAGGACAGTTTTTAGCAAAAGTCACAGAAAGCAAAGCCATCAGGGCTCAGTTTGTTTGGGGTTACCCTACCACCCTCTTCCCTAAAACCACTGATGCTGGTCAAATTTGTTATTCAGGAAGGAAAGCTTTGAAAATGTAATAATCTGTTTGTCAAGGATTGGGAGACAGGGAGAGCATCCCTCACCCTTCTGAATGGAAGGAATCTGCAGGGCTACTCCTTGCCATAGAAGTAGCAAAGGAAAGAGACACTGTATTATCAGCTGAAGCTCCCTGCAAGATCAGGCAGCCTCAAGAGCAGGTCTGGAGAGGGGCAAATGAAGATGGCCTCAGATACAAGGGCCCCGGCAAAAATACCTGGGTCCAGACTGGTGAAGGGACAAATCCCAAAAGAGAGTTTCCTGTTTCCCCAGTTGCTATAGAATGAACTTGGAGTGTGGAAGAGGCAATCTGAATGCATCACCATCATTTTGTATCTTTGCATTAATGCCTGGTTTAGTCCTTCAACAAACATTTACTAAGTACCAAAAAAAAAATTTATATAATCTAAATTATTCATTTTACTTTTTGTAATACTCTCTGGATCTTCTTTGTCCCTAAATTCTTCCTTTATCCCTAAATTCTTTCTTTATCCATAACTCTGACAGTTAAACTATTCCACACTCTCTTAAGTTTCTTATGATATCATCCTTTCTGACTAAATCATTTTGACTTTATCTTGGCATGTGGTGTAAGATATGGGTTTATATCTAGTTTCCATCATACTGTTTTCCAGTATTCCTAATGTTTTTTTTTCAAATAATGACTTCTTGTTCCAATAGCTTAGACCTTTGTGCTTATCATATTACTAGATTATTATGGTCATTTACTATAATTCAAGTTTTAACTAATCTACTGCTGGTCCCCCTCTTTATTTCTTAGCCAGTAATTGATTGTTTTCATTATTAATTCATTATAATACAGTCAGATCTGCTATGGCTAGATCACTATCTTTCACATTTATTTTTCATTGATTCCTGTGATGTACTTGACCACTTGTTGTTTAATGTTTTTTTTATTTTCCTATCTCTATAAAATAATTTTTGTTATTTGATTGCTATGACACTAAATAAATAGATTAACATAGATAGAATTGTTGTTTTTAATATATTGTCTCAACCTTCCATTGAGCAATTCATATTTTTCTAGTTGTTAATAGTCGACTTTCTTTGTGTAAAAAGTGGTTTGTAATTGTGTTTGTATAATTCCTAGGTTTGTCTTGTCAGGTAGACTCCCAAATATTTTATATTGTCTACAGTTATTTCAAATGGAATTACTCTTTCTATTTTTAGTTTATTTTTTTAGTTTTCCATATTCATTTCCATAACCTTTAAATTTTGCCCCCTACCTTTCTTCCCTCCTCCTCTACATATACATTCCTGTTAAATACATTTTCAACTTAGTCATCTGGTATAGAATAGTTAGGACAAATGGAAGGAACCATAAGAAAAGAAACTGGCAACAACAGAAAAATGAAACAGTCTACTTCACCTTGAGTTCAGATTTGATAGTTCCTTCTCTGGATATGGATGACCATGAGTCCTTTTGAATTGCATGGTCCTTTCATTGCTCAGGAGAGCTAAATCTATCAAAGTCAGGCATGCCATTCTGTGGCTCTTACTGTGTACAATGTTTTCTTGACTCTGCTCACTTCACTCAGCATCAGTTCATGTAAGGGTTTCAAGATTTTTTTTTACTTGAAGTCCACCTGTTCATTAATTCTTATAGCACAATAGTATTCCATTACATTCATGTAACAGAACTCCTTCATCCCTTCCCTAATTGATGGACATCCTCAAATTTCCAGTTATTGGCCATCACAAAAAATTTATAAATATTTTTGTACAAATGAGTCCTGTTCCCATTTTTATAATCTCTTTGGGATACAGCCCCAGAAGTGGTATTGCTGGGTCAAAGGATCTCTTTCTATTTCTTGCTTTTGGACTTTGTTGGTAATACATAGAAATAATTATTTATGTGGGTATATTTTGTATCCTGAAACTTATCTAAAGTTTGTTTATCATTTCAAGTGGTTTTGTTTTAGTTGATTCTTTAGGCTTCTCTAAGTATGCCATTATATCATCTTCTAAGAATAAAAATTTTATTTCCTCATTGCCTATTTTAATTTCTAAAACTTCTTTTTCTTCTCTTATTGTTATAGTTAACAGGATGATAATGGGCATCCCTGCTTCACCACTGATATTATTGGGAAAGTTTCTAGCTTAATCCCATTACAAATAATAGTTGCTGATGGTTTTAAATAGATATTACTTATCATTTACAGTTAAGTTCCATTTATTCCTATATTCTCTAATGTTTTTCATTGGAATGGACACTGCATTTTGTCAAAGGCTTTCTCTGCTCCTTCTGAGATAATGATGTGATTGCTGTTGGTTTTGTTATTGATGTGGTCAGTTATGTTGATACTTGTTGGAATAATAAGCCAGTCCCAACGTTCTGGTATAAATCCTGCCTGCTCATGGTGTATAATCTTGTTGATACATTGCTATAATCTCCTTGCTAGTATTTTACTTACTTTTTGACATCACTATTCATTAGAGAAATTGATCTGAAATTTTATTTCTCTTTTTTTCATCTTCCTAGTTTAGGCATCACCACCTAATTTGTGTCATAAAAGAAATTTCTAGGGTTCCTTCTATTTTCCCAAGTAGCTTACATAGTTTTATTAATTGTTTTTTAAGTGTTTGGTATAATTCTGTTGTTAATTTGTCTCTACCTGGGATTTTTTCTTTTTTTTTTTTTTTTTTTTTTTGATTTTATTTTTTTTTTTTATTTATTTATTTAGCTTTTTACATTCATTTTCACAAATTTTTGGGTTCCAAATTTTCTCCCCCTTTCTCCCCTCCCCCCACCCCAATACCCCAAGCAATCTAATTTTCCCTATCTCCAATCTGTCCTCTCTTCTGTCATCCCTCCCTTCCCTTGTCTCTATCTTCTCTTTTCTCCTGTAGGGCCAGATGACTTTCTATTCCTCATTAACTGTATGTCTTCTTTCCTAGTTGCAACAGCAATACTAAACAATTGTTCCTAAAACTTTGAGTTCCAAATTCTCCCCCATCTCTCCCTCCCCACCCATTCCCTTTGGTACGGCAGGCAATTCATTATAGGCCATATCTGTGTAGCTTTGCAAGTGACCTTCCTGATAGTCGTGTTGTGTAAGACTAACTGAATTGCCATCCCTCCTAACCTGCCCCTCATTGTTTCTCTTTGATCCTGTCCCTCCCCAAGTGTTGACTTTCAATTATTCCCTCCTCCCTTTGCCCTCCCTTCCATCATCCCCCCCCAATATCTCCTTCTCCCCCGCTTTCTTATACTGTAAGATAGGTTTTCATACCAAAATGAGTGTGCATTTCACTCCTTCGTTTAGTCAAATGTGATGAGGGTAAACTTTTGTTTGTTTGTTTGTTTGTTTTTTTTTCCTCAGCTCTCCTCTTTTTCCCTCCACTAAAAACATCTCCTATTTGCCTCTTAAATGACATATAGTTACCCCCTTCCATTTCCCCCTCTTTCCTCTCACTACATTTCTCTCTCACCATTTACCTTAATTTCTTTTAAGGTATGGTCCCATCCTATTCAGTTCAATCTGTGCTCTCTGTCTCTGCATGTGAATGCATGTGTGTATGTGTGTGCATGCGTGTATATGTGTATGTGTGATCCCACCAACCACCCAGATACTGAAAAGTTTTAAGAGTTAGAAATATTGTCCTTCCCTGTATGAATGCAAACAGTTCATTTCTGGTAAGTCCCTTAATACTTCTCCTTGCTGTTTACTTTTGCATGCTTCCTCTCATTCTTGTGTTTGAAAATCAAATTTTCTTTTCAGCTCTGGTCTTTTCATTAAGAATGATTGAAAGTCCTCTGTTTCATTGAAAGACCATATTTTCCCTTGAAGTATTATACTCAGTTTAGCTGGGTAGGTGATTCTTGGTTTCAGTCCTAGTTCCTTTGCCTTCTGGAATATCCTATTCCACGCCCTTCGATCCCTTAATGTAGAAGCTGCTAGATCTTGGGTATTCCTGATTGTATTTCCACAGTACTGGAATTGTTTGTTTCTGGCTGCTTGCAAGATTTTTTCCTTGAGCTGGGAGTTCTGGAATTTGGCCACAATGTTCCTAGGAGTTTCTCTTTTTGGATCTCTTTCAGGTGGTGATCGATGGATTCTTTCAATACTTATTTTGCCCTCTGGTCCTAGAATGTCAGGGCAGTTTTCCTTGATAATTTCATGCAAGACGAGGTCTAGGCTCTTTTTTTGATCATGGCTTTCAGGTAGTCCCATAATTTTTAAGTTGTCTCTTCTTGATCTATTTTCCAGGTCAGTTGTTTTTCCCATGAGATATTTCACATTCTCTTCCATTTTATCGTTCTTTTGGTTTTGTTTGGTGATTTCTTGGTTTCTCATAAAGTCATTAGACTCCATCTGTTCCATTCTAATTTTGAGAGAACTATTAAATTCAGTTAGCTTTTGAGCCTCTTTTTCCATTTGGGCTCATTTTGCTTTTGAATGCATTCTTCTCCTCATTGGCTTTTTGAACCTCTTTTGCCAATTGAGTGAGCCTATTTTTCAAGGTGTTAATTTCCTCAGCATTTTTTTGGGTCTCCTTTGCCAAGATATTGACCTTTTTTTCATACTCTTCTTGCATCTTTGTCATTTCTTTTCCCAGTCTTTCCTCCACCTGTCTAACTTGCTTTTCAAAATCCTTTTTAAGCTCTTCCAAGGCCTGAGCCCACCCAACACCCCCCTGGGGTGTCTGGGGTGCTGAGGCCCCGCCCTCCACATCTTTCCCTGATGGGAAAAATACGTTTTCATCCTCCCCATCAGATCCGAAGGTTGGGATCATTTGCATTTGTTGGAAAAAAAACTCTCTAAAGTCTTATTTTTCTTCCCCTTTCTAGGCATTTTCCCAGCCAGTTACTTGACTTCTGAGATTCCTTTCCACCCCCGCCTGGATCCGCCCAGCTTGGGCTCTGAGATTTAAATGGGCTTTCCTCCTGCTGGCTGTCAATCAGTGAGCTTTAGTTCAGGTGCTGGGGTGGGGGCCAGGGCTGTCTCTGAGACTCTGATCCCTCAGGGGGCTTTTATGCAGAGACTCTCAAGAATGGAGCGGGTGGGGGCGGGGTGGGGGGCCCGCCTCCCAATCTCAGCTCCCCTGGGGGACCCGAGCAGAAGTCTTCAGCAACAGAGCGGGGCGGGGGCAGGGCCGTTTCCCAGGCTCAGCTCCGTCAGGTTTTATACGGGAATCTTCCGTAATGAAGATCCCGCCTGCAGCTGGGGGATTCCTGAGTCCTGGGCCGCTGCCGCCTCAGCCCCAGCCCACGCCTCTGCCTCCGCCGCTTCCTGCCCCCGTCCCTGCCGCCGCCGCTTTCTCCCTAGGGGGGCCCGAGTCACGGACGCCCTGCTTCCCCTCTCCTTCAGCCCTGCCTCTCTCACTGACCTGCTTCTGTGGGCGGAGGGATTTTCCCCGGCTGCTTCAGCTTTCGTCTCTGAAGCCTGCTCCGATCTGCTTCTCTGAGGCCTCGGCCAGGGCAGCGCTGGGGGTCGGGTTTACTCTCCGGGGCGCGCCGGACCCTGGGGACGGGTCTTGAGGGCTCCCTGGGACGGAAATCTCCTCCACTCTGCCTCTGCACACCTTGCACTCACCCAGAATCTATGGGGGACTCTTTCTACACCAATTCCATGGGCTTTGGTTTCGGAGCTCGTCTACCTGGGATTTTTTCTTAAGGAGGGCATTGATTGCTTGTTCAAGTTTTTTCTAAGATTAGAATTTTTAAGTATTCCATTTCTTGTGTTTATTTTTTTTTGGAATATTCATCCATTTGACTTAGATTGTCAAATTTATTGGCACGTAATTGGGCAAAATAGCTCCTAGTAAATGTCTTAATGTCCTCTTCATTGGTGGTGAATTCACCTCGTTTATATTTGAAACTGGTAATTTGGTTTTCTTCTTTCCTTTTTTAAATCAAATTTAAAATGCTTTATTCATTGTATTGTTTTTTTCTGTAAATCCATCATCCAATTTTATTTATTAGTTCAATGGTTTTCTTGATTTCAGTTTTGTTAATTTCTCCTTTGATTTTCAGGATTTCCAATTGGGTGTTTAGTAGGAAATTTTTAATTTGTTCTTTCTCTAGTTTTCTTTTAGCTGCATACCCGTCATTTTTCTTATCTTTTTTTTAATTGTTGTATGCAATTAGAGATGTAAATTTCTTCTAGTAATATTTTGGTTGTATCACATAAATTGTGGTATGTTGTCTAATTATTTTTAAACATTAAATTTTTTCTATGATTTGTTCTTTAATCCACTTTTTTTTAGTATTTGATAATTTAGTTTTCAATTACTTTAAATCTCTCTTTCCATTACCCATTATTGAATGTAATTTTTATTTCATGATGATCTGAAAAGGATGCATTTGTTATTTCAACTTTTCTGTTTTTCGTTGTGAGGTTTTTTTTTTAACCTAATGCATCATCAGTTTTTGTGTGCGGAGGTTATGTACTGCTGAGAAAAAGGTGTACTCCTTTCTATTCCCATTCAATTCTTCCCCCTCCCCAGAGATGTATCATATCTATCCCTTTCTGAATTTTATTCACCTCATTAAATTCATGTTTTGCTTTATTTTGTTTTTTATTAGATTTTATCTAGTTCTGAGAGAGGTAAGTTGAAGTCCTCCAGAAGTATAGTTTTATTATCTACTTCAATCTGTAAGTCATTCAACTTCAACTTCAAAAACTTAGCTGTTATACCCTTTGGTGTATATAAGTTTAGTATTAATATGGTTTTATCATTAGTATTATCTAATGCTATTATCATAGCATTATCTATGGTAACTTTCAACAAGACATATTACCCTTACTTATCTCTTTTAATTAGATCTATTATTCTTGTTGACTTCTCTGAAATCATGATTGTTACTCCTGTTATTTTGGCTTCAGCTGAAACATAATACATTCTGCTCTAGCTTTTTACCTTTATCCTGTATGTCCCTCTGCTTCAAATATGTTTATTTTAAAAAACATATTGTAGGATTCTGATTTTTAATCCATTTGGCTGTCTACTTCCATTTCATGGATAAGTTCATTCCATTTAAATTTATAGTTATGACAACTAACTGTTTTCCTCCATGCTGTTTTTCCTTGTTTATCCCTCTCTGTCTCTCTTATACTGACCCAGTTTCTCCTCATAAGTATTTTACTTCTGATCACCTCTGCCAATCTTCCTCCGATCTATCAGTGACCCCTTCTATTATCTAAATCCCTTTTTAAACTTCCTTGTAGGGTAAGATACATATCTGTATCTGAGTGTCTGTGCTATTCCCTCTTTGAGCAAGTTCAGATGAAAGTAAGGTTTAAGCTTTGCCCAGCACTCCCTCATCTTTTCTTCCATTAGAGTAGCTTTCTCATGTCTCTTTTATGTGAGATAATTTACTCCTTTCTGTCTCTCTCATCTCCTGCTTCCAATGCAATCTTCTTTCTCACCCCTTTATTTTGATTTCTTTGTGCACCTTCCCATGAAAGTCATCATATATTCATATCCTCTGATCTATATGAACATTTTCTAATTGCTCTTTTAGTAATAAAGTCCTTAAGAGTTATGAATATTATCTTGCCATAATGAAATATTAAGTTTATTCTTAGTGAATCTCTTATGTTATCTATTTCTTGTTTCTTTTTTACTTTTTGTGTTTTCCTTGATCCTCGTATTTGGACATCAAAATTTTTATTCTACTCTGGTCAACTATGTCATTAATCATACATTTTTTCCCTGAACTATTATATTCAGCTTTGCTAGGTGAGTGTTTTTGTTTCTTTGTAGTCCTAACTGCTATTCCTTCCAGTATGCCATATTCCAGACCCTCCAATTCTTTAATATGGAAGCTGCCAAATCTTATGTAATCCTGACTATAGTTGTGTGGTACTTGAATTGTTTTTTGTATTTAAGTAATTCATGTTTAGTTTCCAATGGACACTTCCACAGGATCTTGAGATCCAAACTTTCTACTCATCTCTTTTTTTAGGTCAGTTGTTTTTCCAATGAGATACTTCACATTGTCTGCTACTTTTTTCATTTCTTTGGTTTTGTACTATAATTCCTTGATTTTTCATAAAGTCATTAACTTCCATCTGTTCCATTCCGGCCTTTAAGGAATTATTTTATTCAGTGAGTTTTTTACCTCTTTTTTTCATCTGACCAATTCTGCTTGTTAGGTCATTCTTCTTCTCATTGACTTTGTGGATCTCTTTTGTCATTTGGGTTACTCTATTTTTTAAAGTGTTATTTTCTTCAGCAATTTTTTGAGTTTCCTTTAGGAAGCAATTTACTTGTTTTTTATGATTTTCTTGCATCACTCTCATTTCTCTTCCCAATTTTTGCTCTACTTCTCTTACTTGATGTTTAAAGTTGTTTTTGAGCTCTTCCATGGGCTGAGACAAATTCACAACCTTCTTGGAGGCTTTGGAATGGAGGAGCTTTGACTTTGTTGCCTTCTGTTTGCATGTTTTGGTCTTCTTTGTCACCAATGTAAAGTTCTGTAGTGTGAGTCTTTTTACAATTTTTACTCATTTTCCCAGTTATTTACTTAACTTTTGAGCTCTTTGTCAAGTTAATTCTCACCGTCCAGTGTGGTTGGGGGGTGTACTCTCAGCCACTCACTCCTCACACAATGTGTGTGTTTACAGCTCCAGAAGCAGTCACTGCCACTGTCCCTGCCTGTGCTGTTGCAGGCTACTCCTCTGTGGGGCCCTCCTCCCACTCTGCTCCTCTGGGTCTGGGGCCTGATCCCTCCACTCTGTCACACAGATCTCACAGGTTTTTTTCCACTGAACTTGCCAGTTTTACTTGGCATTTTGGGGTCATGAAGTCTGGAAACCACCACAGGTTCTTGAGATTCAGTCCCCCTACAGACCGCTCAGGTCCCATCTGTGCTGGTGTGGCTTACACTGAATTGTTCTTTGTTTGCAGCATGTAGCATGTCCAGTTGACACTTCCTGTTAACCTTCCAGGCTGTCTTTGGCCAGAGATTTGCTTTACTCTGTCATTATGTGAGTTCTGTAGCCCCAGAATTTGTTTAGAGTCATTTTTACAGGTATTTGTTTGGGACTGGGGGGAGAGTACTAGCAAGTCCATGCTGCTACTCTGCCATGTTTTTTGAATTGTTTCATTTTGGCTGCTTGAAGTACTTTTTAACTGATCTCTGAGCTCTGGAATTTGTTCATAATGTTCCTGGCAATTTTAATTTTTGGATCTCTTTCATGTGGTGATTAAAGAATTATTTTAATTTCCATTTTTCTCCTGATTTTAAAATATCAGGACCACTTTCCTTGATAATTTCTTTCCTCCTGAATCTTCTTTTTTTTTACTTAATGGTATTAAATTTTTTCTAGTACTATGTAATGATAGTTTTAAACATTCATTTTTATAAGATTGTGGATTCCAATATTTTCTCCCTTCCTCACTTCCCACCCTCTCCTCAAGATGGCAAGTAATCTGATTTAGATTAGACATGTACAATCATATTATACATATTTCCACATTAGTCATGTTGTGGAAGAAGAATCAGAGCAAAAGGGAAAACCATGAGAAAGAAAAAAAGTGAATTTAATATGCTTTGATCTGCATTCGCACCATATTTCTTCCTCTGTATGTGCATAGCATTTCCTTTTATTAGTCTTTTGAAGTTGTCTTGTATTATTGTACTGCTTAGAAGAGTAAGTCTGTCATAGTTGATCATTACACAGTGATGCTCTTACGGAGTACAGTATTCTTACACTTCTGCTCAATTCGCTGAGCATGAATTCATTTGATTTCTTTTCAGTTTTTTTTTCTGAGAGCATCCTACTCATTGCTTCTTATTGTATAATAATTTTTCCTCACAATCACATACTATGTGTCAAGCCTCATCTCCTCAAATTCTAATTCTTTATACCTAGAAAAGAGCAACTATAAATATTTTTGTACATGTTGTTCCTTTTCTTTTATTTCTTACTCATTTAGGATACTAACTTAGTAGTGGTATTGTTATGGCAAAGAGTGTGCATGGCTTTATAGTCCTTTGGACATATAGAACAAAAGTTTTAAAAGAGATGTTGAAAATTGTTTTTACAGGTAACTGAGGAAAAATAAAATACTAAATTATTTTTAAATTTAAAAAGTGGGTCAAAGAACATATAAAAACAATCAATAATTTCATTAAAGAAAATGACAACAGTGAGACAGCATACCAAAATTTATGGGATGCAGTCAAATAACAGTGGGAAATTTGTATGTCTAATTGCTTATATCACTAAAACAGAGAAAAACAAGACTAGGCACAAATTATATTATAGTAAATGACCATATTAATCTAGTATAAAAGTGAAAAGATACAAGCTTTTTGAACAAAAACTCATTATTTGACAAAAACTGCTGTGAAAACAGGTGAATAATATGAGAGAAAGTAGTACTATACCAGCAACTCACAAAACCCACCAAGATAAGGTTAAACATAAATGGTGGCAGCATAAGCAAATTAAGAGAGCATGGAATAGAGACACTGTGAGGTTCATGCAAAAGGGAAGATTTTTAGGACCAAAGAAGATATAGAGAGCATTAGAAATTATAAAATAGGTAATTCTGATGATTATTTAAAATTAAATTTTGTTAAATGAAACCATTGAAAACAAGTGTAATGGAAGCAGAAAACTGGGGGGGGGGGTGCGGAAATTCACAACAAATATATCTGATAAATGCCTCATTTATCAAATATATAGTAAAATGAGTGTGATTTAGAATATATATTTAAATATATAATCATATATATATATAATTTTCCAATTGATAAATGATCAAGGAATATGAACAGGCAGTTTTGAGGTGAAGAAATCTAAGCTATCTGTAATCAAATGAAAAAAAATGTTCCAATTCAGTATTGATTAGAGAAATGCAAATTGAAACAACTCTGTGCTACAAACTCACACCTGTTAGTATGGCTAATGTGACAAAAAAAAGGAAAATGTTGGCTGTTGGTGGGAATGAGGAAAAATTGGGACACTAAGGCATTGTTTACGGAGTTTTGAACTGATCCAGCCATTCTGGAGAACAATTTAGAACTGTGCCCAAAGATCTATATAACCATGCATACCCTTTGACCCAGCAATACCATTACTAGCTCTTATCCTAAATAGATCAGAAAATGGAGAAAGAATCCAAATGTATAAAAATATTTATAGCAGCTCTTTTTCTGGTGGCAAAAATTGCAAATGGAAGCAATGCCCAACAATTTGAGAATGGCTAAAAAAGATATGGTATATGATAGTCATAGAGTATTATTGTGCTGGATGTTTTCAGAAAAGCCTGAAAAGACTTAAACAAACTGATAGCTTAGTGAAGTGAACAGAAGCAGAGCAACATTGTACATAGTAACAGCAATATTGTATGCTGAAGAACTGTCAATGACTTAGCTATTCTCATCAGAACTATTCAAGACATTCCCAAAGGACTAATGATGAAGCATACTATCGAACACCAAAGAAAGGACTGATATTGTTTGAATATAGACTGAATGTTGCAATTTTTTCATTTTCTTATTCTTTCTTTTTTTTTCTTTTACTGAGTCTTGTAAAAATGACTAATATGGAAATGTTTTACATAATTATCCATGTATAACCTATATCTCATTGCTTACCATTTCAGGGAGGATGGATTTGAGGGAGAAGTAGGATTTGGAACTCAAAACTTTAAATAAAAATGTTAGAAAAAATTGAGTAAAAAATAAAGGGTGCAAGAAATTGTTATAACCATTCCTTTCCCAGGATTGTTTTTAATTTTCAGCCTTTGCTTCAGCAAACTCCTTTTTTAATTTCCCCATCTATAAACTGAACCTACCTCTACTCACCCTAATGGGTTGAAGTACTCATGACTAAAATCAGCAAATAAGAGAAACTGAAAAAAAGTGTTCCAAGTGTGCTTACTTTTATTAGCAATTTCTAGCAATTTGCCCTTAAAATGGGCTCATGGCAACCTCATTTGGCATAAGAACCTCATTGTGAACTCATAGAGAATCACTATAGGTATAATTCAGGAAGATTAGTGTACAGAACATTAAAAAATGAGGAACACTGATCACATTGATTCACACAGACGTTTACATTTTCTGATTAGCTGGGATCTTTCAAGGAATTTCATTATCATCACGGAAATGTACCTTATGTGAGCATCTCTGAAAAGTAGAGAGAATCTTTATAGGAAAAGGAAACCTTAACAGATTAGCAGTTCTCAAGATGTGGATATTCATATGCCTATGTCACTATAGATAGTAGTGAACTGATTATGAATTATAATCCATAATACACTTTTTGATAAGAATGAGCCACTCAGGTCATCAGATGATGCATTAATAGTCAAACTGCAAAAGACAAGGAAATAATGAACATGAAAGTGAGTGACTTAGAAATGCAACAATCAGCAGGTATACATTGGGCTCCATCTCTGTTCTGGGCACTCAGCTGGATGCTATAGATGCAAAGAAGAAATGAAAACAGTCTTTGCCCACAAGGAGTTTACAGTCTCCAAGGATCTGTAAGGATCATCCTCAATAACCTGTGGGTACCTCCTGTAACTCACACAAACTTTCTGAACACACATGAACAATCATATCCAGTGTATGAATTATAATAGTAGGAGACCAAAAAGCAACCAATCAAAAAAGAAACAATGCATCTGGTCTTACCATCTGAGGAAGGGGAGGAAAAGCATGGGTTCTCTGTTTATAGTATCACAAAGTTTTTGATTTAGAGCTGTAGGGGACCTTAGAGTTACTCATCATCATCATTTTGGATAAGGAAACTGAGGCAGAGGTTTAACTTGCCCAAATTTATGCAGCTTGTAAGTGCAAGGATTGGGATTTGAGCCCAGGTCCTTGAAATCTAAGTCCAGTAAGGACTCTTTGTTCTTTTCTTTTGGTGGCATTAATTCTTCTCATTTTTCTGAGAGAGAAGGTTTAAACTGGGTGACAGATATCCTCCCTTTGTCTCTTTCTCCTCTTATCCCCCCTTGATATCTCTTTATTTCCCCATCCAAATTTCAAAGGGAATCCTCCCTTGCAGAATGAGGATTGTTCAAGGTTCTTCCCTAGACCACTCAGAAGACCACCCTACAGACCTAGCTTGGCCTACATTGCTCGAGGAATGGCACAGATTTTGTAGGGGAGAGGAGACGTGATCACTCGAACTTCGGAGTCTAAGCTCAGTTGAGTATTTGGAGGAGCCTGGATCATGAATTTCTGGAGCAGGCAAGTGAAGAAAAGGAAGAGTTCAGCCCGAGCCAGCTGTTCTCCTAGGCAGACCCTCTTTCCTGAAAAGCAAACAGATAAAAGGGTAGTAAATCCAGTAAGAGCTGGCACAAGCAGTGGTTTGTGGTAAGATGTCCCCAGGGACTGGATCTGCATCCCAGCATTAGGATAATCCTTAAGGCTATTCAGTGACTTGTACACAGTTACAACCCTAATAACAGTCAAAGGTAGAATTTGAAACCAAGTCTACCTTGATTCCTGTCAGGCATCATTTCTATCATGCCATTCTGCTGCCATGCTCAGAGATTTTGTACAGTTGAAATATTGCATCTGAAAGTAGAGGACCACTTTTCACATCTCTGAAGATATTAAGAGACACTCCTCTTTCCTGAGCTAAGATTTAGAAAGCACACTGTGCCTGAGATTGATATAACAGCAATACTTTGTACTCCAGATTATCTCAGACTCTGGCTATGTGTATTACTTTGACCAACTCAAAGTGATCCCTGTGGGATTTAAGATTTTCATATTAATCAATAATTATTTAGATTTGTAGAAGGTCAGGAACCTGAGATCCAAGATGCTGCAGTGTATAGTTATCCATAACATCTCTTGATGTGCTCACAATCCCTGATTTTCCAGGGAAGCTGAACCAGGCACTGCACTACTACTCCCACCACACTAACACTGGTCCGGTGTCCCACTAAATAATTGCAAAAGTCAACAGCCACTAAGATTTGAGACAATCAGACTAAAAACTGTTCCCACAGAAATGTCTGTATTGTCTGCTCATTAGCTACTGAAGACCTAACAATGATTGTGCCATGGTTGAGCCCACTTGTTTGTGTGCTTGTGTATGTTTGGGTGTGTGTTGTTTTTGTTTTTAACTAGTTAATTTTATTTATTTTCAGCGTTCTAAAATCATTACCATATAACTTAGATTATTATTTCTCCCTCCTTCCGCCCCCCTCCCCGCTCCCTCTCTGGGACAGCATACAATTTTGTGTAGGTTCTACACATACATTCTTATTAAATACATTCTCACTATAGTCATGCTGTGTTGAAGAATTAAAATAAGTGGGAGAAACCATCTAACAAACAAAAATGCAATACACACACACACACACACACACATGATCTGCTACATTCTGCTATTGAATTCCATACTTCTTTCTCTGGATGTGGAAGGCATTTTGCCTTAGAAGATCATTAGGAATTTTCTTAAGTCCTTTCATTGCAATGAAGTTCCAAGTCTACCAGAAAAAACTGTCGCACACTGTGGTCGTTGCTGTGCACAAAGTATCCTTGGTTCTGCTCCTTTGACTCAGCATCAGATCATATAATTCTTTCCAGGCCTCTCTGAAGACTTTCTGTTCATCATTTTTTATAGCACAATAGTATTCCATTACATTTATATACCATAATTTACTCAGCAATTTCCCAATTGGTGGGCATCCCCTTCTCTGTATAGCTTTGGAATTAACTGTTCTTTAAATGTTTGATAGCATTCACTTGTACATCCATCTGATCCTGGAGATTTTTTCCTAGGGAGTTCTTTGATGGCTTGTTCATTTACCTTTTCTGAGATGAGGTTCTTTAAGTATTCAACTTCCTCTTCTGTTAATCTGGTCAATTTGTATTTTTTAAAATACTCATCCATCCATAAAGTTGAGCAAAGTAATTTCTAATTACTGTTTTAATTTCCTCCACACTGGAGGTGAGTTCACTTCCTTCATTTTTGATATCAGCAATTTGGTTTTCTCCTTTCTTTTTTGTAAATCAAATTGACCAGAGGTTTATTAATTTTATATTTTTTCATAAAACCAACTATTAGTTTTCTTAATTTCAACTTTATTAATCCCTCCGTTGGTATTCAGTATTTCTAATTGGGCATTTACTTGGGGATTTTCAATTTGCTCTTTTTCTAGGTTTTTCAGCTGCATGCCCAAGTCATTGATCTTCTCTTTCTCTATTTTATTCATGTAGGCATTCAAAGATATGAAACTTCCCCTAAGAAATGTTTTTGCAATATCCCATAAGATTTGATAGGTTGTCTCATTATTGTTGTTCTCTTGAATGAAGTTGTTGATTGTTTCTATGATTTGTTGTTTAACACACTCCTTCTTTAGGGTTAGATTATTTAGTTTCCAATTAATTTTCAGCTTATCTTCCCATGACATTGGGAAGATATTGGGATATTATATTACCTATAATATTGGGATATTATATTACATATAATTTTTATTGTATTTTATTATGATCTGAGAAGGCTGCATTGACTATCTCTGCCTTTCTGCACTGAATTATGAGGTTTTTATTCCCTATAACATGGTCAGTTTTTGTACATGTGCCATGTACTGCTAAGAAAAAGATACATTCCTTTCTACTCCCATTCAATTTTCTCTAGAGATCTGTCATATCCACCTTATCCAGAGAATAGTATGAGCAAAGGAAAGATATGGTAAACTGACACCCTCTTTCAGGCACATCCTAACATATCTAATCAGCTGCCTCTACAATAAATCCTGCATTCTTACCTTTCCTTCCACTGCCATGCCCACCACTCTGGCTCTGACCCTATCACTGCATCCTGAACTTGTGGTTCCTCAACTCGAGTTTGGGATATACAGTTGTTTCTGCCTAGTTATGTCTATTTCACTTTATAAAATAACAGCATGGGGCAGCTAGGTGGTGCAGTGGATAGAGCACCAGTGCAGGCATCAGGAGGACCTGAGTTAAAATCTCACCTCAGACACTTGACACTCACTAGCTGTGCAGCCTCGGGCAAGTCACTTAACCCCAACTGCCTCATCCTGGATCATCTCAAATCATCTTGATGAATATCTGGTCACTGGATTCAGATGACTCTAGAGAAGTGAAGCTGGTGACCTGCATAGCCCTCCCTCACTGAAAACAAAATCAAGTACAAGTCATGTTATTAGTTCTCTGATGACATGGTCTTCTTCAGCAATGAAGGATGAACACACACATTGACCTCTTTAACCTCTTTCTTGTTTATTTTGTGGTTAGATTTATCAAGTTCAGAGAGGGGGAGCTTGAGGTTCCCCACTAGTATAGTTTTGCTGTCTATTTCTTCCTTCAACTCCCCCAACCGCTCCTTGCTATATCACTTGGAGCACACATGTTTAATAATGAATTGCTTCATTGCCTATTGTGCCCTTTAGCAGAATATAGTTTCCTTCCTTATCTCTTTTGATTACATCTATTTCTGCTTTTGCTTTGCCTGAGATTAGAATTGCTACTCCTGATTTTTTTACATCAGCTGAGGCACAATATATTCTACTCTAACCTTTACCCTGTGTGTATCTCCCCATTTCAAATGTGTTTCTTGTAAACAACATATTGTTGGATTATGGCTTTTATTCCATTCTGCTACCATCTCTGTTTTATGGGAGAGTTCATTCCATTCACATTCAAAGTTACGATTGCAATCTATGTCTTTTCCTCTATCCTCTTTCCCACCCTTTGTGCTTTTAGTTCTCCCATCTCCCTTCCCCTCCTCAATAGAGTTTTCACTTTTCACTACCACCTCACACAGTCTTCCCTTCCTTCTTTCATTATTGCCTCCCTTTTATTCCATTTTACCCTTACTATTTCTTCCTTCCCTTTTAGTTTACCCTCCTTTTTATTCCCCTTTCCCTTCCTACTACCTATAGAGCTAGTTAGATGTATATACTTAAGTTTATTGTTCCCTCCTTGAACAAAATCAGATGAGAGTACCTCTCAAACAATACTCATCTCTCTCCCCTCTTTCCCTCTACTGTATAATAATTTTGTACTTTTTCCTGTGAGATGATTTACAATTTTCGCTTCCTCCTTTTCACATCTCCTGTTACAATCCCTTCACATGCTTAAATCATATTTTCATCATCACATCATTTATTTTATACCTGGTCCATCTACGTATATCCCTTTTATATTTCATAATAGATGCACAATTCTGAAGATTAACAAGTACAATCTTCCCATATAGGGAGATAAACAATTTGCACAAACTGAGTAACAAGTTTTTCTTTTCCCCTGTTTACCGTTTTTATGCCATTCTTGAGACCTGCATTTGAAGATCGAATTTTCTATTGAGTTCTGTTTTTTTCTCAGGAATGTATGGAAATCCCTAATTTCATTGAATGTCCATATCCTTGCCTGAAATGTTATGCTATACTTTGCTGGGCAATTGATTCGTGGTTATAATCCCAGCTCCTTTACCTTACGGAATATCATATTCCAATTCCTTTGATCTTTTAATGTAGAAGCTGCAAGGTGTTGTGTGATCCTGACTGTGGTTGCTGGATATTTGAATGATTTCTTTCTGGCTGTCAGTAGTGTTTTCTCCTTCACTTAATAGTTCTGGAATTTGGAAACGATATTTCTTGGGGTTTTGAGTTTGGGATCCCTTTCGGGAGGTGAACAATGGATTTTTTGGATGAGTATTTTGCCCTCTGGATATAGCACTTCTAGGCAGTTTTCCTTTATGATTTCTTGGAAGATATTTTCCAGAGTCTTTTTTCCATCGTGACTTTCTGGTAGCTCAATAATTCTTAAATTTTTTCTCCTGGATCTATTTTCCAGGTTAGTTGTTTTCTCAATTAGATATTTTATATTTTGTTCTATCCTTTAGATTTTGTTTGACTGATTCTTGAAGTCTTATAGTCATTAGTTTCCACTTGCTCAATTCTAATTTTTATCAAATTGTTTTCTTCAATTTACTTTTGCATCTCCTTTTCCATCTATCCAATTATTCCTTTAAAGGAATAATTTTCTCAAGTTACTTTTTGTACTTCCTTTTCCATTTGTCCAATTCTCCTTTTCCATTTGTCCAATTTTCCCAGTTTGTTTTTGTGCTTCCTTTTCCATTTATTTAATTTCCCTTTGTTAAGAGATGTCCTCTTTATGGAATTATTTTTTAAAATAATTGGCCAGTTTTTTTTTTTTCTATTCCTTCTTCAGCTCTTTCAGGAGATCTGATTGTGCTTGCTAGCAGTTCATAATCCCTTCTGAAGTTTCATATGGGAATACAGCCTCATTACAGACCTCTTCAGCATTCTTCTTTTGGTCATTGTCCCCCTAGGAAGATTCTATGATTTTTTCCCCCTTCCTTTGCTTCTTCTTGCTCATGATGGAGATTTGGATTGTGGCTTCTGGTTCTTTCAGTTAGAAGTTGCAGAACTTGGTGTTGAGCTGACTGGTGTGAAAAAGCTAAGGGCAGGTGCTTTTTTATCTTTTTGTTTTGTGTTTCCCTGATCAACCCTGGTGCTAGTTTGTTAAGTGTGAGGGAAGGGTGGTCTGGTCATAGGAGATCTCCTTGGCTGAGCTGAGGCAAAGGCAAGCTCAGGGGTTGGTGATCTCAGCTGCCCTATTGTCTTCCTGTTTCCCTTGGAGCTCTGAGGCACCCCTGAGTTCTAGTGCCATACAGGGCCCCTATCTTTCCATTTCACCTCTGCCACAGCAAGAAGAATCCCCCTTACCTACTTTCCTAGCCTCCACTATTAAGAGACTGTTTGCCTCTTCACTGTTCCCACTGATCCAGGATTTTTCTGGGGAAATATTTTATGGTTCTTTCGAGATCAGCAAGGTGTGGAGGAGGGAGCATTTACTGACCACTCTGCCACTTTGGCTCCTGGAAGTTCAAGTGGATCACTTACAGACATTTAATCTGCGGGCTTAAAGTGTGAAGATCTGCTGTGGCTGATATCTGGAGCTCAGCAGCTGTCAGTCACTCAGCTCCACTGGTCTCCCACCTTGAGTTGCTGCTCCACCATTCTTCCTGCTGCTGCCTCAGAACTCCCTGGGACTTTCCTGTTCTGCTGTGCTAGATGTGCTACATTGTGTGCTGTGGGCTCACCCCTGCGGAACAGATCCTTTTCATCAACCTTGCAGTCTGTTCTGGGCTGTGAATCTGCTACAGTCTGTCTCCCATTGGATTCTATACCTCCAAAATTTGGTTAGATTCTCTTTTTAGGGGTATCTGAAGGAGTTTGTCTAAGAGATTAGGTGATTGCTTGCTCTCACTCTGCCATGTTGGCTCCCACCGCTGTGTGTGTTTTTAACATATATAACACATGCCTTTGCCCCAGCAATGTTAAGCCCTCCTTCTCAGGAAGGGGAACTTTTGCTAGCAACTGTTTTTTTCTCATTTTTAAATTAATTAAACTTCTGTTTGTGTCCTGACTCTCTTGTCTCTAACCCGCTCTGTTCTGCCCTGGCCACTCCCAGATTAGATTCTAATTCTGGAAAAGTTGAAAGATCCCACATTATATGCATCTTACCTGGATGACACAGGACTTAGCCTGAGTAGGCAAAAGTTTCCTCTTCTCTGAAACAACGGAGATGGACCACGAAGCCCTAAGGCCCCTTCTAGCTTTGGATATAAGATCCTGCTTCTGTGCAGCCTTAGGAACTACAGGGCCCTTATCTGAATTTAAATCAGGCAATTTCAATGGAGAGAATGTTGAACCTGGAGTCATGAAGACCTCAGGTCAAATCCCAACTTTGATACTTAGAAGCTGTGTGACCCTGCACAAATCATCTTACTGTTTTTAGTTTCAGTTTCGTCATTTGTAGGATAGTGATAATAATAGCACCTAGCTCACAGAGTAAAAATGTAAAGGACTTTATGAATTGTAAATGACTTTATGAGCCATAAAGGACCATATGAATGCTACTTATCATCATCATCATCGTCATCATCATCATCATCATCATCACTACTATTTCTGCTGCGGTTGCTGCTGCTACTATAACAATTAAAATTTTTATTCTCTATCAATGCAAACAATATTGGTATGTGCCTCACAAGGCTATTGTGAAGTCAGAATGGGATAGTGAATGTCAGGCCATTGTTAATGTTACATTACCAATCTATTGTGAAAGAAAGAGAGAGAGAGAGAGAGAGAGAGAGAGAGAGAGAGAGAGAGAGAGAGAGAGAGAGAGAGAGAGAGAGAGAGAGGAAGGAAGGAAGGAAGGAAGGAAGGAAGGAAGGAAGGAAGGAAGGAAGGAAGGAAGGAAGGAAGGAAGAAAGGAAGGAAGGAAACAAAACACCTCTGATATCCTGGAATCAGAAAACCCAGCTTGGGTTGTTCCTCTGACTCTCATTAGCTTTGTGATATTTAGCAAGTCACAGTCTCTTAGAGTTCAACGTAGCTCTCTAAGATTTGAGGAAACAGAGAATGTGCTGAAGAGTCTCTGGCAGGTGTTACCAAGAAGAAAGATTATAATGGCCAGCAGGTCCATTATCTCAGAACAAACTTAACTTGAAGCTATAGATTATCCTTAAAGAGGAGGTTTAAGAAGAAGGAGAAAGAAATTAACAGATGCCATTAGCTGTGTAACCAGTCTGGATTATGTCTGGATATTAACTGCACAGCTGGTCATCATTTCCAAAAGCATGAAGTAGCTGTCCTCACTCTTCTCCTAAGAAGTGACCTCTCAGGAATCTCACATTATTTCTAATGAAGAAGTTGCCAATCCAAGTGTCAAGAGACTAACGCTGTGTGCCAATCCCCCTCAGTGCCATGACAAGAGCTGACCAAACCAGCTCTTTTGTATAATGAAAACAACCAAGGGGTTAACTGAATTATCCTGTGACTTTTCCACACCTCCAAGCTTCCACTCCTCAGTCTGTTACTGTTTTGCTGAGTAATGCCAGGAAAGCAGCTACTTTCCCTCCATCTTCCTTTCCACATATAGAATAAAGGAGATTATATAGAGTCATATCAAATGCATAGAGGGCAGACCTTGGAGCCAAAAGAATCAGAGGATCAGAGTTTGAGAGCTAAAAGGAACCTCAGAAAACCTTCTAGTCCAGCTCTCTCAATTAACAGACTTGAAAATTGAGCCTCAGGAAAGGTAACTAATATGATCATGTCCTCCCCTCCTCCTTTTAAGGATAGATGCAAGATCTTCCAGAATAACAATACATGACTTATCTCTACTGATTTCAGGTTTACAGAGTACTTTAGCACAAGTTTTATCACATCTACCTGAGGCATTAATTAATCAATTCATTCAACAAATCCTTAATAATTGTAATTGCTAAGATTTATCAAGCATTTTAAAAGTCAGCTGCCCTTGACCACATGCTTTATTATAGACTTGGGTAAAGAGGCATCCTGAAACAACCAGAACTCCTTTAGTGTAGCCATGGGGAAATGCAAAACACCTCACTGACCTCTGATCAGGCCAGACACCAGCAGTAGCACACTAGCTCAACACCAGGTAAGCCATCAGGTAAGAATCTTATGTCTTCTAGCAGTGCCAGTCACCCCTACCCTACCCCTTCAACACAGAACCAGAAATGAGGGTCCCCCATGAGCCTCAGGGCAACATCAGTGCAGCACCTAGTAAATAGCCAGGGCATGTAGTCCCTAGCCTAAGAAGTTTGAGACAGTGCCCTTTCCACCCAGGGAGTAGGTATCAAAGTTAGAAGAAAGGGAAAAGTCCAAAATAGATGAACAAAAACAGCAAAGAATCTGACCACAGAAAGGTATTATGGTGACAGGGAAGACCAAGACACAAACTCAGAAGAGGGCAACAATGTCAATGGCCTACGGATAAAATCCCAAAGAAAATGGAAAGTTGTTTCATGCCCAGAAAAAACTTGTAGAAAAACTCAAAAAGGAGCTTAAAAGCATAAAAGAGAGGTAGAAAAAATGGGAAAAGAAATGAAAATGATAGAAGAGAATTACAAACAAAGGAGTAAACATATTGGAAAAAAGAAAATGATTACTTAAAAATAGAATTGGCCAAATGGAAAAGGAAATACAAAAGTCCCCTGAAGAAAACAACTCCCTTAAAAATACAGTTGATCAAATGGAAAAGGAAGTACAAAACCTAACTGAGGAAAATAACTCCTTAAAAGTTAGAATTGAGCAAGTGGAAGCTAATGATTCTATGAGATATCAAAAATTTATCAAATTCAAAAAAGAATACAAAAAATTGTAAAGTACCTCAGTAGAAAAACAACTGACCTGAAAAACTGATTCATAAGAGACAATGTCATAATAATTGGACTACGTGAAAGTCGTAATCAAAAGGAGGACCTGGGAAACATCTTTCAAGAAGTTATCAAGGAAAAGTGACAAGACATCCTGGAAACAGAGGACAAAATAAGCATTGAAAGAATCCACTGATCACCTCATGAAAGAGATCTTAAAATAAATTAAAAAAAACTCCAAGGAACATTATAACCAAATCTGAGAACAATCAGTCCATGGAAACAATATGGTAAGTGACCAGAAAAAAAGACTAAAAAATATGGGGGAACCACAACCAGGATTACCCAGGAATTATCAGTTTCAGATGTCATAGAACATGACATTCCAGAAGACGAGACAGGACTACAACTAACAATGGCCTTCCTGACAAAATTAATCATCATGTTCCAAGGGGGAAAATGGTTATTCTATGAAATAGAAGAATGTCAAGCTTTCATAAGGAGAAAACCAGAATTGAAGAAAATATTTAATCTAAAATATCAAGATACAAGAGAAAACTAAAAAGGTGAAAAGCAAAAAGAAAATATAAGGAATTCAATGGTGTTGAAATATTTACATTCCTATATGGGAAGATACTTGTAATTCTTAAAAATTTTTCTAGTAGTAGTACATTGGAATATAAATAGAGGGTACAGGTATAAGGTGAATTTTAGAGAATAACATAAAAATAATTAAGGGATGAGAAAGGAGTGCACTGGGTGCATAACGAAGGGAGAGGTAGAATAGGGTAAATTATTTCACATGAAGAGGCATGAAAAGCATTAGATTGGAGAGAAAGTTGGGAGGGTGGGTGTTAGAAGTTGGGAGGGTGGGTAATGGGCATCATTTGAATCTTACTGTTATCATTACTGGTTCAATGATAGATCAATATACCAAATCAGGTGAATATAGAAATCTATCTTTCCCAACAAGAAATTAGGAGGGAAGAGATTAAGTAAAGGGGGAGAGGGGAGGGAGACTGACAGAACAGAAGGTGGGGGGGGTGATAGAAAGAAGCGACATATTCTTGAGAAGGGGAAGGGAGAAAGGAGAGATGGCAAACAGGTGGGAAAAAAAGATGGAGGGAAATTCATAGTGAGCAATCATATCTGTGAATGTGAATGGGATGAATTATTCCATAAAATGGAAACAGATAACAGACAGGATCAAAAATAGCATCTTACAATAAGTTGTTTCAAGAAACACTCTTGAAGTAGAGAGAAAAATACAGAGTAAAGGTAAGGGGCTGGAGCAGAATCTATTATGCTTCAGTTGAAGTTAAAATATAACAGAGGTAACAATCCTGATCTCAAACAGAGCAAAAGAAAAATATACCTAACTAAAAGAGATAAGCAAAGATACAGCATCTTGCTAAAAGGAACCAGAGGAAATGAAGATTATCAATATTAAACTTATATGCAACAACTAGTCTACCATCCAAATTCTTTATTTTTAATGCTTATGTATTTGTTTTTAGTTTTCAACATTCATTTCCACAAAGTTTGGAGTTCCAAATTTTCTCCCCATCTCTCCCCTCCCCCAACCCCATAACGCCTTGCATTCTGATCACCCTTTCCCTCAGTATTCTCTCCTTTCCATCACACATCTCCCTTCCCTTATCCCCTTCTCTCTTCTCTTGTAGGGTGGGATAGATTTCTATACCCCATTACCTATATTTCTTATTTCCCAGTTGTAAAGCATCCAAATTCTTTAAAGAGGAGTTAAGTGAGTTACAGCACCATGATCAAGTAAGAGATAGAGAGCATTGTGGAATGTAAAATAGATAATTTTGATTATATGAAATTAAAAAGTTTTCACACAAACAAAACCAATGCAACCAAGATTAGAAGGAAAGCAGAAAGCTAGGAAACAAGTGTCTCTGATAAAGGCCTCATTGCTCAAATACTGAGAACTGAGTCAAATTTGTAATATTACAAGTCATTTTCCAAATCACGAATGGTCAAAGGATATGAATGAGCAATTTTCAGATGAAGAAATCAAAGCTACCTGTAGGCATATGAAGAAATGCTCTAAATCACATTTGATTACAGAAATTCAAATCAAAACTACTCTGAGTTACCACCTCACAAATATCAGGTTGGCTAATATGACAACGATCAGAAAATTATGAATGTTAGAGAAGATGTGGGAAAATATGGACACTAATTAATTATTGATGGAGTTATGAAATGATCCAACCATCCTGAAGAACAATTTTGAACAATGCCCAAAGAACAATTAAACTGTGCATCAATTGAGTCTTTGACCCAGCAATGCCACTACTAGAACTGTATCCCAAAGGAATCATGAAAATAGGAAAAGGACCTACATGGGCAAAAATATTTGTAACAGCCCTTTTCATGGTGGCAAAATATTGGAAATTGAGCAAATGCCCATCAATTAGAGAATGGTTGGACAAGAAATGGCATATGAATGCAATGTAATACTCTTGTGCAATAAGAAATGATGAACATGCATATTTCAGAAAAAACCTAGAAAGATTTGTAAGAATTGATACAAAGAGAAGTGAGCAGAGGCAGGAAAATATTGTATACAGTATCAGCAACACTGTGTGATAATCAGCTTTGAACGGCTCAGCTTTTTTCGGCTACACAATATTCCAAGACAAATACAAAGGACTCAAGAAGAAAAATGCTTTCCACATCCAGATAAAGAACTGATGGACTCTGAATGCAGAAACATGCTTTTCCTGCTTGCTTTATTCTTTTTTCATGTTTTTTCCTGTTTTTTCTTTCACAACTGTGACAAATATGGAAATATATTTTCATGATACCACATGGAAAACCTATATCAAATTGCCTATCATTTTAGGAAGCAAGGAGAGGAAGAAAAAAATAGATGTCAAAAATCTTTTTGAAATGAATGCTAAAAATTGTCCTAGCACGTAATTAGGAAAAATGAAATAGTATTATATATATATATATATATATATATATATATGTATATATATATGTGTGTGTGTGTGTGTGTGTATAATGTGTATATATGTATATGGGTATATATATATATACATATACACACCACACATGCACACACACATACACACATATGTAATACTATTTTATTTTTCCCCATTACTTGCTAAGACAATTTTTAGCATTCATTTTAATGGTTGTTTTATATGGATATATATATATATATATATATATATATATACACGCACACACATACACATATATACATACATATGTGTGTGTTTGTGTGTGCATGTGTGGTGTGTATTACAGATGAGGGAAATTGAGGAAAACAGAGGTTATTCACATGGCTAGCCAATAAGCGTCTGAATCCAAATTTGAACTCAGATCTCCCATACTCTATGCCCAGACTTCTACCCATTGTACCACCTAGCTGCCTAGTTTCCGTTAAACACTTACTATATTCCTGGCACCAATTTAAGTATTATAGAAAAAAGAAGAAGCAAAAATGATTCTGACCTTGATGAACTTATATTCTAATGAGAAAGAGAAGACCATGTTCACAAATAGGTACATATGAGAGACATTCAGAGAGGGGGGAATAGGAAGGGAGCATTGGACCTGGATCTTGAAGGTAGCCAGAGATCCCATTGGTGGAAGTGAAGAGGGAGGGCATTGCAGCCAGTGCCAAGGCAAGGAGTCAAGAGATAAGAGTTGTGAGGAGGGAGGAATAGAGCCTAGGCCAAGAGGAGAAGACAACGGAAGGCTTCTGAGAGCAGTTAATATTTGATCCTAGAGGCAATAAGGAGGCTCTGGAGTTCAATGAAAGTGAGTGAGAGTAGGGGAGGGGTAAGATTATGTAGGTAGGTCTATGATTAGACCTACAATTTAGGAATATCATTGTGGAAACTGGGTGGAGTATAGATTGGTTTGAGGGATGATATGAAGCAAAGAGATAACTTAGAAGACCCCTGAAATAGTCCAGGTGAGAGATAATGAGAACAAGATGCTGAGATTCCCCCCACAGGGATGATAACACTTTGAAAACTGTAAAGTGCTACATCAATTATATATATATATATATATATATATTATATATATATAATTTTAAATAAAATCTAAATATTTGTTTAAAATATTTTTAAAGAATTTATCTATTAGACTTTAAATGTTACTTGTTATTAATAAACTTATTAATTTTAAAATAATTTTCAATATTTTTATAATGTATATAAGGTATTTTTAAATGAAAGTTTGTAAGTGAAGGAAACAGACAGAACTTGATGCCTCAGGAATCATCTACAACCCCTCCCATCTCCATCCCTAAGCACAGTCTCTAGACTAGTCAGCACCTTCTCCTCCCTCCTGTCCATTTGAACCCCATCTTCCTTCTAGGCTCAGCTTAGAGGCCACCTCCAGTTTTAAGGGCTTTCTCCTTACTGAAATCCATTTGTATTTACTTAGGACCAGAATATCACAGATTTCAGGGGGTAGGGATCTTTCAGGGCACCTACCCCACCCCCCTCACTTATTAGTGATGAAAAACTGGCCCAGAGAGGGTCTGAGTCACTCTAACTCACACAACTAAGAAGAGGCACAATGAAAACTCAGATCCTCTTTCTGCAAATTCCTGGGATTTGGGGATCATGGCTTCAGAGATAGGAGGAATCTTATTGGCCCTTTGGTTCAATCCTCTCATTTTATAGATGAGAAAACTGAGGCTCAGGATGTCTGTTAGGTCTCTCAAGGATACTGTGGTGGGGGGCAGGGGACGGGATACCAGAGCTTGTTCATCAGGCTAGGCCTAGGGGAATTCTGAAATCTGGCTCTGTAATCTGAATTCTGTAAAACCATCAGGCAAAACTGGACTCGAAGATCAAATAGAGAACACAGCTATTCTCTAAAGAAGACAAACCAACCCTCATTGTCTCCTTAGATAGTTCACGGTCAAACATCTGCAATCTCTCTTGCAGACTAGCTTATAAATTTTATTTTCAAATGGTTACAGGTGATTTTGTGGTGAATAGAATGTAAATCTACTTGAGAGATTTGCTGAGTCCATGTCAAGTAGGCATCTAGGAGACAGAGTGCACAGAGTGCAGGATCGTGGGGATGATTTCATCTGGGACATTTCAAAACTGTGTGACAGTGGACAGATCACCTAACTTCCCTGAGGTTTAGTTTCTTCGTCTGTAAAACAGACAGCTGTACTGCTTACCTCATGGGGTGGCTGTGAGATTCCAAAGGGAAGTTATTTGTCTTGTAGACTTTAAAAAGCTATCGAAAGGTCTGCTATTTTAAATGTTGTTGCAATTTATTTTCCCAAACAATGAATGTCACTAGTATATGCACCATCACATGACTGTCAGTTTCAGGAAGTAGAGTCTGCAACGTTTCTTACTTTTTAAAATGGTTGACGCCTCCTGACCTACGGCCCCCTCCCAACTGAGTGAGACTCACCTGTTGAGAAAGGCAGAAAGGCCTCCCGCTTCTTAAATTGTCCATTCTCCAGAAAATGTTCTGGATTGAAAATTTCTGGGGTAGCCCACTCGTTGGGATCCCTATGCAAAGCAGTCAAGTTGGTCATCACTATGGTCCCCTGAAACCAAGAGAAAAGAAATGAAACCAAAGAACGTAGAGGTGGAAGGAAACCTAACCCACCCTGTTATTTTATAGAAGAGGGAATAGAGAAATAGAGGGCCTGGGGTGGGGGGAAACCAGCTGAGACCACACAGCTTTTTAGTAGCCAAGCCTGTTGTAAAACTTAACACATCTTAGAGCATGGGCTTCCAAAGTGTCTTTGGGAGGCTGTCAAAACCTTTAGACCCCTTCTCAGAATCATATTTTAAAATCAAACAAAAAACATGTGATTTCAAAAGAAATTGATTATATGAAAAGGCAGCCATCACAATCTAAATAAAATTTAAAAACGGACTAACCCTAACTCTAACCTTTAAAAAAATCTGTTCATTTGTTTTTGGTTTTCAACATTTAATTTTATAAGATTTGGCTTTCTCAGTTTTACCCCTTCTTGTCCTCCCTCCTTCCCAAGATGCCATGCAATCTTTCATAGGCTATACATGTACCATCATATTAAACATATTTCCACAATAATCATATTGGGAAAGAAGAATCAGAACAAAAGGGAAAAACCATGGGAAAGAAAGAGAAAATAGCATGCTTTGATCTGCATTAAAACTAAATAATTCTTCCTTTGTGTGTGGATAAAATTTTACATCATGAGTCTTGAAATTATTTTAGATCATAGACTTGCTGAGAAGAGCTAATTCTATCATTGTTAATTGAACAATGCTGCTATAACTGTGTACAATTATTCCACTTTTTCTACTCCACCCACCTGGGTATTTGGAAGCCATAGAGTCCTTCAGTTTCATGGGAGAGAAAGAAGTTTACCTTTGGCACATGGTATCCAGCCACTGTGGTATCAATGCTGGCCACCCTGGCCACATTGAAAGGAACTATATTAGCCATTCTCTGAACTTCATGAATGGCTGCATTAGTGTAGGGCATATTCTCCTTATCAGCCATGGTGGGCTGCCTTGATTGGCCAATCACCTGGTCAATTTCAGCTTGTATTTTGCCTGGAAAGCAAGATAGAGATTTTTTGGAACCAAAATAATGGCTCACATATATGGAGTGCTTTAAAATTTGAGAAAAATATTGCACATATTATGTCATTTAATCCTCACAACAAGCCAGGAACACAATGCTATTATAATCTCCATTTTTAGATGAAACAGAGGCAGATAGAATTTAACTGACATGCTCAGAGTCACAAATCCAGGTAGATTTGAACTCAGGACTTCCTTTCCCCTTTCATCGACTTTTCTCTGATCATATGGGAGAAAGAGTCATACCTGTGGTTAGATAAAAGTTTGGCTTGACATTTCACAAAAGGTGCCAATGTCTCTAGCCTGGAAAGGTGAAGACTTGCCTGATTAAGGGCAAATAAATGTGTTTATCTTGTTGGGAAGGCCTCTGGGAATGTCGTACCATGGGAAACATGCTGCAGTTAGAGACAGAAATTTGGATTCAAATTTCAGCTTTACCTCTCATTGTATAAATGTCCATGATCAGGTCGTTGAACCCCTTGGGGCCTTGGTTTCCCTATCTCTAATTTATATAGCTTTATTTTTAGTATTCATTGATCCCTGACTTCAAGACGACTAGATGTAGAAAGTATTTGCTGAAGAAAAATGAATAATGATAATTTGCCTCCCTATGTATGCTTATCCCTAAGAAAGCATTTGTGGTGAACCATGTACAGAGAAAAAAAAAAAGTATTTCAAGTCAAGTCAACAAGTATTTGTTAAGCACCGACTGTGTGTTAGGAATTGTATTAAACACTGAGAAGACAAAGAAAGGCAAAAGACAGACCCGACTCTCAAGGAACTTGCAATCTAATAGAGACAACATGCAAACAAGAGACCTTCAGAATAAATTGGGGATGATCACATAGGGAAGGCTCAGATTAATTATCCACTTCCAATTTCAATACCCTCCCCACTTTTCCAGTTTGTCTCTCTGCCTCCATACTTAAACTAAGTCTGACATAACTCTCAAGCCCAATTCATTCCATTTCCCTAAAACGTTCCCTTTCTTCTTATGTCTCAGGACTCTTTAAATCCCATTCATTCATCCATGTTTCAAAGCCCACCTTGCTCACCTCCTCTTCTGTGAAGAGATCCTGTTTGTTTCATCCTATAAAGATGAATATTAATCGGGATTGGGAACGTCTTTTCACAGAAGATGGGCTGTCATCTGGACATGATGATGCCAGGAAAGCAAGGAGGCAAAGATAAGGAGGGAAAGCATTCCTGGAGTAAGGGGACAGCCAGAGAAAATGCACAGAGGCTAGAGATGGAGAATTTTGTTGGTGGGACAGCAAAGAGGCCAGTGGAACTGAATCAAAGAATAGGTTTCAGGGAGTAAGGTATAAGAGGACTGGGAATGTAGGAGAGGGAAGCTCATAAAAGACTCTGAATGCCAAACAACATTTTGAATTTGATCCTTGAGGTGATAGTGTGACATTGGAGTTTACTGAGTGGGGGAAATTACTCAATGATGATTGAATGGAGGATGGTTTAGAGTGAGGAGAGACTTGAGGCAGGTTGGCCTACCACAGAGTACAGCAATAGTTTAGGTGTGCGGGGATGTAGGCCTGGACCATGGTAAGAATAGTGCCAGAGGAGAGGAAATATTCAAAAGATATTTCTTTTTTTTTAATATAAATTTATTTCTTTAACTTGTTACATTCATTTTCACAAAATTTTGGGTTCCAAATTTTCTCCTCTTTTATCCCCTCCTCCCACCCCAATACACCAAGCATTCTAATTTTCCCTATTACCAATCGGCCCTCTCTTCTATCCTCCCTGCCTTCTCTTGTCCCCGTCTTTTCTTTTGTCCTGTAGGGTCAGATGACTTTCTATTCCCGATTAACTGTATTTCGTATTTCCTAGTAGCAAGAGCAATACTAAACAGTTGTTCCTAAAACTTTCAGTTCAAAATTCTCCCTTTCCCTCCCTCCCCACCCATTCCCTCTGGGAAGGCAGGCAATTCAGTATGGGCCATATCTGTGTAGTTTTGCAAATTACTTCGATAATAGTCATGATGTGTAAGACTAACTGCATTTCCCTCCATCCTATCATGTCCCCCATTGTTTCTATTCTGTCTTTTGATCCTGTCCCTCCCCGAATGTTGATGTCAAATTGCTCCCTCCTCCCACTGCCCTCCTTTCAATCATCCCCCCCACCTTGCTTATCTCCTTCTCCCCCACTTTCATGTATTGTAAGATAGGTTTTCATACCAAAATGAGTGTGCATTTTATTCCTTCCTTTAGTCGAATGTGATGAGGGTAAACTTCTTGTTTTTTTCTCAGCTCTCCTCTTTTTCGCTCCACTAAAAAGTCTCCTGCTTGCCTCTTGAAGGAGATATAATTTACCCCATTCCATTTCACCCTCTTTCCTCCCACTACATTTCTCTCTCACCATTTACCTTAATTTCTTTTAAGATATGGTCCCATCCTATTCAATTCACTCTGTGCTCCTTGTCTCTGTATGTACATGCATGTGTGTATTTGTATGTGCGTGTGTGTATGTGTGTGTGTGTATGTGTGTGTGTGTGTGGACCCACCAACTACCGAGATACTGAAAAGTTTTAAGAGGTACAAATATTGTCTTTCCATGTAGGAATGTAAACAGTTCACTTTTGGTAAATCCCTTATGACTTCTCTTTGCTGTTTACTTTTTCATGCTTCTTCTCATTCATGTGTTTGAAAGTCAAATTTTCTTTTCAGCTCTGGTCTTTTCATCAAGAATGCTTAAAAGTCCTCTGTTTCATTGGAAGATCATATTTTCCCCTGAAGTATTATACTCAATTTTGTTGGGTAGGTGATTCTTGGTTTGAGTCCTAGTTCCTTTGCCTTCTGGAATATCCTATTCCACGCCCTTCGATCCTTTAATGTAGAAGCTGCTAGATCTTGAGTTATCCTGATTGTATTTCCACAATACTGGAATTGTTTCTTTCTAGTTGCTTGTAATATTTTCTCCTTGACCTGGGAATTCTGAAATTTGGCCACAATGTTCCTAGGAGTTTCTCTTTTTGGATCTCTTTCAGGCGGTGATCGATGGATTCTTTCAATACTTATTTTGCCCTCTGGTTCTAGAATCTCAAGGTAGTTTTCCTTGATAATTTCATGAAAGATGATGTCTAGGCTCCTTTTTTGATCATGACTTTCTGATAGTCCCATAATTTTTAAATTGTCTCTCCTGGATTTATTTTCCAGGTCAGTTGGTTTTCCAATGAGATATTTCACATTATCTTCCATTTTTTCATTCTTTTGGTTTTGTTTTGTGATTTCTTGGTTTTGTAGAAAGTTATTAGACTCTATCTCTTCCATTCTAATTTTGAGAGAAGTATTATCTTCAGTGAGCTTTTGAACCTCTTTTTCCATTTGGCTAATTCTGCTTTTGAAAGCGTTCTTCTCCTCATTGACTTTTTGAACCTCTTTTGCCAATTGAGTTAATCTATTTTTCAAGGTGTTATTTTCTTCAGCATTTTTTGGGTCTCCTTGAGCAGGGTGTTCACCTGTTTTTCATGCTTTTCTTGCATCTCTCTCATTTCTCTTCCCAGTTTTCCCTCCACCTGTATAACTTGATTTTCAAAATCCTTTTTGAGCTCTTCCATGGCCTGAGTCCACCAGACATACACCTGGGATGTCTGGGATACAGAGGCCCCGACCTCCATGTCTTTTCCTGGTGGTAAGAATTGTTCCTCGTCATCAGAATTGAAAGGCAGGAACATCTGAACCCTATCAAAATAGCTTTCTATAGTCTTATTTTTCTTCCCTTTTCTGGGCATTTTCCCAGCCAGTTACTTGACTTCTGAGATTCCTGTCCACCACCACTTAGATCTGCCCGGCTAGTGCTTGGGGTCTGAGATTCAAATGGGCTTTCCACGGTAGGGGCGGCTGCTATTCAATGTGAGCTTAAGTTCTGGTTCTTAGGTGGGGGCGGGGCCACCTCCCAGGCTCAGTTCCCTCAGGGGCTTTATGCAGAGACCTTTGGTAATGGCCCTGAACTTCTGCCTGCTGCTTGGGGAGTTCCAGGCCACCACGGCTGCCTCTGCCACTGTGTCTGCCACTGCCTCTGATGCTGCCTCTGCCACTGCCACTGCTGCTCCCTCGGCTGCTGCCTCCCATGGGGGCCTGAGTCACAGAGACACCCCGCTCCCCTCTTGGCCAGACCAGATGTCTCTCTCACTGACCTGTAGTGTCTGTGGGCAGAGGGACCTTCCCGGCCACTGGAGGTTCCGTACCTGAAGCCTGCTCGGATCTACTCCTCTGGGGCCCCATGGCCAGGGCTGGGCAGGGGTGGACTCTGCTGTCCAGAGTGCGATGGACCCCTGGGGACGGCTCTCCAGGGCTCTCTAGAATGGAAATCTTTTCTACTGTGTTTCTGCGCCTCTTGCAGTGCTCCAGAATTTGTGGGGAGCTCTTTTTGCAGGAAATATATAGGCTGTGGGTTCGGAGCTAGCATACGTGAGTCTTTCTACTCCACCATCTTGGCTCCTCCCCAAAAGATATTTCAAATGGGAAATAAGCAGGTCTTCACAAAAGATTAAATGTGTGTGAGAGATATTATGGAGCGTTGAAGGGGTCTCCTAAATTTTGAGACTCAGTGATTTTGCCCTCTACAGTAATAATAAAGGTAGGAGATGAGGAGGTTTTAGAGGGGAAATAAGGAGTTCTGCTTGGTACATATCAAATTTAACATGTCTCTAGGACATACATTTTTGATATCCAATAGGTAGTTGGAGATAAGAGGCTGGAGGTCTGCAGAATTCATGGAAGTGGATGAAATATCTAGGTGAAATATTCTAGAGGGAGAAGAGAAGAAGGACCAGGACAAAGTCCTTTGGAATAACAGTATGTGTGACATAAATGCAGGGGTGACCTGTGCTAAGATCCAGCAAAGAAGCCTGAGGATTGAACAGATAGATAGGAGGTGGATTCAGAAAGAATGCAATGAAAATCCCAAGAGAAGAGAGGAGATAAGGTGATTGGCAATGTGAAAAAGGGGTCAAAGTGGATGAAGAATGAAGAAAGGTCATTCTATTTGTCAATTAAGATCTCATTAGTTACTTTGAAAAGATTGGTTTCAATTGAATTATAAAATTGGAAGGCAGACTGGAGAATTAAGAATAGTAAGGTGAAAGGAAGTCAAGGCATTTCTTGTAGATGACCTTCCTCCAGGAGTTTAACCACAAAAAAGGAGAAGCAATATGGGGTAATAGGTGGATGGATCAAGTGAGTTGTTCTTTTTTAAGGATAAGGGAGAAATTGTTATGTTGGAAGGCAGTAAGGAGGCAGACAGTGCTTGTAAGTAAATGAGAGAGTGGGAAAGAGGGATGACAGTCTGCTGAAGAAAATGGAATAGAACGGGATCATTTGTGCATCTAGCACAGTTGACCTTGGCAATGAGTCACCTCTTCGTGTGAGATATGGGAAAAGAAACCAGTAGTGGCAGAAGATATCTGGGTGATGTGAGAGGAGAAAGAGGGGAGAAAAGGAAACTCGAAATGAATGGCCTCAAGATTTGCAGTAAAGTGAACTGATATAAATTGAAGTGAGCAGAACCAGGAGAATGTTGTAGACAGTGACAACAGTATTGTATGAGGATGAACTGTGTATGACAGCAATTTTCAACAATACAATGGTTAAAAATAATCCCAAAGAACTAATGATGAAAAATACTATCTGTTTGCAGACAAGGAACTGATTTTGTCTGAAGAGACACTAAAGTATGCGATTTTTCATTTCTTTTATACACGTTTTCTTGCACAAAATGAGTAATATAGAAATGTTTTACATGAGTCTGCATGTCTAAATTTTGTCTGATTGCTTACCATCCCAGGAAGGAAGAAGGAAAGGAAAGGATGCAATTTGAAATTTATACCATTAAAAACGTTGAAAATTGTTTGACGTGATTGAAGAAAAATAAAATATATATCTAAAGATATCAGTATATACAATAAAGTAAGAGGCAAGCTTTGTAATTGAAATGGTTCAAGGAGTCATTTTCCTGTGTGCAGGTATAAGAAGATTTGGAAAAAGTGATGCAGTCAGTAGGGAAATTAATTAATTAAAGAAATGTAAAAGGATTGCCTTACAGTGATAATTATGAAATTATGTTATATAGACTAGTAGTGGACACAGTCAATATGATTTTGCGGCTTTTCTTACATTCATTTGAGGCACATGAGAGGGACTGAAAGCCAGTGAAAGTGGAAGTGAGTCAAACCAGATATTTGATAGAGCAAGAGATATCATTGTCGGGGAAATGTAGATTGAACTGGTTCACTAAGGAGTCTAGATGGAAAATGGAGAAGTATATGGCTAATTGTAAGAGGGATGGTCTGGGAGGGAACTGAGGAGTCAGGAGATTGGTAGTCACAGAAGGCAGAGGGAGAAGCTGAATATCAATAGATTAGTATCAGATAAGACGTCAAAATTCATGAATTCATAAAGTTGTATATTTGTGGCTCATGGATAAATATGTATATTTATATATGTATAAACATACCTATATAGTAATAATATGCAATATAAACATATTAGAATAGCTAATAATTAAGTTAATGCTTGTTGACAATGGGATTCTTAGCGCATTTCCCATCATTCTGGGGTGGTTATTGTAGTAGTAGGAGCTGACTGCAGAGGGTTTAGGGTCATTTTGTGTCATTCTTTATGTCAAGAGATGGGTTTAGACTTTATGGCCTCTAAGAAACCTTCCAGCTCAAAATCTAAAGACCTTATGACCTTCTCTAGATTGAATCCATAATGTATCCTTCACTTAAGTATTTCTATTTTGAAATCTATGGAGATTTATCATATTTAATAGAATTCAAATAGATTTTTAAAACTTTATGTTTTATTATGACATACCTTTCCAATAAAAAATTTTCTAGTGAACTAAAATAATAGTAATAATATCTGATATTTATACAAAATTTTAAGGCTTACAAAACACTTCATGTTTGTTACCTCATTTCATCTTCATTTCAGCCCTTGGAAGCAAGGGATATTATTATCCCCATTTCACAAGACAGGACACAGAGACTGATAGACGTTATGTGATTTGCTCAGTCGCATGGTTAATGAGCTCCTGAGGCAGAATTTGAATTCACATCTTACTGACTCCAAATGCTATACTCTCTCTACTACATAAGCCAATAGCTACCATCATGTGGGGACCTAAATGAAGTGTTGATGTTAAAAAAAGGAGTCTCCATGATTGTGAAAAATGATAATCACTGCTCTTTTTCAAAGAAAATTGAAAGAAAATGATGTATGTAAAGGGTTTAGCAAACTTTCAAACTCTCTTTAACTGGGAACTCTTCCGGGCAGAATTCTATAGGGATGCCTAGCCTGGAGCCATTATTGTACCTTGGATCTCCGGATAAAGGGCCATATACAGCAGTGCCCACCTCAGAGTGGTCGCCGTTGTATCTGTTCCGGCAAAGAAGAGGTCCAGGGTGCAGAAGACTAAATTTTTTTCTTCAAAACTAGAATGGATATTGTCCTTAAATTAAAAGGATACGCATTAGATGATTAATTTAAAAACTAATAATGACTGTCTCCAGTTATGAGGACCCAACACCCTCAGTGGGTCCTTGGGAGGGCCCAGATCCTGGACTTCCCAATAACACCCAAGAATACAGAAACGGTTCTTAAGAATGAGACCTCCTATTTCTTTTTTATCTTTAAATAGTATTTTTTTCCAATTACATGTAATGAAAATTTTTAATCTTTTTTTAAATAAAATGTTGAGTTCCAAATTTTCTCCTTCTTCCTCAATCCCCTGCCCCAGATAAGAAGGTAAAAAATTTGATATAGGGTATATATGTGTGTATGTTTCAAATTTACCCCATCTTCTACAGTGTTCATTCATTGCCTTTTCTTTTATATTAGCCAATCTGTAAGTGTGAAATGGTACCTTAGAGTTGTCCTGATTCACATTTTTCTAATCAACAGTGATTTATAGTATTTTTTTCACATGATTATAGATAGCTCTGGTTTCTTTATATGAAAACTGTTTGTTCATATTCTTTGACCATTCATCAATTTTTCAATAATGATTTAGATAATTTTTAATATCACTGTAAGGTATTTTGATTTCTTCATTGGAAAGGTTGCATATTCAAGTCCTTTGATCATTTATTAATTGAGGAATGACATATATTATTTTAGTTCTGACAAAGTCCTTTACATATTATATGACACCTTTATCTGATAAATTGTCCATAGAGTCAACTCCCCAATTTGCTCCTTTTCTTCTGATCTTGGGAGCATTTGTTTTATTTGTACAAACCATTTTGAATTTAGTGCAATTGAGATTATCCATTTTGTACAGAATTTTGCTCTTTAATTCTTGTTACTTCATAAATTGATCTCCTGTCCATTAGACTGATAAGTAATATGTTCAGTGTTCCTCTAATTTTCTTGTAAAATCTATCTTTATATCTAGGACATGATTCCATTTAGACCCTATCTTGGTAAATTATGTACCATATTGGTTTATGCTCAGTTTCTGCCATACTGCTTCCAGTTTTCCCAACAGTTTTTATCAAAAAATGAAGTCTTAGGCCAAAATCTTATGTCTTTACATTTGTCAAATACAAGATTTTATATTTATTTACTGCTGTAAACTGTATGTCTACTTTTCCATTGATTTACCTTTCTATTGCTCAGGAAGTATCAGATAGTTTTGATAATTACTGCCTTATAATACAGTTTTAGGTCTGGCACTGCAAAAATTCATTCCTGTGTACTTTTAAAAAATTATTTCCTTTGATATTCTTGACTTCTTGTTTTTCCAAATGAATTTTATTATTATTATTATTATTATTATTATTTTTACTAATTCACATTCTAATTTATGATTAATATTTGTAAATTTCCCTCCATCTTATTTTCATTTACTATTTTCCTTCTCAGCCTCTTTTTTCACCTTGTCCCTGTTATCTTATCTTTCCTTTTTAGCCCCTTATTCCTTATTTTAACAACCCCTCTAAAAGTCCTTTCCTTATCTATGCACTTGATGCTTCTAATCTTAATTCATATAAACTTCTAAGCCTCTCCCTCACCTTATTCCCCATTTTCTCATTTCTCGAGTTCGTAAGATTTCTAAACACCTCCAGATGGGTATGTTGCTTTCTCTTTGATCCCGATGTGAGTAAGGGTTCAATATTACTAGCCCTCTAACCTACTGTCTTGGAGTACTTTAAATCTTTCCTTCACATCTGATTTTGATAAGATACTATCTGCTTTTCCCCTTTTCCTATCCCATTTTATTTTTAGAATCACCTCATCTTACACAATTGAGTCCCAATCTTCCCTTCAAACTGTTTCAGTAAAGATAACAGCTTTAACAATACTGTTACTACTAGTGATAACTAACAATTACTAATATTAATAACATTTTCATATATCATAAGTAAATACTTTTACCTTAACCAGATAATTATTGGTCTTTAATGATTTCCTTGTATTTCTTCTAGATATTTTGTATTGAATTTTTCATTGATTTCTGGTCTTTTGATTACAAATACCAGAAAGCCTTTCAATCCATCAAAGGTCTATTTTTTTTTTCATTCAGGATTATACTTATCTTCGCTGAATAAATTGTTCTTGGATGCAATCCTAGCACCTTTTCTTTTTGAAATACATATATATATATGTATTCCAAGACCTAAGGTCTTCTAATATAAAACTTGCTAGCTCTTGTGAAGTCCTAATTTTTTTGTTCAGTATTTAAATTGTTATTCTTTTGTTATTGCTGTTTGTAATATTTCCTCTTTAATTTAAGAATTATGAAACTTGGATATGACATTCCTGTAAGTTTTAGCCTTGGTATCTCTTTCAGGTGGTGATCAGTGGATTCTTCTTAGTTTCTACTTTAGCTTCTTATTATAGAACTTCAGGGAAATTTTCTTTAATAATTTTTTGTAATACTGCATCCAGATATTTTTCTGATCATAATGTTCAGGTAAACTGACAAATCTTATAATTTCTCCCATTAATCTCTTCTCTAGATGAGTTGGGTTTTTTCCTGAGATATTTCAGATAATCCTCTATTTTTTTTAAGTTTCATTGTGTATTGTTTTCTTATATCATTTGATTCTACTTGCCCATTTCTAGTTTAAAAGGAATTACTTTCTTCCTTAAGTTTAGAGTCTCTTTTTCTAGTTGATTAACTTTCCATAATTTTCTTAGATGGTTTTTGTTTTTTGTTTTTTTTCTAAATTTTCCTCATTCTCTGTTACTTGATTTTTGAATTCCTTTTCATTTGCTTTTAAGATTTCATTTTGGACTTTTGATCATTTGTCATTACTCTTTAGGGCAGGAGTGACTTTCATTTTACCTCACTATCTTCCTAAGACCATGAATGCAGGTCTTCTTTTATAACAATGTAGCTATCAAGGATTGCATTACTTTTCTTCAGCTTATTCATCTTTAGTTTAAGTTTGGTATATTTTATTTTTCACAGCACAATATTAATATGTTAAAGTTTTAATTCAGAATTGTGGATAATGATATCCTAGGCCTCATGTCCTTCTTACCATTGTTTTCTGAATTCTGTCTGGCAGCTCAATCTCCTCCCTTCCTACCCTCCTTAGTGATAAAATATATAAAATCAAGAGATTGAACTCAATCAACTATATGGTCCCTTCCAGGTCTAAATAAAAGTTGTGAGCTCTCCACTAGCAAACTCCATTACTTATACTCTTTACTTTCCATGATTTTCATCAAGAAAAGAGATTTACCTTATGAAGTAGAGGTAAAGTTTGGAACATTTTAACACACTTATCCCAACATCTGCATTATTTTTTAGTTTTAAATACAATGCCCATTTTTTGGGCTGTCTCCATTACCTTGGATAGCTCCTTCAGATAAGCGTCAATAAAGTCCAGCGTCTCCTCTGGGTTTAGATCTTTCTTATGTTGCTTGATGACACTTTCTACAAAGTACTCTACCTTCTTCCATTCTCTAAAGAGCTCCTGGTGTTTTCCTGGCAAGAATTTCATTATCCAAGGAAAGACATTGAAGAGCTAAATAATACAAAAGGAGACAGGGGAAGGGGGAATGAGTTTCATTTTCTGTTAGGCTGCCCTATCTCTTCGTTTTCCTCATCCGAGGTCAGGCCAAGATTTTTGAACATTTTTTATCTCATGAAGTTTACTATAATTCCATGTCTTACTACTCCTGAAATCTATCTACCATCTTAGTAGCAACTGTCTATACTTCTATACTTGGCTTTCCTGATAGCCGTGATGTCTTCTAACCATCTGTTATCTCTCAAACCAGTCCCTTGGCTACATCTTGATACACCTAAATACCTCTTCCAAGGTGCCACCAATGTAAGCAGCCTCATGACCCACAAAGAAGGAGTGGAGAGATTATTTCTAGAGTATTTGCTAACACTTGGTACATATTTTCCTATTAGCCCCACAGAGTTTCCTTCTCTTGGATTTCCATTTTGCTCCTCTTAGAGAAATGAGAGTTACTGTTATTCACCCCTTTCCCTCTAATGTCTCCCTTATATCCCATTAACATTAGTTAATGGGATATAAGAACTTTCCTGCCCATTAAATGGCCTCAGATAGAGCCCTAATGCAGAATCAATTAGGCTCTGGGCCACAGGGATTCCCACACCTTCCCAATTAAGGGCTGATTTCCAAGCTTATTGGCTCTCAGCCAATCAAGTGCTGAATCCTTTATTAGAAACAGTATATACTATATATCTTGAAGGATGAAGTTTGGGCAAAAAGAGGAGACAGAGAGAGAAAGCTGAGGAGAAAAGAGAGAGACTGAGAGAAGAACTTATGTAGGGGAACTTGCTCATGGGGAGGTTTAAAGGAGAGAAATGTTGGGCCACTTTCTGAACTGGTGATGAGTACCTTACTAAATCTTGCCATCTTGCATACCAATAGGGATGTTTCAAATACATAGTTTGATTTTGTCTTGGAGGGGGATAATTTGTTATATTTGGGAACCAACTATGGAAATACACATGTATATTCATAGCAGCTGCTATGGGTATCACATTGGTGTTACACTTCCATATCCAGACTCCTGAGGAGTTCAGTGAAATCATGAGCCAGTGACTCCTTTGGTGAACTCACTGATCAGCCTGGTGGGAGAATGGACAATGAGATGGAGTAAGATTCAGGAAAATCGGAGTTAGAATTCTGCCTCAGACACTTATTAGCTGGGGGCAAGTCACAAATTTCTCTCAACTTCAGTTTCATTAACTGTTAAAACAGAATAATAATAGCACCTATATAAAGGGGTAATTTTGAGGATCTAAAAAATATTCAGTCAACAAGCATTTAATAAGCACTTAGTATGTGCTAGGTACTGTGCTAAATGCTGGGGTGCAAAAGAAGGCAAAAAAATGATAGTCCCTATCCTCATACATTGTAGTGCGAGAAAGTCCATGAAAATAACCAGGTACATGCAAGATATGTGCAGTGTTGAAAGATATATGCAACTGCAGGAATTTGGAAAGATATCCTGCAATAGAAGGTTTTATTTGAACTGATTTTTGAAAGAAACCAAAGATCTGAGGTGAGGAGGGAGACTGCTATAAGTATGAGGAACAGCCAGTGCAAAAGCACTGAGGTGGGAGCTAATATATGTAAAGCTATTTACAAACAGTAAATGTAAGCATTTATATTACTTATGTCACTCTGTCTATTCTTTCTGTCTTTCTCATTGTTTTTCTCCAGCTGTCTATGTGTTTTGTCTCTACCTTTGAACTTCCCTCCTTTCTCCCTCTCTCCCTTTTGCTTTCACTCCTTCTGCTCCATCTCTCTCTTTCTCTCTGTCTCTTTTGCTATCTCTGTCTCTTTCTGTCTCTGTCTCTCCATCTCTGTCTATCTCTGTCTGTTGTTGTCTCTCCATCTCTGGCTCTCTGGATCTTCTTCCTCTCCCTCCCTCCTTTTTCTCCCCCCTCCCCACGCAGAGGTGAAGATAAAATTCCTAGTTTCCATTAAACTCTGCTCAAGAGACAGTTTCTTCATGAAGCTTTTCACGTTCCTCCTGTTTTCTAATGTTGCTCCTACCAAAACTTTTTCCCATCGTATTTGTTTATTGGCATATACATTCATTTGAGGGCATGTTATTCCCTCCAACACAATGTGAACTACCCAAGGTCAAGGGCTGTTCCAGTTTTGGCATTGTATTTCCACCTTCTAGCACAGGGCTTCTTAAACATTTTCCACTTTTGATCTCTTTTCACTTAAGAAATATTTATGCAACTCATGGCATAGAGATACATAAAATATGTATGCAAATCAAACATTTCCTGATAATGAATAATAAAAAGTATAGAAAACAATTCTTAGATGTACATATAATTCTACCATTTATTAAAGATGAAAGCAAATTTGCATAATAATGAGATGGTTGTGCTTGTTTATTTTTACATAAACAATTAAATCTTGGCAGATGATTTGCTACTGCAGGACTTAAAGCATCAATATTTTTCAGAGTTGATCGATATTTTGATTTCATAATTGTCAACACTGAGAATGCCACTTCACATAAATACATGGTACAAAATGGCAGAAATATGTTTACAACTATTTCAGAAATTGTTGGAAATTCTGTACTAGTTTCAAGACAAAATTCATTTAACAATTTTGTATTTACAATAAAAACACTGCAATTAATAACATACAACAGCCTTGAATCTTAGTTGAGATGTTTCTGCAGTGTTTCAGGATGACATGCACAGTGCAAAGTGTGTATTTTGTGTGTTCAGATGTAAGGCTGCAATGAAGTTGCATGATGCAATATAGGCAGCCTCTGCAAGAAACATCTCAGAATCATTACACATTTGATTTGAAATTAAGTTTTGGTCACAGTTCAGAAACATTTTACCCTGGATAAATTTTAGCAACCTCCACATTCAGTAAAACTATACCCAGTGGGGTTGTGGCCAACAGTTAAAACATTGCTCTACATAGCACAGTACTTGGCACACAGCAGGTGCTTAATAAATTTTAGTAAATTGATAATCTCAGTAAAGATCTTAGAAGAACTTTAAAACTGTCCCATTATTTGGATATCACAGTGTTCCGGAAAAGCATTGGGTATCCCAGGTATGTTCTTTCATGTCACTGTTTATAAAAAATCTTGATTCTTTCCTTTCCCCTTTTGAATTCCTTTTAATGCTTAGAGGAACTTACCCAGGAACTGACTCAGGTCCCACCATCCTCTCACAATCATGTTCACTTCTTTTGCCATGGAGGAACTTTGTGGCCGAAGTAAGGCTGAGCTTGCCCTACGCAAGAAGGGATGGCTCTTACCTGACACTCCCACCTTGTTTCAAGCTGCAAAATAACATCCAAACTTTTCAGCAGCTCCCGAAACTGAGAATCGTGGTACTCAAAGCGATATCCGAAAGTTATGGAGCAGATGATATTGGAAGCAGCATTGTTGATCTGAAAGCGGGGGTCAAAAGGTTGTCCTGTGGACCAGGAGATAAAGGGGGACAAAACACTCTTCATTTCTTACATTCTTCAAAGGAACACATCAGAGCTTTCTACTGTTTTCTCTTAAAACATTTTTTTCCTCACCTTTCCCACATCCCCACCAGCGCTTACTTGTTCTTTTATTGTTTTCCATGACCAGCTACTGCTAAAAAATAGATGTGAGAAGAAAGAAAAGAACATGCCCATTTTCTAATATTTTAGTCAAGAATTATGATTTAATTGGCATATTGTTTTCAACATAGCTTACTTATGTGGCTTTAGTCAAGTTATTTTATTTATCTTTGCTTCCATTTATTCATCAGGAAAAGGAGGGGGTTGGACTGGATGGTCTCTGAGGCCCCTTCCAACCTCTGTCCCTGATTCCATATCTGATATATCATATGCATAGGTTCATAAAGGTGTGCCCATTTGTGCAACAGGCATATGTGTCCATAGATGAATGTGTGCGTATACCAATAGCATGAATCCATACATCTGTGGGCTACTTGCATGCTTGTGAGCATTAGAGCTGAAATAATGACTGGAGATACTGGGATGAAAAGAAAAGATATGAGAAGATGAATAAGGAAGGGAGTCAGTATAAGGCACTGCATAAGTACTGGACTTGAATCCAGGAAGACCTGGATTACCTCAGACCTTTACTTGAAGCCTGCCTCAGACTACTTTGGTGACCTTAGTTCTAGCGTCCTCCCACTGTTCATTATTTCCAGTTTCTTCTGTTTATAGAGTGCTTGTACATGGTTGTTTGTATGTTACCCCCTTTAGATTAGGAGCTACTTGAGGCCAGCGACTTTCTTTGGTTTCCTTTCTTTATATTATCAGGATTTAGGACAGTGTCTGGAATATAATAGGTATTTGATAAATAATCATTGACTGACTGAACAAGTCACTTAGCTACTCCACTCCTCAGTTTGCTCTTCTATAAATTGGAGGGAGGATTGGATTTATGGGGTCCAAGGTTCGTTCTTACTTGAAATCTATAAGAATGAAAGAATATAGCAGAAGAGGAGGAGATAAAGTATGAGTGGATGAATATGGGATGTTTGGAGATGGAAATGATGAGCATAAAAAGAGGAGGAAGTGTAGAAGAATGGATGGTTTTTTTTTCAATTTTTATATAAACATTTTATTTGTTTTAATTATACTGTTAGAACTGAAACTACTGGCTGTCATTTCCCTTAAAAGGGGAAGTCATTCCAAACACATACTAGTGCTTTTCAAAAGATAGCAATTTTAAAAGGGCAGCAGCGGCAGGTATTTGATATCTTTTTCTTTTAAAAACCTTCAGGCTTCAGAGACATGTGACCAAAAGTGTTATGTTTATCCATTAGAGATTTCCATCAGTACTTGTACCAGTTATTTAGATGACAATAAACCCAGGTCAGATATTAGTGACAGATAATGTCATAAGAAATGATAAATATATAGTACCAATCCTTACAAAAGTCATTGCTATCAAAGAAACTATTGAATGTGTTCCAAAAGGTAGCTAAATACTTCACATTAAATACAGAAGCAACCATCCAGATTATATTCTATATTTGTTGCAGATATTTTTAAAGTGACAATGAAAGCCTAATTTTGCATTTTGGCTTTGTCTTGTACAGTATCAGTTGTTACAAAGCAATTTATGTGTATATACTTTTAACCACAGTAGTTTGACCTGGTGATGAATAGTGCTCTGCCAAAAGTAGTCAGCCTTATTTGTGTAATTAGGGACCCATGAATCTTTCTTTTAGTATGCATCTAAACGTTCATTGCTCCAATTTAAATCAGAAACAGCTGTGAAATGCAGTCACTCTGACAAACCACAGTCCACTCTTTCCATCTTCCTTTCATGGGAAATATTTTAGTTTTTGTCAATTTCCATTGACACAACAACTCCAGGACTGATTTGCGGATTTTATCCAATGCCATAAATGAGTCAATCTTGCTTTTGTCCAAGCCACTTCAATTATAACCATGGAGACCTGATCACCCTGAAAGTGTGTGTTTTGCTTTGCTCCTAAGTAAGGGTGAGGAAGCTGAGTATCATGTGTAAGGCTCAAAATGATGCTTAGGATAGAACGTACAGAGGAAAGAACGTTTCCTTCCATATCCAGGTAACATAAAGCTGACTACACTAGTCTTGTCTTTATGGGGTGAAAACAATCCCTTTACCAATGAGTTTCCTGAAAGAGAGAACAAAGAGGTATTAACTCTTCTAGTGACATGTTATGGGACACTGGCCAGTGTGTTTTTTTGGCATTTTAAATATAATCCTGTGAACCAGTTTAATTCACTTGCTGAGTGTTCATTGGCAGCATCCCTCATTTGGGTCTTGCGGGTCCTCCATGACCTGGAGGGGCTCCCTGTGGTCCACTGTGCCCAGAACCTGTCTTGAAGCTATGTTGATATCCATCCCACTGGTAATTCAAGTAGTCTTGTGGATTGCACGTAATCACTATTTGGAGTGTTAGAAAACGAAAGGCAGTAGAAATCATAGTGTCCTCTAAACTCATTGGCAGGGCCCCTATATCCATGAATCAAGTCTATAGTTCCACAAGATCCTCCACATGACACTCCTTGACTGTTGTAATAGGGCTGACTGCTACGTGGAAATCCAATGTTCTGCTGTGGAGGCTGCTGGTGGTTACCTGCCACCTGGTGTGACTGGTCCTGGGAACCATGGTAGGTACCAACCACAGCCTGAAGCTGCTCTTGCTGAAGGTCTCTTTGCTCTATTTGGTGAGACTCATTGGAAAAGCTCGGGTTGTAACTAGCCTGGTACTGATTCCACTGCTCTAAAGTTTCTGGCTTATTAACAGGAGGAACAGGAGCATTCATACTGAATACCGTTTGCATGGACTGGAATGGAGTTCCATTAACATTGATGTCTCTGCTGTGTAGAGGTTTGCTTGATCCAACTGGGAATACCTAGGGCTGAGAAACAGCAGGAAGGGGTGAGGAAGCTGGGGCCTGGTCTGCAGTCAGTGATATTGTAGCCTGAATCTGGTCAACAGGTTCCTTTTGAGGTTGCAGATCTCCAGAATGAGAAGGCTGGTACATGGGCTGGGATGTTGTGTTTCCCTCACTAGTTGAGGAAACCAAAGGTGCCTGTGTAGCTTCTGGCTGTACAGAAACTGGATTAGGCTGAATAAGTCTAGATTCAGTGAGAACTGGAACGCTGACAAGCTGAGGCATGTCCATGTTCTGGGATGGCTTCATAGGCTGGGCAGACACAATCCTAGGATCAAGTGTCTGACTTTCAAAGTCCAGCATGTATGGCCCCTGAATCTGTGCCATGAGGTCCTGCACTCATTGCCTTCTCACAAGAGGATTGGCCCAAGTCACTGGAGCCAGAGAGTGGGCCTCCAGCACAGAGGGAGATGTGGCTTGCAGCTGCTGCTGAAGTGAGTTTACCTCCTCAACTGCTTCAGCTGTCCCTTCATCTACCTGTTCTTTTCACTGTTGCTGAACTGAGTCTCTGCCATAAACTGTCTATTTACAGAGACTGTTGACTCAGCTCCAGTTTGTTCAGCATATCCTCTCTGCTTTGGCTTCTGCAGTCTGATGGTGCCCTGCTGGAAGAGCATTTGTCTCCTCTTCCTCTCACAAGCCGTTCTGGTGGTTATCAAAGTAACTGATCTGAAAAATGCCTTCAGCCAGCTCCTTCAGGACTTGGTAGGTTGTTCCACACGCTGGGTTTTCCTTTCCCTCCAACAAGTCCCACAGATGAATGGAGGCTAGTTCATGCTGTTCATTCAGCCTCATGCTTATGCCCTGTTCGGGTTGGACCAGCTTGTAGAGGTCGTCCAGAACAGACATTTCATTCCCATTCAGGACAGGCACACCACTGACAACCTGCTTCGGCCGCTGCGGGCATCACCATCCCCTAACTTGTCCAGAACACACTGCAGCTCCAGGACAGCCTCCAACGCTTCTGTTCTGCCTCCTCTCTCCTGAGCCGTGCTCAGTCCTCTGTCTTTTGCATCGTTTTCTGGATATCTTGGCTCAGGGCTACGAAACTCAGCTGTAGCTCTTTTGCAAACTCCGATACCTGTGACTTCCTGCTACTTAGACACTGCATCCAGTGGATCTTGATTAAGTCGTTCTCCCTTGTTCATGAGGTCCTGATAATCCTCAAGGTTGCCCCTTTTCTTCTCCAGGTTGCGGAGCTTCTTGTCGATCACGCCCAGCATCTACTTCATGGCCTCCGTCTGCACCGAGCTGGTGCCGCCGCCGCGCCCGCGGGCCGGGAAACGCTGCCCTCCTCCTTGGCCCGGAGGAGGAGGAGGTGGCCCGGACGCCTTGCCACTGCTCCTGGGGTTGGTGGCCGAGGGCACTGTGGGTGCGCGCAGGTCACTGAGGATCCAGAGTGGGGAAGCCGAGCGCCGGGGAGGGTGGCGATGCGTGCCAGGCTCTGTTGTACTGTGTGCTGGTGGGCTCGGGCTGCGCTGTGCCGCTCTGTCCCAGCCCTGCTGCTGCACGGAGGGCTGCCGCTAGTGAGGCAGCGGGATGCGAGCCGGAGGGACTTAGCCAGCTGGGCAAGGGAAGGGGAGCCCAGCCAGGGGAGGGGAGCAGGGAGGGGAGGGTCCGGATGAGCGGAACCAGCCGGAGCCTGCCCAGCGCCAACGCCTGCCTGTTTGAGTGCCCCCCTCGCTGCCGGCCACAACCTGGGGACCAGCTCCGCCTAGCTGCCGCACCCTCGGGCCCCCGGGGAGGGCCCCGCCCAGAATGGATGTTTTCAATGGCAACATTGTGAAAATAAAGATACCTTGGAGAGACTTACGAACATTGATCCATGCAATACCAACCCAATTCCAGAGCACCAATTATGCACCTGCTACTTAGATCCTGACAGAGAGGTGGTGGACTTAGGCTACATAATGAGATATATGTTTCTGGGCATGTCCAATGTATGGATTTCTTTTGCTTGATTATGTATATTTGTTACTAGGGTTTTGGTTTTACCAGTGAGAGGAGGAAGAAGGAAAGAAAATAAATGATTAATTGAAAAAATAACCAAAATTTAAAAAAAATGATACCAATATGTATACATATATGTAGGTGTATGTAAGTATGTTTGTGTATGAAGAAAGAGAAGAATGAGAGGGAAGGCGCTGAGGAAAGGAAATAAGTGATTCAGCAAGTAAAAAAGGATTATTAGGAAGAAAGACAGAGGTAGAGGTGTGTGTACATGTGTGTGCAGGGAGCTCCTTGAGTGGCCAGCAAAGGCAGTGACACTTTAAGGAGGGAAGCATCAAGGATCTGTCTTTTGACAGCAGAACACAATTAGAATGGCATTCATGAGAATGGACCATCCAGGGTTCCTTTGTTTACTGTCTCATTTCTTTCTAGAGAACAAACTGGGTCTTTGAAAATCTTCTCAGGGGTATAGGGGCTGGCAACATTTTGTCTACCTCCAGTGGAGGGATGGCTCCCTTTCCCAACCCCTCCCACGCACAGTTACAGATTCTCTTAGATGACGATTTGGCCAAAAGGGCAATCAGAAGCAACTGAAAACATCTGCCTGCTTAGTGTTCACCTTTTTCTTCCCTGATAGTCTCAATGAGATAACTGGCCTCCTCCCGGATACGGTCTTCCACGGTCTTCTTTCCCAAACCGAAGTTCCTTAGGGTCATTAAGGCAAATCTTCTTTGCTGTTTCCATGCTTCACCATTAGACATGAATAAGCCTAAATAATAATAACGATGATGATGATGATGATGACAGAATAACATATATCAATATTTCAAAAGATCTGTAATTTTACTGGTTTGATTAGTCTTTCTATGAGAAATGGAATTCAGCTGAACTGCCACCGAAAAAAAAACACCTACTATGTACCAAAGATTGTGCTGGGAGTAAAAGTAGAGTAAGGACTAGACAGTTCCAGCTCCCAAGGAACTTACATACTGATTGGGGAAATACCACTTAAAGTTCAACTATACGGTACATGGTAAAACCGAGAAGTCAAAAAGACAAAGCAGAGGGAGGTATCAAGGTTCAGAAGTCTGCAGGTATATAAATAGGTCATGTACCTTGGGGCACATAAATGTGAGTTTTGGATTTCCTCAATCAGAGATGACAGGTTGCTGGATGAATTTCTGCTTTGGAGAAGACAGATACAGATAGGGCAACGAGACTGAGTCCAAATCTGGATGACCAGATTCACTTTATATGGCCTAAACCATCTCATGTAGCCCTTGCTGACTTCATCAGCGTCATGGGCCAGGAAAGACACTGATAATTTGGTGTATGGGCCAAAAGCAGCCTCATGGTCCTCCTTTTGTTCAATGTCATCTGGAACTGATAAGGCCCCTCCAACTTGACAGTACAGTATTAAACAGTCAACCTCATTTCTCTCTACCCAAGAATGGCAGGGTAGAGATAGTAGAATAGGGACTCTGGGATACTCCTTTCCTAGGAAATATCTTTGCTATGAAGAACTTGGGGCCCAAGGCATAGAGCTTTTGGAAAGTACCAAAGGATGGAATTGTTTGGGGATATGTTCCTTTTTTATGACAGGGGAGAGGTCACACTGTTTCTGTGTAACTACCTATACCTCAGAAAAATAGAGAGCAGTCCTTCCACAGAAGACTCTAACTGGGTAAAAAAAAAAATGGGAGGGAATGGAATAAGCATTTATTAAGCACCAAGTATGTGCTAAGCATTTTACAAATATTATCTCATTTGATCCTCATAACAATCCTGTGAGGTAAGCACCATTATTATTTCCATTTTTCAATTAGGATAACAGGTTTCATGACTTGCCCAGGATCACACAGGTAGCAAGTGTCTGAGGCTAGATTTGAACTAAGGTCTTCCTGATACAACTTTCTCTCTCTCCACTATATCGCCCTAGCTACATCCTTCTACTTGATGGGGCTCCTAGGCAGGAGATCTCAACTGGTAGACCAGTGGCTTGGGGAAACTGCCCACATAAACTCATTTCCTGAAATAGAATACGTGTAAGAGGGCAATAATTCCTTAGACACTTCACTGAAAATAGCTGTGACCCACAATTCCATTTAGGTCCTGTGCAGCAAGTGTGTCCATTTAGGACATGTTCCTGAGGTTTCTTGGGACATTCCTGCTTTTTGTTACCACTTTTCATCAGAAATTTCTTTGTGGACTGTTTCTGAAATTACCACTGCCCATGAACTGCACACACTCAAGGGACTGGTAAATTGCAAACCGTGTGTGTGTATGTGTGTGGGTGTGTGGGTGTGTGCACATGCACATGTCCAATTTTTCTTCTGCTCTAGTTAAGCCCGTGCCAGGCTTCTCATGTTGTTTTGCTACTGATTGTCCACTAACTGCCCTAAGGTCATTTAAGTGGTAGAAGTCTGACTAAAAGATATTTAGGATTTTGTCGTCAAAGAGTGAGGTGTGATAGGCTCAATATTTGATAATGTTAAATGGTAAAGTCCCTTCTGTGTAGCTGAGGCTAATTGTTCCCTCAAAAAGACAATGAAGCTTCCCTATATACTGCACTATTAAAAGATAATAAGACTCAAAACTTTGGTGTAATTTTTGAATTTTTTTGATGATCTTCATATCCCGTGTGAGTAAACATCCTTTCTTAACAAGGTATGTCTCTGTATTGAGAAGGAAGAAGCCTCATTTCAATGGGACCAATGCTTTCATTGAAGAATATATTCCCCATATAATTGTTAACGAAATTTGCTTTTTTGTTTTTTTATTTATTTATTTTGTGCTTAAATTTATTCATTCCAACTTATTAAATAAGCATTTCAAGTCCCATACAGCTAATCAGATAGCAAATCTGTAAAATTAAAAAACAATGATGTGAGCGAAGGTTATATGAACTACACTGGAATTAAAAATGCATATATATTAAACAGTAACTGGGTTGAAAAGTAATCAATAAATTAAAGCATACTACTTAAGGGACAACGATTATTAATTAAATTATTGTATTTGTTTTGAATGTTCTACAATCACTTCCAGATATGCTAGATTTTCTCCTCCCCTCTCCTTCCCTAGTCCCTTCCCAAGACAGCATATAATTTCACATAGGTTCTACATATACATTACTATTAAATACATTTTCATCTTAGTCATGTGGCATAGACAAATTAAAGGGAATGGGAAAAATCATAAAACAAAACATAATACAAAAGAAAATTATCTCCTTCATTCTGTGATCAAATTCCTTAGATCTTTCTCTGGATGTGGAAGACATTTTGCTTTAAGAGACTATTAGGATTTTCTCAAATCTTTGGATTGCAATGAAGTACTAAGTCTACCAGAAAAATTCCTAGCACACTGTGGTTGCTGCTGTATACAAAGTGCTCCTGGTTCTGCTCCTTTCACTCAACATCAGTTCATATACATCTTTCCAGGCTTCTCTGAAGTCTCCCTGTTCATCATTTCTTATAGCACAATAATATTCCATTACATTCACATACCACAGTTTCTTCAGTCATTCCTCAATTGATGGGCATCCCCTTGATTTCCAGTTTTTGGTCATCTCAAAGAGAGCTGCTATAAATATTTTTGTACATAGGGGATCCATTCCATTTTTATGATCTCTTGGGGATACAGTCCTAGAAGCTGTATTGCTTTTTTTTACATTTTTACAGCACTTTAGGCATCATTCCAAATTGCTTTCCAGAATTGTTGAATGGTTGAATCAACTCACTGCTCCACCAACAATGAATTAGTGTTACAACTCTCCCACATCTTCTCCAACATTTATCATCCTCCTGTTTTGTTACATTAGCCAATCTCATAGGTGTGATGTGGTACCTCAGAGTTGTTTTGATTTACATCAATCTAATCAATAGTGATTTAGAGTATTTTTTATATGACATATACAAATAGCTTTGTATTTCTTTCTCTAAAAACTGCCTGTTCATATCCTTCGACCATTTATCAATTGAGGAATGACTTGTAAACTTATGCATTTGACACTGTTCTCTATATATTTTAGAGATGAGGCCTTTATCACAGATATCCATTGCAAAAATTTTATCCCACTTTTCCACTTCCTTCTTAATCTTGGTTGCTTTGGTTGCAAAATCTTTTCAATTTAATGTAATCAAAATTATCTATTTTGTACTTCATAATGGTTTCTACCTCTTGTTCAGTCAAAAATTTCTCCATTCTCCACAAATCTGAAAAATACACTATTACTTGCTCCACTAATTTGCTCATAGTGTCAGTATTTATATCTAGATCATGTACCCATTTGGACTTTATTCTTGTGTATGGTGTTAGGCATTGGTGTATACTCAAGTTTCCACCACACTGTTATCCAGTTTTCGAGGCATTTTTTGTCAGTGAGTTCTAATCCCAGAAGCTGGGGTCCTTGGGTTTATCAAATAGTAGATTGCTATATTCATTGACTACTGTGTCTTGGGTACCTAACCTATTTCACTGTTCTGCTCTTCTGTTTCTTATTCAGTACCAAGTGGATTTGATATTTGCTGCTTTATAATACAAATTGAAATCTGGTGGAGCTAGGCCACCTTCCATAGCATTTCTTTTCATTATTTTCCTTGATATTCTCAAACTTTTCTTCTTCTGGATGAATTTTGATATTATTTTTCTGGCTCTACAGAATAATTATCTCATAGTTTGGTTGGTATGGTACTGAAAAAGCAAATCAATTTCGATAGAATTTTCATTTTTATTATATTGGCTTGGCCCACCCACAGGCAACTGATGTTTTTCCACTTACTTACATCTGACTTTATTTGTGCAAAAAGTGTTTTGTATTTGTGTTTATATAGTCCCTGGGTTTGTTTTGGCAGGTAGACTCCCAAATATTTTAGTATTTACCATACTATAAATGGGCTTTCTCATTCTATCGCTTGCTGTTGGGCTTTGTTAGTAATATATAAAAATGCAGAAGATTTGTGTGGATTTATTTTGTAAGCTGCAACTTTGCCAAGGTTGTTTATTATTTCATGTAGTTTTTTGCTTGATTCTCTAGGATTCTCTAAGTATGTCATCATACCATCTGCAAAGAGTGATAACTTAGTTTCTTCTTTGCCTATTCTAATTCCTTCAATTTGTTTTTCTTCTCTTATTGCTGCAGCTAACATTTCTAGTGCCATATTGAATAATAGTGATGTTAATGGATATCCTTCTTCTATCCCTGATCTTATTGGAAATGTATCTATCTTATCTCCATTGCATATAATGTTTGCTGAAGGTTTGAGCTACATACTACTCATTATTTTATGGAAAGTTCCATTTATTCCTATGTTCTCTAGTGTTTTCAATAGAAATTTGTGTTGTATTTTGTCAAAGGCTTTTTTCTGCATCTATTGAGATAATTATTTGGTTTCTGTTAATTTTGTTGTTGATATGATCAATAACGTTAATAGATTTCCTAATACTGAACCAGCCCTGAATTCCTGGTGTAAATCCTACCTGATCATAATGTATTATTCTCATTTCTTTTTTCTAAAATCTGGTTTAAAATTTTTGCACCTATATTCATTACAGAAACTGATCTGTCATTTGCTTTCTCTGTTTTGACTCTTCCTGGTTTAGGGACCAAACCATATTTATATTATAAAAAAAAAATTTGGAAAAACTCCTTCTTCCCCTATTTTCTCAAATAGTCTATATAGTATTGGAATTAACTGCTCTTTAAATGTTTAATAGAATTCCCTTGTGAATCTATCTGGCCCTGGAGATTTTTTTCCTAGGAAATTCATTGAAGGCTTATCCAATTTCTTTTTCTGAGATGGGATTACTTAAATATTCAATTTCTTCTTCTGTTAATATAGGCAATTTTTATCTTTTAAAATAATCATTCATCTCACTTAGATTATTGAATTTATGAGCATACTGTTGGGCAAAGTAATTTTTTATTATTGTTTTAATTTCCTCCTCATTGGAGGTGAGTTCACCCTTTTCATTTTTGATATGGGTAATTTGGTTTCCTTATTTCTTTTTTTAATCAAATTGACCAAAGGTTTATCAATTTTATTGGCTTTTTCATAAAACCAACTCCTAGTTTTATTTATTAGTTCAATAGTTTTCTTAATTTCAATTTTATCTATCTCTCCTTTTCTAATTTGATAGTTACTTGAGGATTTTCGATGTGTTCTTTTATGAGCTTTTTCAGCTGCATGCCCAATTCATTAATCTCTTATTTCTCTATTTTATTCATGTAGACATTCAAAGATATAAAACTTTTCATAAAAACTGCTTTTGCATTATCACATAAGATTTGGTAGATTGTCTCATTATTGTCATTCTCTTGAAGGAAGTGGTTGATTGTTTCTATGATTTGCTGTTTAGTCACTCCTTCTTTAGTATTAGATTATTTAGTTTCCAATTAATTTTTTATCTATCTTTCAATGGTCTTTTATTACATATAATTTTATTGCCTTATGATCTGAGAAAGATGCATTCACTATCTGCCTTCCTGCACTGAATTGCAAGCTTTTTATGTCCTAGTATATGATCAATTTTTGTATATGTGCCATGTACAACTGAGGAAAAGATATATTCCTTTCTATCCCACTCACTTTTCTCCAGTGATCTATCATATGTACCTTATCCAGAGTTTTATTCACCTCTTTAATTTCCTTCTTGTTTATTTTGAGATAAGATTTATCAAGTTCAGAGAGGGGGAGATTGAGGTTCCCCATTAGTATAGTTTTGCTGCCTCTTTCTTCCTGTAACTCCCTTAACTTTTCCTCTAAGAATTTGAATGCTAGGAAGCTTCCTTTTGTGAAAGGTTATACATTTTATGAGTAAATATCTCATTTTGTTCTAATTCCAAGACTCAACAACTAGAATGCTCTCCTGATGTCTAGATTTTTAAAAGAACATTTTAAACACTTTTAAAAAGTGAATTTCCTTGATATATTTTGTTTTCAAGTTATCAGCATCTCCCTCTGCATATCTACTCCTCACTCTTAGACCAGCCATCCCATAGAAAAAGGATTTTTCCCAATTTCTCTCAATTTCATTTATACCATATTAATCTATTGTGTGATGTCTTACCCCAAATCACTACTTCTCATTTGGTTAAGTCCTTGCTCTGCTAGTGATGTAAGAGCAGGATCATAGGATGCGATATTTGGCATTGGGGAAAAAAAGCAAAAAACAAAACAAAACCCTTAAAATTCATTTAATTTGAAGGCTTCATTTAACATGGAGGAAATTGAGGCCTAGAGAGAGTAATGGACTTATACACAAGATCACATAGCTAGAATGTGGTAGAGCTAATATTCAAACTGAAACTCCACAGTCTATGGCCTTTCCATTAATTAATATCTCAAATAATAATGCTTTCTACTCTCATGCTGGCCTATTAAGCACATCCCACAAAGGCCCTACTTTTAGACAGGTAAAGACTTTTAGAATATAGTAGTCACCACATTATTTTAGCAACCCAGGCCTAGGAGACTTGGGCTGAGATGTCTTTCACCTTCTGGCCTCAAAGTCAGAGTGTCTCCACGTTGACCTAATTTATGAATGGTTGGTCTTTTCATGTCACCATATTCCTGTTTCACCTGCACATTAGAGAAGATTAAGTAACAGAGAGAGACAGTTTACAGGAGTGACAAGGTGCTAAAAAAGAAGATACCCTTGACAAAAAAAAAAAAAAGAATGAAAAAAGCAGAGAGGTGTCTCTGGGCCAAGAGAATCATGGGAGCTCACAGCGGTTGGAGAATTTATATTATAATATCTGATAGACAACTTCACCCTAGTAACCTGCAGTAAATCATAAATTAATGCTAAGATAAAAAGAGAGAAGAGGACTTCATAGAAAGTCAGCAGAACTGTAGTGATAGTGTCATGTGGAAGAGAGATTAGCTTTGTTTCTGCTTACCCCTACCCCCCAGGGCAAAACCAGAAGTAGTCAGTGAAAGATAAGTAAGGAGGAGAACTGAAGTTGGAGAGGACAAACTTCTGACCAGTTAGATTTTCCCTAGAGTGTTATGTGCTTCTTTGAAAGGGGGTGAGCTCCCCATCCTTGGAGGTCTTCAAGCAGAGTCTGGATGATCATTTGTGAGGAGTGATGAGAGGGCATTCCAACTCAGGTCGTAGCACACTTGGGCCACTGTTAAGGCCCCTTATGCCTCTGAGATCCCATAATTCTCTCAAATGTCAAAATATGCACCATGAACCCATTCCCTCATTCATTCAACAAGCATTTATTAGGGAATGAAGATCCACAAAGTCCTGCATTTAGTGATGATAGAGATGCAGACAATATTAGACAGGCTGAGTTCCAATGGAAATTAATTTTCCATTTGGGAAGGTAAGCCAGATATTCATGAATAAATGCGTACACACATATATGTCAGTCAACAAACACTTATATTCATATCTCGGGTGCTGCGCTAAGCACTGGTATGGATCATTATTATAACTGGACACATAATGCCAAGACTAATATAAATTCCTTAATATCAGACACAGGAGAATTTATTATTGATAAGGGAAAACTTCATGGAGAAGTTAAGCATGTGAACTGGTTTTTGAAAAATTCCAGGATGCTAAGAGGCAGGAAAGACAACATTCCAAATGAAGGGTATAGCATGGAATAAAGGTATGTTCATAAACTAGAACTTTGTCTTGGAGTTAAGAAAACCTGCATTTATATCATGCCTCTGATATTTATGTGTGTGTAACTTCAATGACTTTATAAAATGGGACTGGAGGGTTGGACTGGTTATGTTCTAACTTTCCTTGAAGCTCTAAATCTGTAATCTTATGACAGTGATGGGAGAGGGGGAGATCAGAGGATATGAACAGGCAGTTTTTTAGAGGAAGAAATTAAAGATAACTCTAATCATATGAAAAAATGCTCTAAATCACTATTGATTAGGGAGATGTAAATCAAAACTCTGAGATATCACATCACACCTATCAGAATAGCCATCATGACAAAACAGGAAGATGATAAATGTTGGAGAAGATGTGGGAGAGTTGTAACACTAATTCATTGTTGGTGAAGCTGTGAGCTCATCCAACCATTCTGGAAAGCAATTCAAAACTATGCCCAAAAGGCTACAAAAATATGCATACCCTTTGACCAAGCGATACAGCTTCTAGCATCCCCAAGAGATACGTCCTTCTTCTACTCCGTTTTGGCTCTGAATGATTTCTATGAACTGATGCTAAGTGAAGTGAGCAGAACCAGAAGAACACTGTATACAGTAAGAGAAATATTGTGCAATGACTAATTTTGATAGACTTTGCTCTTCTCAGCAATTCAAGACAACCCCAAATGACTCATCTCATGAAATGAAATGTTATCCACATCCACAGAAAAAACTATAGAGTCTTAATGCAGATCAAGGCATAGTATTTGCTCCCTCCCCCGACCTCTCTCTTTTTTTCTTCTTTCTCATGGTTCTTTCCATTGGTTCTAATTCTTCTTTACAACATAACTAATACTCAAATATGTTTAATATGAATGTATATGTAGAGCCTGTATCAGATTTCATGCCATCTTGGGGTCAGGGGATGGGAGGGAGGCAGAGAAAATTAAAAAATCAAAACCTCGTGGAACTAAATATTTAAAACTACAAATAAAAAATATTTTTTTAAAAAAAGAAAACATAAAAATGAATAATAAAAGAGGATGGACAACATCTTTAAGAAATTATCAAGGGAAAATGTTCTGTTATTCTAGAAAGAGAGATTAAAACAGAAATGGAAAAAAATTCACTCATCACCTCTTAAAAGAGATCCCAAAAAGAAAACTGCCAGGAATATTATAGACATATTTAAGAAATCTCAGGTCCAGGAGAAAATATATCAAGGAGATGGGAAGAAATAGATCAAGTGTGGCAGATCCACAGTCAAGGTAATGAAAGATTAACAATTTCTACATAAAGGGATTGGAAATCTTGGAATATGGTATCCCAGAGGACAAAGGAACAAGGATTACAACCAAGAATCACCCAGAAAAATTTAGTATAATCCTGCATGGGAAAAATATCCATTCACTGAAACAGAGGACTTTTAAGCATGCTTGATGAAAAGACCAGACTTGAATAAAATATTTGACTTTCAAATATAAGACTCAAGAGAAGCAGAAAAAAGTAAACAGGAAAGGAAAATCATAAGAAACTTAATAAGATTACACTGTTTACATTCCTACATGGGAAGATGATACTTGAAACTCATAAGAGCATTCTTATTAAAGCAGTTAGAAGAAATACATGAATACACACATATGGACATATATGTGTATGTAGGTGTATATATGTATATATGCACATGCATACATACATACACACACGGGACAGAGATGTGAGTTGAATATGAATAGATGATAGGTAAAAATAGATCAAGAGGTGAGAAAGGAATGTATTAGGAGAGAGACGTAGAACAGAGTAAATTATCTCACATAAAAGAGGCAAGGAGAAGCTTTTACAGTGGAGGGGAATGGAGGCAGTTGATGGGGATTGAGTGAACCTTACTCTCCTCAGAAATGGCTCAATACAGCCTCAATCTGGTATAGAAATCTATCTTACCCTACAATAAAATAGGACTTTAAGGGGACTATAGAAGGGAAGGCAGATTGAGAGAGGGGTAGTCAGAAGCAAAACTTTCTAGAAAGACAGTGGAAAAGGAAAGAATAGAATGAAGAGGAAGGTGAAATTAAAGGATGGAAAGAAATATGATTGGCAATAGTTACTGTGAAAAAAATTTTCAAGCAACTTTCTCTGATAAAGGTCTCATTTCTCAAGTATATACAGAACTGAGTTAAATGTATAAAATGAGTTGCTATCTAACTGATAAATGATCAAAAATATGTTTTCAAATGAAGTAATCAAAACTATCTATGACAATATGAAAAAAATACTCTAATTTACTATTGATTGGAGAAATGCCAATTAAAAATAATTCTGAAATACTACCTCATCCTTATTAGATGGGCTAATATCACAGAAAATGTAAATTAAAAAGGTTGATGGGAATGTAGGAAAAAGGAGACATTAGTGTTGGTGGAGTAGTCACAGCAATAAAATAATCCAAGACAACTCCAAAAGACTTCAGATGAAAAAAGCTATCCATCTCTGGAGAAAGAACTGATGGTGTCTGAATATAGACTGAGGTATACTTTATTTGCCTTGTGTTTTTTTTCCTGCTTTCTTTCATAATACGATTATTGTGGAAATGTTTTGCATGACTACACATGTATAACCTATGTCAAGTTGCTTGTCTTCTCAGTTGGGGTTGTGGGGAGAGAGTATTTGGAATTCAAAATTTTTAAACTAAATGTTAAAAATTGCTTTTACATGTAACTGAGGAAAATAATAAATTTAAATAGTATGTATAAACTAATAACACATACATGCATATGTATACATATACACATATATACACACAGATACATACACACATACAAACATATACACACATATGTATTTGTGTATCCATATATATACACATATATGTGTATAAACACAGACATCTATGTATGTATGTATGTATAGACACACCTATCTTTAATTAATGGTAGTCATCTCTATTTAAGGGAGGGAAGAAAGAAAGGGGGGAAAATATTCATAGTAAATTTGCAGTTTCATTTGAAACGATCTTTTTAAAATCGTACTGTGTTTTAGAAATGTTTGTTTCATTTCATAAATTAAAAATAAAAAACAACACCAAAATTTAAGACAAAACAAAAGGCTTTGACCTGGGACTTTGTTTTTATTGTAATCCTCCAGATGCAGGTGGGTCTGCTGTCATCTGGACTATACTGTGGGGCAAAGGGCCTAAAGACAGAATCATAAATGCTTCAGAGTTGGAAGGTCTCTCAAAGGTCGTCCAGTTCAACTTATACTCAGCAAATAGCACCTACAAAATATACTGAACAGTTTTTACTTGCAGACCTCCAACAAAGTGGAATCTACCACCTGTTGTGGAAACCATCTCACTTTTGGACAGCTCTGATAGTTAGGAAGCTTTTCCTAGCATGGAGCCAAATTGTACCTCTCTTCAACTCTCTCTTTGTTCTTGGTTCTGAGGTCCAGAAAAAAACAAATTAATACCTTTCCTATTAGTGAGCCTTCAAATGCTTGAAAACAGTCATCATGCCTCTCTTCACACCTCTCCCCACTAGCTGAATTTTCTTGTCCTGAAGTTAAACACTCCAAGCTCCTTCAACTGCTCCTCCCATGGGATGAATTTGAACCCCTTCACTATCCTTATTGCTGTCCCCCTCAATCCTATTCTTCTACACCCACTATCACACATGAAGGAAGGAAACATCAAAGGCCTGATTTTTCTATCATGTTTCTTCCAGCCACAAGATCTCTAAAAGGGTTAGAAACTTTCAGGGATGATGAAAGACAGGAGTCAAAGATATCTTTTCAAGAATCCTGGAGATGAACAATATTTATCATGATTCCAAGAACTCACCAAATGTTTTAATGACATGGAAGTGGACAGGAACTTGTGGGCGATCAATAAACACATGGCCATTGTTAACTAGGACTTCTTTGATCAGTGGTAATCCAGTTACCATCATAAAGGTAAGATTTCCCACATGCACGCAGAATACATTTCCATATTTCTTGACAAACTGAAAAAGAATGAGTTTGAGTTGCAAACTTTCATTGACTTTTTTTTTCATCTGTACTATTACCAGATGACAAACTATCAATGTGAAAAATCAATTCTAATGGAGTCCATGCAATTCAGTTTGGTCCAGTTCCAGTGAATTCAAGTCAGCTCACCACAATAAACACTAAGTCTTCCAACTATATCCCAAGTGCCATGTCAGGAGCTGACCAGTCACAAACACCAAACAGTTCCTTCCTTTGAGGGATTGACACTGGAAGGAAATGATCTGTGTATATATAAGTAAATATAGAATGAATACAAAGGAAATTATAAATGATTTGAGAGGAGATCAGCACTTGGGAGGGGTTACAAAAACTTTCTGTAGGAGATGGTCCCCTGAAACTGAGCTTTGATGGAAATTGGATATTTCAAAAGCTTCAGGTAAAGAGGCAGTATATTTCAGACTCTGATGTGATTGCTACATTCAAGGCAGTATGCTAGGCTAGGAATATATGGCAAAGAACATCTGAGAGTTTAATATGGGGGAGAGACCTAGAGGTCAACACATGAACCATTGCAAGTTCATTGGAGTGGCTAAATGGTAAGCTTCCAGAAGGCATGAGGATTTTTATTTTTGTTTTCTTAATCTCCAGCATCTGGTGTCATACCTGACATCTTACAGAAGCTTATGAAATGAGCGTTAATTAATTGGAGGATTATTTCCCCCACTGACAGCCAGCAAAGTCCTTTCAAAACTTAATCAGTATAGTGATAGACAAAAAAATAGTCAGTGCTAGTGTTAGATGAATGACAGGAAAACCACTGGGATGTTGGCAGCATTCTATTAACACCCAGAATTGACTAGGAAGGCAAGTGAAGATCAAAGATTTGACATGACTTCTCCCAACTTGTAACATCAGAGTCAAGGACCATGGGTTCTTAAACCTCTCTCTCTCTCTCTCTCTCTCTCTCTCTCTCTCTCTCTCTCTCTCTCTCTCTCTCTCTCTCTCTCTCTCTCTCTCTCTCTCTCCTTCTCTCTCTGTCTCCTTCTCTCTCTAACTTTCTCTCTGTCTCTGTCTCTCTCTCTGTGGTATTGTTGGTGTTGGTGTTATCCCTTTGTTAGTCTGGTGAATCCTCTGGTTCACTTCTTAGAAGAAAGCTTTTAATTGCATATAATTGTAAAATAGCAAAACCATGTGTATTAAAATTCAGTAATCATTTTTAAACTAAAATTCAATGGCCTCAGTTAAGTACTTCTGATTCTAGTGGATGAAGGGATCTCAAAGGCTGTGTATGCAATTGTTGGCAGCGATTCTGGTAATGAACATTTATTAAGTCTTGACTATGTGCCAGAATTGTGCTAAGTAAAAGACAGTCTCTCAGGGAGCTTACCTATCACTTTAGAGATAGTAATAACTAACATTAATATAATACTTACTGTGTGCCTATCACTGTTTAAAGCACCTTACAATTATTATCTCATTGTGTCAGAATCCCAGATATTTAGTAAGATGGGACCTCAGCAGCCATCCAATCCTGACCACGTACAATGTCAACAATGACACACCCCACAAGTGATGAATGTATGACTTTTTCCAGGTCCCACAAGTCAAGGCTGCAGACTCTCTAAGTTCCAAATCAGATATTCTTGCTTTTGCATGAAGCTGCTTCCCACACTCGACCACAAAATGGATGGACACTCAGCCTTGTGGCTGCTCAATTCAGAACATTCCCCGGGGCCTAGTTCACATGTTCTCCTCAGAACCAGTGAATTCTCACCCTCCCAACTCACTCCATACCTTTTCAACGGTGAGTTGGAGGTTTCGAAAGTCCATCTGGAACAAGTTGCCCAATATGGGCAGACCGGGAGGTCCAGGGGGGTAGTTGAGATGCCGCCTCCTCCTCTGCAGGTACATTGCCAGGATCAGGAGGATGGCAGAGAGTAGAAGCAGGCTCTTCAGGGTGGCTCTTTCCCAAAGGTAGGGGAGCACAGTTCCCAGAGAGAGCTGCATCTTTCCCCAGTTCTGGCAACAAGAGCAGACAAGCCAAGCTCCTCCTCTCTCTTCTTCCTCTTCCTGCAGCAACAGCAGTAGCTACGGAGCCAGTAGGAGTCATGTTCATGTGAAGGATAAAGGTAAATTTGCGTTGAACTGCTGCCAGGGTTAGCTGTTAGCCAGACAATGAGAGCTCCAGGGAGTGACAGGCTCCCTTCAGTGCATCAGCCCTCTGCCCTCTATCAGGATGTGCTTACTGGCAGAAAACACACCCAACCCTACAATATTCTTTCCTGAAAAGAAGACTGAGTTTATCTCCCGGGAACCAGAGAGACTACTTGATCAGAGCAGCCTCTGGTGGGAAATCTCCACGCAGACAAACCCCACCCACCGAGACACAAATCACAAGGTCAGATCTGTGAGGCAGGAAGTGACTCATCCCCTTGTTTAAGAGAGCAGCAAGATGAGGTCCAAGGAGGCCAGAAAACTGACAAGATCCTACAGCTCCTTGTAAGTTTCAGAGCCTTCACTGCAACCTGACCCATCTGTCTTCAAGTCAGAACACTTCTTCATATTAAAAACTGCCTCATAGCTCAATAGAAAAGAAGGCAATATAAATAGAGGCATAAAAAGTTAAACAAGGAAAAAAAAACTTGCTATTCAATATGGGCAAGCTGTTTACACCATTATAAGGGAAAATGATATCTCAAGAATTATATATTTATTATGATATATAAAAGGGATATACATACATATAGGTATAAATTAAATGAAACTATGATAAAAATGTGATTTAAGACCGAGAAGGGATTGGAATAGGTGATATGAAAAGGAGGAGGCAGAAAAAAGTAAATTACATCACAGGAAGAGGCATTAAGAACATATTACAGAAGAGGGAAAGAGGGGAGGGAGATGAGCATTGTTTGAGATTTACTCTCATCTGATTTGGTTCAGGGAGGGAACAAAAAACTCACTTAATTGAAACAGTTCTAAAGGAGTCTACTCAGTGCACTCTGATCTAATTCTAATGAATTCAGTTCAACTCACCCCAACAAAGACTGAATAATCCAACTACATCCCAAGCCCTGTCTTAGGAGCTGAGCAAACAATCACTAACACAAGACAATTCCTTCTCTTGAGGAATTGACATTGGAAGGAAATGATCTTTAAATATGTACAAAAATACAGAATACATACAAAAGAAATTTGAAGTGATTTGAGGGGAGATCAGCACCTGGGAGGAATCTGGAAAGCTTCCTACAAGTGAGGGCCCCCAGTCACTAAGCTGTGATGGAAACTGGGAATTTCAAAAGCTCTAGGGGAAGAAACAATATATTTGAGGCTCTGAAGTGGCTGCTTCAAAATAAACCACCCATTTCTATTGAAAACACTGGAAAGCATAGGAATAAATGGAACTTTCTATGAAATAATAAACAGTATCTATGTAAAACCATCAGCAAGCATGATATGCAATGGGTATAAGCTAAGTACATTTCTAATAAGATCAGAGATGAAACATGATGTCCATTATCACCACTGTTACTCAATATGATACTAGAAACGTTAGCTTTAGTAATAAGAGAAGAAAAAGAAATTGAAAGAGTTAGAATAGGCATTAAAGGAACGAAGCTCTAGAAAATAATTATCTGAAAGTTTAATTGGTAAAGCACTAAATAAGAGATAAGAACTCACTGTTCAACAAAAATTCCTGGGAAAACTGGATAACAATGTGGTAGAAACTAGGCATAGATGAATGCCTGACACCGTACATAAGCATAAAGTCCAAATGTGTACATGATCTAGGTATAAAGATTGATACTATGGACAAATTGGAGGAGCAAGGAATAGTGTAATTATCAAATTTATGGAGAAGGGAAGAATTTTTGATGGAAGAAGAGATAGAAAGCATTATGAAGTACAAGATGGATAATTTTGATTATATTAAACTGAAAAGATTTTGCACAACCAAACCTAATGCAACCAACATTCAGAGGGATGTAGCATATTGGGAAAGAATTTTTACAGTTAATCTCAGGAATAAAGGCCTCATTTCTAGAATATATAGAGAACTGAGTCAAATGTACAACAATACAAGTCATTCCCCAATTGATAAATGGTCAAAGAACGTAAACAGGCAATTTTCAGAGGAAAAAAATTAAAGAATCTATAACCATATAAAAATATTCTATATCACTTTTGATTAGAGAGATGCAAATCAAAACAACTCTGAGATACCACATCACACCTATCAGATTGGCTAACATGACAGGACAGGAGGATGATAAATATTGAAGAGGATGTGGAAGAGTTGGAACACTAATTCATTGTTGGTGGAGCTGTGAGTTCATCCAACTATTCTGGTGAGTGGTTTGGAACTATACCCAAAGGGCTACAAAAATATGCATACCCTTTGACCCAGCAATAGCCCTTCTAGGACTGTACCCCCAAGAGATCATAAAAATGGGCAAGGTTCCCCCATGTATAAAGATATTTGCAGCAGCACTCTTTGTACTGGCCAAAAACTGTAAATCAAAGGGATACCCATCAATTTTGGAATGACTTAATAAATTATGGTATATGAATGTAGTGGAATACTATTGTTCTATAAGAAATGATGAACAGAAAGACTTCAGAGAGACCTGGAAAGACTTATATGATCTGATGCTGAGTAAAAAGAACAGAACAGGAGAACTTTGTGCATAGCAATGACTACAACGTGAGAGAGTCTTTTCTGGTAGACTTAGACCTTCATAGCAATGCAAGGATTTAAAAAAAAATCACCAGGGTCTTCTAAGGCAAAATGCCCTCCATATCCAGAGGAAGAAGTATGGAAGTTAATTGTAGAATGCAGCAGATCATTTTTTTGTGTGTTTATTATGTTTTGGTTTGTTATATGATATCTCCTATTCATTTTAGTTCTTCTCCACAGCATGACTATAGTGAAAATGTATTTAATAGGGATGTATGTGCAAATAGTATATAGAATTGTATGTCATCTTGGGGAGGGAGGGGGAAAGTGTGGGGTACGTAGGGGAAAAATCTAAATATTATGATAGTGATTGTAGAACACTAAAAATAAATAAAATTAAAAAAAGAAAAAAAGAACTAAGTCATCACTCTTTGCAGATGATATGATGATAAACTTAGATAATTCAAGAGAATCAAGTTAAAAAACTACTTGAAATGATAAACAACTTTGGCAAAATTGCAGGTTACAAAATAAACCCAGAAAGATAATCTGTATTTCTACATTACTAAGAAAACCCAACAGCAAGGGATCGAAAGAGAAATCCCATTTAAAGCTATGGTTGACATTATAAAATAACTGGGAGTCTACTTGCCAAAACAAACCCAAAGACTATATGAACACAATTACAAAACTCTTTTTTCACAAATAAAGTCAGATCTAAGTAAGTGTAAAAACATCACTTACTTGTGGGTAGGCCAGGCTAATATAACAAAAATGACAATTCGACCTAAATTAATTTGCTTATTCAATGCCATGCAAATCAAATTACTGAATAATTATTTTCTAGAGCTAAAAAAAAATATCAAAATTCATCTGGAAGAACAAAAGGTCCAGAATATCCAGGGGACTGATGGAAAGAAATGCTTCGGAAGGTAGCCTAGCCCTACCAGATCTCAAATTGTATTATAAAGCCGTTATCATCGAAACCACTTGGTACTGGCTAAGAAATAGAGGAGTATACCTCTGGAATAGGTTAGGTACTCAAGACACATTAGTCAATGAATACAATAATCTATTCTTTGATAAACCCAAGGACTCCAGTTTCTGGGATAAAAACTCACTGTTTGACAAAAATTGCTGGGAAAACCGGATAACAGTGTGGCAGAAACTGGGCATAGATCAACTCCTGATACCACATGCAAAAATAAATTCCAAATTGCTACATGATCTAGGTATAAAGCCTGACACTATGAACAAATTAAAGGAGCAAGGAATAGTGCATTTGTCACATTAATGAATATTGGAGAAAGTTTTGACCAAATGAGATAGAGAACATTGTGAAGTGCAGAATGGATAATTTTGATTACATTAAATTGAAAAGTTGCTTTGCACAAACGCAATGTGATCAAGATTAGGAGGGGAGTAGAAAACTGGGGAAGAATATTTGTAACTAGTGTCTGTGAAAAAGGCCTCATTTCTAACATATATAGAGAACTGAGTCAAATTTACAGAAATGCAAGTTATTCCCCAATGGCTAAAGGATATATAAACTGGCAGGTTGAGAAGGAAGAAATTAAAGCTCTCTATAGTCACATGAAAAAATGCTCTAAATCACTATTGACTAGAGAGATCCAAATCAAAACAACTCTGAGGAACCATACCATACCTATGAAATTGGCTAACAGGACAAACTGGAAGATGATAAATGTTGGAAAAGATGTGGGAGAGTTGGAACACTAATTCACTGTTGGTGGAGCTGTAAGCTGATCCAGCCATTCTGGAGAGCAATTCTGAACTATGCCCAAAGGGCTATAAACATGTGCATACCCTTTGACCCAGCAATAGCCCTTCTAGGACTGTGCCCCCAAGAGATCATAAAAATGGAAAAAGATCCCACATGTACAAAAATATTTATAGCAGCACTCTTTAGTGGCCAAAAACTGGAAATCAAGGGGATATTCATCAATTGGGGAATGGATGAGTAAATTATGGTATATGAGTTTAATGGAATACTATTGCATCATAAGAAATGAGGAACAAGAAAACTTCACAGAGGCCTGGAAAGACTTCTAAGATCTGATGCTGAGCGAAAGGAGCAGAACCAGGAGAACTTTGTGCACAGCAACGACCACAGTGTGCAAGAGATTTTTCTGGTAGACTCGGATCTTCACAGCAATGCAAGGACATTAAAAAAAAAAAAATTCCCAATGGTCTTCTAAGGCAAAATGCCTTCCATGTTCAGAGAAAGAATTATGGAATTCAATAGCGGAATATAGCAGATTATTTGTGTGTGTATGTGTGTGTGTGTGTGTGTGTGTGTGTGTGCGTGTGTGTATTATATTTTGGTTTGTTATATGATTTCTTCCATTTATTTTAGTTCTACACAACATGATGTAGGGAGCTGTTGAGGACCACAACAGTTCCATGAGTTCATGATGGCCATTGACAAGCCCACTATATTGTGCTAATGGAGCAAAGGCTGTTGGTTCGGCACTCCGGGATCTCATGCTATAGCCCCAAGCTTTCGGGTCTTAAGGTAAACATCTTAGTATTTGACAAACTTTCTGAGGCAGTCAATGGGTCATGTGTTTGTTAATGAAAGAGGATTGGTGAAAGTAATCACAGCATGAGCTTGCCACGAGTATGGAACTTACGGCTGCAAAGCATATATGGCTTATATTTGCTGATAATAAATGGAGCTTGTAACATCTTTGTCTCCCGCCTCATCACTGCCTGCCTGAGATCGAGATGTCCTGCGGGTAGGGGGTCTCTTCAGTGAACGGGCAGTAACAGCATACTGAAATGAAAATGTATTCAATAGGAATGTATATGTAGATCCTATATAGAATTGTATGCTATCTTGGAGAGGGAGGGGAGTGGTGGGGAGTAGGTAGGGGGGGGAAATCTAAGTTTTATGGTAATAATTGTAGAACATTAAAAATAAATAAGATGAATATATTTTTTAAGAAAGAATATATGTGTAAAACCTATATACGATTGCACACTGTCTCAGGAAAGGAGTGGGGAAGGAAATAAAAAAATCTAAAGTATATGGAAATGATTGTAGAATACTGAAAACAAATAAAATAATATTAAAAAACTGCCTCCTAATGATCTTGGTAGCTAATATAGAAGGGTGCTAAACCTAAGGATCCAGGAACCCTTGAGAGTTATGTGGATAGATTTCAGTGAGTCTGTGAACCTACAAGGAGAAAATCATTTCAATTTTATCAGACCAATTAGAATAAAATTTCCACTAGAATTGAAATTAAATATCCATATAATTGGAATAAATTGAATGAAATGCCAATGCAATTGGAATAAATTAAAATAAAATTGTAATATAATTGGTATAAGTTGAAATAATTTAAACAAAATTCCATTATAGCTGCAGTAAGTGAAATGAAATTCCAATGTATTTGGAATAAATTGAAATGAAAATCAAATGTATTTAGAAAAATATTTGGATTTGGTTTCAATATGATTTGAATGAATGAGAATTATTGGAGCAAATTAGAATAAAATTCAATGTAATTGTAATTTCCTCTATAATCCTATGTGTATTATTTTTTGCATTTAAAATGTCATTGTGCAAAAGGATCCACAGGTTTCAAAAGACTGACCAAGGGTTCCAGGACACACCTTCTCTGCCAAGTACTTCTAAGTCCTTGGAATTGCTTTTCAAACCTTCCTCAGTCTCTGAGTTTGGATCAGGAATCAGGGGTGAAAGGATATTGCTGTGTTTTCCCTTTCAATGGCCTTCATGGAGCATTGAAGAGAAAGCTGGATTTCAATAATAGGGCCTACGGCTGTCTTAGCTCTTCCACTTTTGTTTTCCTGGACCTTTATTTCTTTATCTGTGAAAAGGAGTCTGGACCATCACAGGTATCAAACACAAGACCCTGGTCTAAAGTATCATAGCTCATCACTCCTGAGTATGAACAGGGCCAGACTAAAACGTAATTTAAAATGTTTAACAAATTGAAGATAACATCCAACACAGAAAATGTCAGTATGTGACTTTCTAAGCCTGTAGGTGGACATGACTGCACTAGATTGCCCCTTCCACTCAAATGCTAACTCTCTCATATCTAATGAAAGGATGTGTCACCTGTAAGGTGACACAAGGTTCATGTAAACAAATGGTGAAGCATATGGAGGCAGTCTTTTGTACAAGAAGCCAATCAATGACCTACAGTTGAATTATGAATTATAGAATGTTTTAATTGGGAGAAGTCTTAGAGATGATAGGATAATAGGGTCACAGATATGGAGCTGGGGGAATCTCAAAGGCTATCTAGGCAAATGCTTTCATTTTACAGATGAGCAAACTGGTGGAGACCATCACCAGTCACCATTATCCTAATCTTCTACAGGGATTTATATTTTAGAAGTAAATTTGTGTGTGTTTTCTCATTTGCTCTTTACAGCAACTATGCAAAATAAAGCTGATTGATATTCCCATTTTGCAGATGGAGAAACTGAGGCTGAGAGAAGTACAAAGATTTGTTGAGGGTCATATAGCTAATAAGCATCTGAAGCAAACTCTGATTTTATGTCCTTGGAGAGAAATGATTATTAATAAGTAATGATTTGGGGAGACCCAGGGTTGCCCCTTTCCCATAAAGCCCAGATTTTTAAAGCTTCAGTCTCTAGAAGGACACTGCTGATGATGAGGTTGGACTAACTTTCTTGTTCTGACCCCACCCAAGGAAGGTAGCCACTGTGTCCTGCTCAGATTTAGGTGGGGCATAAATTCTTTGAACAGTGGACACAAGACTGTGTATGGTAAGGGTATAGGGTTAGTCTCTCTGTCCAATGTTGACAGGAAGTCACTCTCAGTCCCTCATTGAATATTTGCCTTGTCTTTGTTCTATGAGAGATGGCAAGTGACCATCCTTTTATTTAATAATTGTACTGGCCATATTAATAAAATAATTAAATTACCCAGAAATTGTGTTTCTCAAACTTTTTAAATCACTTTATACCACCAGGACCTGGCTCAAAAAAGCCAAAGTTGCAAAGGTAGTTATTTACAGGTCTGGGATTCAAGGTCAGATGCTCTGACTGCACATTTTATCAGTATATCACCCTGCCTCCCTGTAAGTGGTAAATATATTGCAAATATAGAATAGGGTGATAAACAGTTCTTATCCCAGCTGCATTTCTGCTTCTTCCATCCCACAACTCAGAAAGCTCTATCTGCAGATACACACACACACACACACACACCACATACACATACACACACATATATATATATATATATGTATGTGTATATATATATGGTCATATATATGTGTATGAGGGTCAAATATGTTTGACGAATTTAATTTAATTTAAAATTAAATGTAATTCAAGTAAATGTAAAATTTATTTATGGGTTCAAAAACTCAATTTCACAAACACAATGTAGATAAGGTGTGATTACGGACATTTTTTCAAGAAAAAAGAGCTGGGGATTAAGTAGACAACAAGGTCAATATTAGCCTTTTTCTAGGGCAGTCAAGAATTCTGTGGCACCCCTAGGTTTTTTAATGAAGTCCAGGACCAAGGAGGTGATAGCTATTTCATACTCTATGCTGTTCTGACCTCCTCTGGTGAATTGTCTTCACTTCTGAGCATCGCAGTTTTAGAAAGGACACTGGTTAATCTATAGAGGAGCCACAGAAAGCTCATACACTTATAGCTTTAGAGCTAGAAGGGATGTTAGTGATTATCCAACCCAAATTCCTCATTTTACAGATGAAGAACTGAAGTTCAGAGAGGGGAGTTACTGGCCCAGGTTCACATGGGTAGTGTCAGAGCAGATATTTGAATCCAGAGCCTCTGATTGAAAACCCAGTGGTCTTTCCATTGCACTATCCCACCTCCAGATAAAAACAACATTTGAATTCATGATATGGGAGAAACAGTTGCAGGATGTGGGGATGCTTAGCCTGTAGGAGAGTATGGGTAATTTATCCTTTTCTTCCTTCTCTTTTCCTCTTTTCCTATTACAAACCCTTGATGCCCCTTAATTACATTTTTATCATTCCATTAGTAAATTTATACCCACACCCTCTATGTATTACCTTTTTAAAGGTAATAATAGGTATACAGTTCTCAAGATTAACAAGTATCATCCTCTCATATAGGGAAATAAATAGTTTGCTGTTATTCAATAACATTCTTCTTCTTCTTCTTCTTCTTCTTCTTCTTCTTCTTCTTCCTCCTCCTCCTCCTCCTCCTCCTCCTCTTCTTCTTCTTCTTCTTCTTCTTCTTCTTCTTCTTCTTCTTCTTCTTCTTCTTCTTCTTCTTCTTCTTCTTCTTCTTCTTCTTCTTCTTCACTTTTCAATACCTCTCTTGAATCTAGTATTTGAAGATAAAATTTTCCATTGAACTCTGGCTTTTTCATCAGGAAGAGCCAGAACCCCCATATTTTATTGAATGTCCATCCCTTTGCCTGAAAGTTTATGCTCAGTTTTACTGGGTAGTTGATCCTTAGTTGTAGTCCAAACTCCTTTTCCTTATGGAATATTATATTCCAATCCCTTCAATCATTTAATGGAGAAGCTACAAGATTTTGTGTGATTCTGACTGTAGTTCCTCAATATTGGAATTTTTCTTTCTGGTTGCTTGCAATATTTTCTACTTGATCTGATAATTCTTGAATTTGGCTGCAATATTCCTTGGTGTTTGCAATTTGAGATCTCTTTTGGGAGGGGATTGGTGGATTTTGATGCTTTTTTCTAGCTCTAGAAAATAATTATCTGATAATTCGATTAGTATAGCAATGGAGTAAGTAAATTAATTTAGGTAGAATTGTCATTTTTATTACATTGGCTCAGCCCACCCACGAGCAACTGATGTTTTTCCGCTTACTTAGATCTGACTTTATTTGTGCGAAAAGTGTTTTGTAATTGTGTTCATATAATCCCTGGGTTTGTTTTGGCAGGCAGACCCCCAAATATACTACAGTGTCTACCCTAGCTCTAAATGAGATTTCTCTATCTCTTGCTTTTGGGCTTTATTAGTAATATATAAAAATGCAGAAGATTTATGTGGGTTTATTTCATAACCTGCAACTTTGCCAAAGTTGTTTGTTGTTTCAAGTAGTTTTTCTTGATTCTCTGAGATTCTCTAAGTATGCCATCATATCATCTGCAAAGAGTGATAACTTAGTTTCTTTTTTGCCTATTCTAATTCCTTCAATTTCTTTTTCTTCTCTTATTGTGACAACTAACATTTCTAGTACCATAGTGAATAATAGTGGTGATAATGCACATCCTTGTTTCACCCCCGATCCTATTGGAAATGCATGTATCTTATCCCCATTGCATAATACTTGCTGAAGTTTTCAGGTAGATGCTGCTTATTATTTTATGGAAAGCTACATTTATTCCTATGCTCTCCAGTATTTTCAATAGGAATGGGTGTTGTTTTTTGTCAAAAGCTTTTTCTTCATCCATTGAGATAATCATGTGGTTTCTGTTAGTTTTGCTGCTGATATGACCAATAATGCTAATAGTTTTCCTAATATTGAACCAGCCCTGCATTTCTGGCCTAAATCCTACCTGATCATAATGTATCATTCTCCTGATAAGTTTTGCTAAAATCTTATTTAAAATATTAGCATCTATATTCTTTATTAGAAAAATTGGTCTACAATTTTTTTTCTCTGTTTTGTCTCTTCCAGGTTTAGGTATCAAAATCATAAAAAGAATTTAGGAGGACTCCTTCTTCTACAATTTTCCCAAAGAGTCTATATAATATTGGAATTAACTGTTCTTTAAATGTTTAATAGAATTCACTTGTGATCCATCTGGCCCTAGAGATTTTTTCCTAGGGAGTTCATTGACAGCTTGTTCCATTTCTTTTTCTGAGATAGGGGTAAGTACTTTGTGCTCCCTCAGCCCAGTGTAACAGTTCCTTCCTCTCCACCTTCCAGGCTGTCCTGAGATAGAAATATGCCACACTGTCTCCTGGTGCGTTCTGCTGCTCGAAAATCTGTTCAGATTCAGTTTTTAGAGGTATCTGAAGGAATTTGTGGAAAAGCTTAGGTGAGTACCTGCTTTCACTCCGCCATCTTGGCTCCACCACCTAATGGCCTTTTCTTAATCCTCATTCTTATTGATCTGTCTTATCACCTCTCCTCTTTAAAACTTTCTCCTCTCCAGGTTTTCAGAATATTGCCCTCGATGGGGGAGAAGCCAAGATGGCAGAGTAGAAAGACTCACGTATGCTAGCCCTGAACCCACAGCACATAAATTTTCTGTAAAAAGAACTCCCCCAAAATTCTAGAGCACTGCAAGCCATGCAGAAACACAATGGAGGAGATTTCCGTTCCAGAGAGCCCTGGAAAGCCATCTCCTGGGGTCCGTTGGGCACCAAACAGTGGAGCCCACCCCTGCGCTGCCCTGGCCATGGGGTCCTAGAGCAGCAGATCCGAGCAGGCTTCAGGGATGGAAACTCCAGCAGCCGCGAAGGTCCCTCCAGCCACAGGTGCTACAGGTCAGTGAGAGAGACTTCTGGGCTGGCCCAGAGGGGAGCGGGGTGTCTCTGTGACTCGGGACCCTTGGGAGGCAGTGGCAGAGGCCATGGTAGAGGCAGTGGCAGCCCGGGACTCCCCAAGCAGGCAGGAGCTCAGGGCCATTAATAAAGGTCTCTGCATGAACACCCTGAGGGAACTGAGCCTGGGAGGTGGCCCTGCCCCGACGTGACCACCAGAACTTAAGCTCACATCGAATAGCAGGCACACCTGCCACTGAAAGCCCTGAGTCTGGGGAGCAGCATTTGAATCTCAGACCCCAAGCTGAGTGGATCTAGGTGGGGGTGGAGAGGAATCTCAGAAGTCAAGTAACTGGCTGGGAAAATGCCCAGAAAAGGGGAGGAAAATAAGATCATAGAAGGCTACTTTCTTGGGGAACACATGTTCCTGCCTTTTATTTCTGATGATGAGGAACAATGCTTACCCTAAGAGAAAGACATAGAAGTCAAGGCCTCTGTACCCCAAACATCTGAAATAGATATCCAATGGGCTCAGGCCATGGAAGAGCTCAAAAAGGATTTTGAAAATCAAATTAGACAGGTGGAGAAAAAACTGGGAAGAGAAATGAGAGAGATGCAAGAAAAGCATGAAAAACGGGTCAATACCTTGGTAAAGGAGACCCAAAAAAATGCTGAAGAAAATAACACCTTGAAAAATAGGCTCACTCAATTGGCAAAAGAGGTTCAAAAAGCCAATGAGGACAAGAATGCTTTCAAAAGTAGAATTATCCAAATGGAAAAAGAGGTTCAAAAGCTCACTGAAGAAAATAGTTCTCTCAAAATTAGAATAGAACAGATGGAGCCTAATGACTTTATGAGAAACCAAGAAATTAAAAAACAAAACCAAAGGAATGAAAAAATGGAAGAGAATGTGAAATATCTCACGGGAAAAAAAAAACTGACCTGGAAAAGAGATCCAGGAGAGACAATTTAAAAATGATGGGACTACCTGAGAGCCATGATCAAAAAAAAAAAAGCCTAGACATCATCTTTCATAAAATTATCAAGGAAAACTGCCCTGATATTCTAGAACCAGAGGGCAAAATAAGTATTGAAGGAATTCATTGATCACCGCCTGAAAGAGATCCAAAAAGAGAAACTCCTAGGAACATTGTGGCCAAACTCCAGAATTCCCAGGTCAAGAAGAAAATATTTCAAGCAGCTAGAAAGAAACAATTCCAGTATTGTGGAAATAAAATCAGGATTACTCAAGATCTAGCAGCTTCTACCTTAAGGGATGGAAGGGCATAGAATAGGATATTTCAGAAGTCAAAGGAACTAGGACTCAAACCAAGAATCACCTACCCAGAAAAACTGAGTATAATACTTCAAGGGAAAATATGGTCTTTCAATGAAACAGAGGACTTTCAAGCATTCTTGATGAAAAGACCAGAGCTGAAAAGAAAATTTGACTTTCAAACACAAGAATGAGAAGAAGCATGAAAAAATAAACAGCAAAGAGAAGTCATAAGGGACTTACCAAAAGTGAACTGTTTACATTCCTACATGGAAAGACAATATTTATAACTCTTAAAACTTTTCAGTATCGGGGTAGTTGGTGGGATCACACACACACACATGTACACGTGTGCACGCACACACACATACACACATGCATGCACATACAGAGACAGAGCACAGAGTGAATTGAATAGGATGGGACTATATCTTAAAAGAAATTAAGGTAAACGGTGAGAGAGAAATGTAATGGGAGGAGAGAGGGTCAAATGGAATGGGGTAAATTATTTCTCATTCAAGAGGCAAGCAGGACACTTTTTAGTGGAGGGAAAAAGAGGAGAGCTGAGAAAAAACATGAAGTTTACCCTCATCACATTCGACTAAAGGAGGGAATTAAGCGCACACTCATTTTGCTATGAAAACCTATCTTACAATACAGGAAAGTGGGGGAGAAGGAGATAAATAGGGTGGGGGGGGGGATGATGGAAGGGAGGACAATGGCAAGAGGGAGCAATTTGAAGTCAACACTCTTGGGGAGGGACAGCATCAAAAGACAGAATAGAAACAATAGGGGGCAGGATAAGATGGAGGGAAATACAGTTAGTCTTACACAACACGACTGTTATCGAAGTCATTTGCAAAACTACACAGATAGGGCCTATATTGAATTGCCTGCCTTTCCAAAGGGAATGGGTGGGGAGGGAGGGATGGGGAGAATTTGGAACTCAAAGTTTTAGGAACAACTGTTGAGTATTGTTCTTGCTACTAGGAAATAAGAAATACAGTTAATGGGGAATACAAAGTCATCTGGCCCTACAGGACAAAAGAGAAGATGGGGACAAGAGAAGGGAGGGATGATAGAAGAGAGGGCAGATTGGTGATAGGGGAAATTAGAATGCTCAGTGGGGGGAGAGGATAAATGGGGAGAAAATTTGGAACCCAAAATTTTGTGAAAATGAATGTAAAAAGTTAAATAAATAAATTTATATTAAAAAAACGAATATTGCCCTCTCCTGTATCTCCTTCAACTTCTGTGACCACTCTTCTGTCTCCTTTCTTGTATCCTTTTCCACTTAAACATCTGTGTCCCTCAGGGCTCTGTCCTGGGCCTTCTTTTCTTTTCCCTCTTTGCTACTTCACTTGATCTCATCTGATACCATAGATGTGATGACCGTCCATCAGGTGATAATTCTCAGATCTGCCTATCCTGCCCTAATCTCTCTGCTCACTTCCCATTTTGCATATTCAGTCACTTTTAGAACTATCAAACCTGATATCCAGCAGATATCTTAATCTAAAGCAATTATCATTCTCTTTAAACCTTGCCCCACCTCCTAATTTCCTTATTACTGTCAGGGCTCATCACCTAGGAGGCATCCTGGATTCCTCACTATCTCTCACCCTCTACATTCAATGTGGTGCCAAGTGTTGTTGCGTTCATCTTTGCAGTATCTCTCGAATGTGCCCTCTTCTGTCTTCTGACATTTCTACCACCCTGGTGTAGGCACTTATTGTATCACACTTGGATTATTGCAATAGCCAAATAGTGTTCTGCCTGCTTACAAACTCTTCCCATGATAATCTATCCTTACATTCATGAATTTGGAAAAATTTAATGTGAATAGACCACAGTCTGAAGCAGTAAGAGCCAATAGCAATAGTTATTGGGTATTTTGTTTTTATTTTTCTGAAAAAAAAAATGGATAATCTGGTTGGGCAATAGTGGTGGTTTGCTACTGGTGTAACTGTCTCTCCAATAATGATCCACCTCAATCGAAAGTCTTTAGGACACATCAGGTTATGAAATCAATCAGTGATGAACCATGGACGTTCTCTTGCAGAATTATTCCTTGTCTTCCATAAAGGAGTTAGAAAGAGTGCATAAACTGTTTTGAAATATACATTTTTTCCATCTGGAATCTATTGCTTTTTACCATTCTGAAAACCTCTCTTTGCTTCTGCTTCTCAGTTATCACATTCTTGCAAAGGTAAATTTATAACTATAAAATGAGTTATTCACAAAGCTACTCAGGGGATCACATATTTAGAGCAAGTAGGGATCTTAGAGGCTATTCAGTCAAACCACCTCTTTCCACAAATGAGGAAACTGAGGCATAAAAGAGTTGAATAGCAAATTTTGAAGCAATATTTAATCCAAGTTTTCTTTCAAATTTTGCCTCTAAAATTTAATACACTGTTACTTAGATGGCACAGAGGACAAAGTGTCAGGCCTGGAGTCAGGAAGACTAATCTTCATAAGTTCAAATCTGACCTCAGATACTTACCAGCTGTGTTTCCTTAGGCAAGTCAGTCAACCCTTTTTACTCAGTTTCCTCATCTTTAAAATGAAGAAGTTAGTGGAGATGACCTCTGAGTTGCCTCTAGTTGTAAGTTTATACTTCTGTAATTTACTATTGTTGACAAAAACACCTCAGTAGGTCTCAGTTATTGTTGTCGGAGTATGTCAGTTGCCCATGGACACACGTCATCTTTTTGTCTCCGATAAAGTGAGGGAATTGGAAGAAATGTCTACAAGGCATCTTCCAGGTCAATGATCAATGATTCTATAAGTCAGGATTTATGATCACTAAGGGTAGAAAACTAACACTAAAAATACATAAAGCAATATACAATGTACTCCAAAAGCTTGGGCATCTGTTTGATTGCTCACAACCCTCTAGCTTCCAGAATCTTGAAGTAATCCCCCAAAAGTGTCTGGCAGTGAAATAGTCCAAGTATCCAGGAGTAATGAAAGTAACTGAGAATTTATCAATCAAAGCTTCTACCCAGTAAACTGCAGTTGGTGATAGTATGTCTGATATTGTGGTACTATGCCTACTCATCTTTGTCTCCATCATTTCAGGCTCTTTTGAGAACCCACTCCCTATATTTTCCCATTTATACAAACTTAGAAATGTACCATTCAGATAGATCCCATTTGTCAAGACTGTTTCCTTATTATCTCCAAATTTTGGAATCATTTGAAAAGAGGGCACTAAAATGCAATCAGCTTGCAATCTCTCTGGGAACTCCAGGTTTTCCCTACCTAAATTATCTGTCCTCTCCACATAGCCTGAATCAAAGTTCACTCTAGGTGTAAACAAGTCAATTTCCCAGTGATCAAAGTTCAGACTCATCTATTTTCTGCCTGCAAAATGTCTTCAAACTACGCCTACTGACCACACTCAGCCTCTGCCCAACCACACTCACTGTTAGTCTCTTGTTCTCATACCAGTATTCAACTGAGTTTTCTATAGCCACTTGGTATTGTATGTCTCTATGTCCAAGGAATGTTCTGATTGCTTTTTAATGGATTTGAGAGTAGAGTGGGGTGGAGATACAAAATGAACATGTTCATTTCTAAACAGGAAGTGCTTAAAGAATCTTTCACATGGCTGTACATTTTTTGGACTAGATCTGTGGTTTCATTGCTGTAGGAAAGTATGTATGTAGAAACATATTTGGACCTGAACTGCAGATTGTAACCATAGAGAGCCAACAGAGAAGCTCAATGTTTAAATAATTTTTCCAGGGACCGGTGGCTGCTCCTGTCTTCCTTTTCTCTTTTCTCCATAGCATATTTCACTTGTTGATTTCTTCAGCTTGCTTGATTTCAACAACCATCTCTAAGCTGCTCCTTCTCAAATTTGTTTATCCAGCCCTGACTTCTCTCTTGACTTCTAGTCACATATCTCCAAATGCTTGATGGAGATCTCAAATTGAAGATTAGACCTATCCAAAATGGTGCCCATTATCTTTCCCCAAAAGTGTTTTGTCTATTGTTAATTTCCCTGTTACTGCTGAGGATGCCACTATCCAAGTCACCTTGGTTCTCTCCCCGGGCATCTCCCTTGATGCCTCACATTCTCACTCCTGTACCCAGTCCATTCCCAAGCTCTGTTGATGTTATCTTTACATTTCTCATGTGTATACCTGTCTATCCCCTGATACTGTCACCTCCCTGGTACAGGCTTACATCACCTCATATTACTGGGTGAGGCAATTGCAATTGCTTGCTGGTTAGTCAGTGATGAGATGGCACAATAGATTAAGTGCTAGATACGAACTCTAGATAACCTGGGTTTAAATCTCGCCTCAGACACAAAGTCCTTGGAAAAATCACTCAACCTTTGTCTACCTGTTTTCTCATCTGTAAAATGAGGGTAGCACCTAGCACCCATGGTTTTCATGAAGGTCAGGTAAGAACATTTTTAAAACACTTTTAAAACCTTAATATGCAATATAAATTTTAACTCTGAGTCTTTCCCCACTCAGGTTCATCTTCCACTCAGTTGTTACTTGGGGCAGCTAGGTGATGCAATGGAAAGAGCTCTAGGCTCGAGGTTAGGAAGGCCCAAGTTCAAATCTGGCTCAAACACTAGCTGTGTGATCCCTGGGCAAATGATTCAATTAATATATATTTGCCTCAGTTTTCTCATCTATAAGATAAAGATAATGGTAGCACCTACATCTCAGGTTGTTGTGAGGATGATATGAGATAACAATAAAGTTCTTGGCACATTTCCTGGCACACAGTAAGAAATATATACATGTTAGCTATTGTTATCTTCCTAAAGTGCAGGTCTGACCATGTTACTCTCTAGTCAATAAACTTCACTCTCTCCCTATTGCCTGCAGGATCAAATACAAAATCTTGTGTTTGTCATTCTTCACCTTAGCTCCTCCTGCCATTCCAGTGTTCTTACATGTTATTTCTTGCCCAAGTATTCTTGGATCCAATGACATTGGTTACAAGGTTGTTCCATGAGGAAGACATTCCGTTGGTGGGTTCCAGGGATTTTCTCAAGGTTGGACCTTATACATGAAATACTTTCCCTCCTCTACTCTGATTACTACCCTCCATGTTTTTTTTTTAAAGTTCCAATAAAAATCCCCCCTCCAGCAGAAAGCTTTTCCCAACCCTTCTTATTTTCAGTGCCTTCCCTCTAAGTATTAACATTTAACCATATTATTTCACTTGATCCTCCTCCTAATACCCATATGAGGTAGATAGTAAAATTATCCTTATTTTAATGGTGGGACATCTGAGGCAGGTAAAATTTAAGTGAATTACCCATGGTCACACATCTATTAGATTTTTCAGGCCAGATTTGCACACAGACAAGTCTTTTTGACTTCAAACTCTGTGCACTCTTCTGCCACCTAGCTGAAGAGGCGTGATATGTAATCAGGAACCATCTTTATGGTTATTACCCAAGGCTTCACTTTCTACACTTTCTCTAGGGTTTCTAGGGAAACACATCAGCTCCCATCAGTTTAGTTATCCTTTTTGTACAGATCAATCATGGATCTATATACAGGGCACCAGTGTATGACATGAATTTTAGTCCTGGGTCACAAATTGTCTACTGAATATCTCAAACTGAATGTTTTATGTGCAGCACAAACTTAATACTTCAGAAAAAAACCCCAAAAACTCATTACCTTCTTTTCCTCCCAAAATATGCCCCATTCCTCACTTTCTTTTGGGGCCAAAGGGATCCCCATAATATGATGAATGAAAATTCTGAGAGACATAATTTCTGACCAATTGATAACCAATTTATTAATTATGCCTAGGAAGTAATTACTAGATTGAGGTTTCTGATTTTCTTTCTTATTATACACACACTATATATGTACAAATTTGTTTACTTTTAATTTTCAACATTCACTTCTTCAAGATGCTGAGTTCAAAATTTTCTCCCCATCCCTCCCCTCTCCCTAATCCAAGACAGCATGCAATCTCATTACCCTTTCCCCCAATCTGCCCTCCCTTCTATCACACCTGCCTTCTTTTATCCCCTTCCATTTAGGAGCCCCTGAGGCTCTTGTCCCTCCCAGAGTGATTTATCTACTTATTTTTTCTTCTCTATTCAAGCCCTCTGTCTCCCTCCCCCAACAACCTTGTAAAGAGGCCTATTCACTGAATGGGCATTACTTTACTTTAAGTGAGTACCTCAAAAGACCTTAGGCCAAGGTCTCACATTGCACCCTGGGCCATCTTCAGTCATCCTTTGATGAATATCTGGTCACTGACCTACTAGTCTCAGGAAGAGAAAGTGAGGCTGGTGAACTTGCACAGCCCTCCCTCACTCAAAACAAAGTCAAGTGCAAGTCATGTCATCATTTCTCTGATGTCATGGTCTTCTTCAAAAATGAAGGACAAATACAACCATGTATATATGTATATGTATTCATCTATATCTATATCTACGTAGATATAGATATATATACACATACATTCATATACTCACAGGGTGAGCTGAATATGTAAGGATGATATCTAAAAAAGAAAATTAAGTTGAGGGTAATGTACTAGCAGAAAGACAGAGAGGTCAGATGTTGTAAATTATCTCACATAAAAGAAGCAAGAAAGAGGTTTTTTTTTTTTAACACAGTTTATAACAGATAAAGCAATTAAAACTTTTGGACAGGTTATACTTCTTTATAAAGCATTTACAATATGGACCACAAAAGAATTGTTTTTTAAATGTTAACCAACTGACACAAAAATAATATTTATGTTGCTAACTTCACAAGCTCTTGACCTAATTGACTCCACAGTATTATTAAGAATTAAAGGACCCTCACTTATTGTTGTGGGTCTAAAGTCCTATGCCTAATAGCTTAACTTTAGACAACCTCAGATGTTCCCCTACCCATAATCTATAATTGAATAGATCTGGTATTAAGCTTGCAAATCTTTTGACTATAGAAAATTGCCACCAATAGTAAGGACATTGCAGGGACACAATATCTCCCCAACTTCATGTCAGTTCCAGGCAGGATTAGATTATCTACTTGCATTCAGTCAGGCTTAAGTATTCCAGGTGTCAGTGGGGAAATTGAGTCAGGAGAATCCCACCTCAGCCCATGCTGAACAGCCGCTCTCCCACCTTTCCCTTGAGATCATCTATGCAGTTCATACCAGCATCTCATCAGTTTACTGGCATCATGGATTGGAGGCTTAGATCGCCTTTCTTGCTACCCATACCTCGAGTTAGATTTAGAAGAAGAGTGACTTAATAATCCCATAGCATCTAAAAATGGCAAGTTCCAATAACCAGGTTTCAAAGATGATTATAGTTTCACTTTGGCTAAGGAACATCTTTTGAGTTAAGTCTTAAGTGGCTTACATGCCTTTCTATACATGTTCTAGTTCCTGATTAAACGGCAATCATAAAATCAAATTTACCGTTAAAACCTTGACATCAATGCCAAATTTTACCCGAAGTTACCTTCCTCTAGGAAATTTAGACTGAAATCTTTTTCTCCAAACTAAAGATGTCATTGATTTATTCTCAGTAATTAATCCAATCTATTCTTTTAATACTAATTGCTTTTACCTCACTTTGTAACATGTCCAATTTTTCTCCCCATCACTCCCCTCCCCCTGCTTCCTAATACCTTGCATTCTGATTACTCCTTCCTTCAATGTACCTTCCCCTCCATCACACCCCACCTCTCTCTTATCCCCATCTTCTCCCTTTTCTTACAGGGCAAGATACATTTCCATACCCCTATCCCTGTAGTGCTTATTTCCCAATTATATGCAATAAAAATTCTCAACATTCGTTTCTAACACTTTGAATTCCAATTTCTCTCCCTCTCCCCGTCCCTCCCCAGCCCTACTGAGAAGGCAAGCAATTCAATACAGACTAAATATGTGTTGTTTTGCAAAAGACTTCCATAGTAATCTTGTTATGTATTACTAATTATATTGCCTTCTGACCTACCCTATCCCCCTTATTTATCCCCCCTACAATTGATCTTGTCCTTTCTCCAAAGTGTTTATTTTTAGTGACTCTCTTTTCCCATTTGCCCTCCCTTCTAACATTCCCCTCATTCCACTTGTCACCTCCTCTCCTACTTTCCTGTGGTGTACATAAATTTTCATATCAAATTTAATGAGCATGCTATTCCCTCCTTCAGCCACATGTGGGTAGAGTAGCTTTATCTTTCCCCCTCTCCCCTTCTCCCTTATCACCTCCATTGAATAAGATTTTTCTTATCTCTTTTATGAATTATAACCTTTCCCATTCCATTACTCCCTTTCTCTTCCCGGAATTTTCCTCCTTCACCTCTTAATTTTTATTTTATTTGTGTGTGTGTGTGTGTGTGTGTGTGTGTGTATGTACAATCTCTCCAACTACCCAAATACTGAGAAAAGATTCAAGAGTTAAAAATAATTTCTTTCCATGTAGTAATGTAAACAGTTCAGCTTTAGAGAGTCTTTTATGATTTTTCTTTTCTGTTTACCTTTTCATGTTTCTCTTGATTCTTGTCTTGGGAAGTCAAATTTTTAAATACACATCTGGTCTTTTCCTCAACATGAAATCTTGAAATTCATCTATATCACTGAATGACCATTTTTCCCTTGAAGCATTATATTCAGGTTTGCTGGGTAGGTGATTCTTGGCTTCAATCCCAGTTCTTTTGACTTCTGAAATATCTCACTCCAAGCCCTTCGATCCCTTAATGTTGAAACTGCCAGATCCTGTGTTATCCTGATTGTGTTTCCACAGTACTCAAATTGTTTCTTTCTAGCTGTTTGCAGTATTTTCTCCTTGATCTGGGAACTCTGAAATTTGGCCACAATATTCCTAGGAGTTTCTCTGTTCAGGTTTTTTTTTGAGAGGTGATCTATAAATTCTTTCAATATCCATTTTGCCCTCTGATTCTATAACATCAGGGCAGTTTTCCTTCTTAATTTCATGGAAGATAATGTCTAGGCTCTTTTTTTGATCATGACTTTCCAATGATTTAGTAGTCCAAAAATTTTTAAATTATTTCTCCTAGATCTGTTTTCCAGGTCAGTTGTTTTTTCCAATGAGTTGTTTCACATTATCTTCAATTTTTTTCAATTTTTTGGTTTTGTTTACTAAGTTCTTGGTTTCACTCGTCATCGTTCATTTCCCTTAACTCATTTCTCTCTTTCCACCAATTATTTTGTTCAGTGAGTTTTTGAACCTTCTCCTCTATTTGGCTAATTCTGCTTTTTAAAACCTCCTTCTCCTCATTGACTTTTTGGGCCTCTTTTCCCAATTGAGTTAGCCTCTTTTTAAAGCTGTTATTTTCCTCAGCATTTTTTTGGTTCTCCTTTGGTAAGCTGCTAACTTGCTTTTTAAGGTCTTCTATTGCCTGAGCCCATTTAAAATTCCCTTTGGAGGCAAAAGCTTTGACTTCCTCTGACAGTATGCCTTTTTCTTCCTCACCCGAAAGTATGAGGGGAGACACCTGCTCCCCAAGAAAGTACCCTTCTATGGTCTTATTTTTCCCCCTTTTTGGGCATTTTCCCAGCTAGTTACTTGACTTCTGAGTTTCCTCTCCACACCCACTTTGCCTCCCGTTCCACCAAGCCAGCACTAGGGGCTGAGATTCAAATGAGCTGCTGCCTAGAGTCAGGGGCTTTTGTCTGGGGCAAGGCTGCTATTCAGTATGAGATTAAGAACAGCTGCTCAGGTGGGGACAAGGCCACCACATCATTCCCTCAAGGGCTTTCTGATGATATCTTCAACAATGGATGCAGGCTACTGCCTGCTTTGGGAGCCCCTGTCAGCTGCTGCCTCTACTGCTGCCTCCTGAGGGGTCCTGAGTTATGGGCATACTCCACTCCCCTCTCAGCTAGCCAAAAAGACCCTCTCACTGACCTTTGGTGCCTGTGGGTTGAGGGATCTGAGCTGCTGCTGGAGATTCTGTCTCTGAAGACTGCTTGGATCTGCTGATGATGCTTTAGAACTGGGTCTTGTGTTTGGTACAAACCTCCATGATGGCCCAACCTCCTTTTCACAGATAAAGAAATAGAGGCCCAGCAAAACAAAAGTGGAAGAGCTAAGATTCAGTCTTAAGCCCTATTATTGAAATCCAGCTTTCCCTTCAATGCTCTGTGAAGACCATGTGGCCAAGGCAGGGCTGGGCTCTGCTCCACATCTGGTGCATGACAAACCTTTCCCATTGGTCTTTCAGGTCTCTCTGGAACATAAATTTCCTCCACTCCATTGTTCTGTGGCTTCTGAAGAAAGAGCTTTTACAATGGAGTGGAAGAAGGAGAAGATGAGAGCTAATAAGTGAGCCTTCAATTCATAGAATTTGGCTTCAAGAGGTAATAACATACACACACAACTGGGTATGGAAGTTTATCTTACCCTACAGGAAAGCATGGGGAAAGGGGATAAGAGAGTGGGGACAATAGAAGGCATCGCAGATTGCAGTAAGTGGTAATTGGAAATAAACATTTTGGTAGAGGAACAAGTCAAAGGAGAGAACAGAAAAAATAAAGGGAAGGACAGATAGAGGGAAATATAGTCTTTCACAACATGACTGTTATGGAAGTATTTTGTGTGACTAAATATATATAACCTATATCGAAATTTTTGCCTTCTCAATGAGGGTTGATGGGGAGGGAGGAAGGGAAGTAATGTGCAAGTCAAAGCTTTAAAAATTAATGTTAAAAAATTTTAAGATACATAGGCAATGGGCTATAGAAATATATCTTGTCCTACAGGAAAATGGAAGGGAAAGGGATAAGAGAGGGAGAATTCTCCTCACTTTCCAATTCTTTGCCACCACAAAAAGAGGTGCTATAAATATTTTTGTAGATGTGGGTCCTTTTCATTTTTTATGATCTCTTCGGGATACAGATCTGGTAGTGGTATTGCTGGATCAAAGGGTATGAATGATTTTGTATCACTTTGGGCATAGTTCCAAATGGCTCTTCAGAATGATTGGATCCATACACAAGTCCACCAGTAGTGTATTAGGGTCCCAGTTTTCCTAATATTCTCCAACATTAATCCTTCTTTTTTGTTGTATTAGCCAATCTGATAGTAAAGAGGTGGGAATTCAGAGTGGCTTTCATTTGAATTTCTCTAATTAATAGTGATTTAGAGCATTTTTATGTGTCTATAGGTAACCATAATTTCTTCATCTGAAAAGTTTAAGTTCATATCCTTTGTCCACTTGTCAATTGAAGAATGACTTGAATTCTTAATTTGACTCAGTTATCTTTATATTTTAGAAACAGAGCTTTTATTGGGCTATAAAAATTGTTTCCCAGCTTTCTTCTTTTCTTCTAATCTTCATTGCATTGCCTTTGCCTGTGCAAAACTTTTTTAATTTAATCAAAATGATCCATTTTGCATTTCATACTGTTCTTTATTTCTTTTCTGTCCTGATTTGCTTATGGTGTCACCCTATTTGTCTGAATCATGTTCTTATTTTGACCTTATTTTGGTATATGCTGCAAAATGCTGGTCTATGTATACTTTCTGTCATGCTACTTTCTAGTTTTCTCAGTAGTTTATGTCATATAATGAATTCTTATTCCAGAAGGTAAGGACTTTGGATTTATTACATGAGATTTCTACAGTTGTCGACTATTGCTCCTTTCCTGTTTTGACTCTTCCTGATTTAGGTATCAGTATTATATTTGTGTAATAAAAAGAATTTTGGTAGGACTCCTTCTTTGCTGATTTTCCCAAATAGTGTGCATAGCTTTGAATGTTATTCTTTAAATTTTGGTAGAATTGACTTGTAAATTCATAAGACCCTGGAGAAGTTCTCTTAGGGAGTTCATTAATGGATTCTTTGCTTTAGTTTTTTCTGAAATGGGTTTTTTGCCTCCTTTGTTAATCTGGACATTTTTTTATTTTTATAATTTATATATTTATTTATTTTCAATGTTCCACAATCACTATCATACAATGTAGATTTTTTATTTCCCTCCTTAACCTTCCATCCCCCCATTTCCTCCTTCCCTCCCTGAGATGGCATAGGATTTTATATAGGTTCTTCACATACATTCCTATTAAATACATTTTCACTATAGTCATACTCTATAGAAGAATTAAAATGAATGGGAAAAATCATATAACAAACCAAAATGTAATACAAAAGAAAATGATATGCTACAATCTCCAATTGAGTTCCATAGTTCTTTCTCTGGATGTAGAAGGCATTTTGCCTTAAAAGATCATTGCAAATTTTTTAAGTACTTGCATTACAATGAAGTGCCAAGTCTACCAGCAAAAGTCCTCACACACTGTGGCTGCTGCTGTGCATAAAGTTCTCCTGGTTCTGCTCCTTTCACTTAGCATCAGATGATATAAGTCTTTGCAGGCCTCTCTGAAGTCTTCCTATTCATCATTACCTATAGCACAATAGTATTCCATTACATTCATATGCTAAAATTTTTTCAACTGCTCCCCAATTGATGGGTATCCCTGTGATTTGCAGTTTTTGGCTGCCACAAAGAGAGCTACTATAAATATTTTTGTACATTTGGGACACTTTCCCATGTTTGTGATCTCTTGGGGATATAGACCTAGAAAGGATATTGCAGGATCAAAGGGTATGCACATTTTTGTAGCCCTTTGGGCATAGTTCTACATTGCTTTTCAGAATGATTGGATCAGCTCACAGCTCCACCAACAATGAATTAGTGTTCCAACTCTCCCACTTCTTCTCCAAAATTTATCATCTCCCTGTTTTGTCATGTTAGCCAATCTGATAGGTGTGATGTGGTATCTCAGAGTTGTTTTGATTTACATCTCCCTAATCATTACTGACTTAGAGCATTTGTTCATACGACTATAGGTAGCTTTAATTTCTTCCTCTGAAAACTCCCTATTCACATCCTTTGACCATTTATCCATTGGGGAATGACTTGCATTCTTGCACATTTGACTCAATTCTCCATATATTTTAGAAATGAGGCTTTTATCACAGACTCTAGTTGCAAAAATTCCTTCCCAGTTTTCTGCTTCCCTCCTAATCATTGTTGCATTGGGTTTAGTTGTGCCAAAACTTTTCAGTTTAATGAAATTAGAATTATCGATTTTGCACTTAATAATGCTTTCTATCTCTTGTTTAGTTAAAAATTCTTCCTTTCTCCATAATTCTGATAAATACCCTATTCCTTGCTGGACTAATTGGTTTATAGTGTCAATATTTATACCTAGATCTTATACCCACTTGGACATTAGTCTTGTCATTGTTTTATGCCTAGTTATTTTCCCTTTTTTAAGTAACATTTAAAATACTTTATCTATTTTATTGTATTTTTCTGCAAATTCATCATCCAGTTTTATTAGCTCTATGGTTTCTTTAATTTCAGTTTTGTTAATCTCCTTTGATTTTCAGGATTTCCAATTTGGTATTTAATAGATTTTAAATTTGTTGCTTCTCTAGTTTTCTTTTAGCTGCATACCTGTCATTTTTCTTACTTTTATTTAATTACTGTAAGCAATTAAAGATGTAAAGATGTAAAATTGGTTGTGTCATATAAATTGTGGTGTGTTGTCTCATTGTCATTTTTAAAAATTAAATTATTGATTGTTTCTATGATTTGTTCTTTACCCAACATTTTTTTAGTATCAGATAATTTAGTTTTCAATTACTTTAAATCTATCTTTCTATTACTCATTATCAAATGGACTTTTATTTCATGATGATCTTTAAAGGATGCATGTGCTATTTCTGTTTTCTCTTTTTAGTTGTGAGGTTTTTATAACCTAATTCATTATCAATTTTTGTGTGAGGGTATTATGTACTGCTGAGAAAAAGATGTATATCTTTCTATTCCTGTTCAATTTCTCCCCAAGAGATCTATCATAGTTATGCCTTTCTGAATTTCATTCACCTCACTAATATCTAGTTTATTTTTTGGTTAGATTTTATCTAGCTCGGAGAGAGGTAAGTTGAAGTCCTCCAGAAGTAAAGTTTTATTTTCTATTTCAATCTGTAAGTTATTCAATTTCTACTTCAAAAATTATCTGCCATACCCTTTGGTGCATATGTTTAGTATTAATATGGTTTTATCATTAGCATTACCTATTGCTATTATCATAGCATTATCTATGGTAACTTTCAGCAAGATATATTTCCCTTACTTATGTCTTTTAATTAGATCTATTATTTTTGTTGATTTATCTGAGATCACGATTGTTACTCCTCCTATTTTGACTTCATGTGAAACACAACAGATTCTGCTCTAGCCTCTTACTTTTACCCCGTGTGTGTCCCTTTGATTCAAAAATGTTTATTGTAAACAACATATTGCAGGATTATGATTTTTAATCCATTTGGCCACCTATTTCCATTTTATGGATAAGTTCAGCCTGTTTACATTTATAGTTATGGCAACTAACTCTGTGATTTCCTCCATGCTATTTTTCCTTGTTTATACCTCTCTGTCTCCCTTACTCCCATCCAGTTCCTCCTCCCAAGTACTTTACTTCTGATCACCTCTGCCAATCTTCCCTCCTTTCTATCAGTCACTCCTACTATTATCTATATCCCTTTTTAAACTTCCTTATAGGGTAAGATATATATATATATATATATATATATATATATATATATATATATATATATATATATATATCTGTATCTGAGTGTCTATGATATTCCCTCTTTGAGCAAGTTCTGAAGAAAGTTAAGTTTTGTCTACTACTCCCTCATTATGTCTTCCATTATAATAGTTTTCTCATGCCTCTTTTATGTGAGACAATTTACTCCTTTCTATCTCTCCCATCTCCTGCTTCCAATATAATTATCTTTCTCACTGCTTTTTTTGATTTTTTGTGAATTATCTCATCAATATCACCTTATATTCATATCCTCTGATCTACATACATTTTCTAATTGCCCTTTTAGTAACAAAATGCTTAAAAGTTACAAATTTTATCTTCCCATATGGAAATATAAAGTGAAGCTCTTACGTTATCTATTTGTTATTTCTTTTTTCTTTTTTGCCTTTTTGTGTTTTCCTCAATCTTTGTATTTGGATATCAAAGATTTTATTCTGTTCTACTCCTCTGCTTCATTAATTATTCATTTTACCCCAAACTATTATATGTAATTTCACTAGATGAGTAATTTTGGTTTGTACTCCTATCTCTTTTCCCTTCCAGTATATCATATTCTTGACCCTCCAGTTCTTTAATATGGAAGCTGTAAAATCCTCTGCAATCCTGACTATAGCTGTGTAGTACTTTAATTGATTCTTTTTTTAATTAACTAATTTAATTTAGCTTCCCACAGACACTTAAAGAAGATTTTGAGTTCAAAATTTTCTTCCCATTTCTCCCCTCTGCCTACCCAAGACAGCACCCATTCTGATTACCACTTCCACAATCTGCCCTCTCATCTCTCACACACTTCCCTTTTCTTATACCTATCCCCTCTATTTGATTGTAAGGCAAGATAGATTTCTTGCCTGTATGTCTTATTTTACAGTTGCATATAAAAAATATAAAAAATCTTAAAATCTTGAGTTTTTTTATTATTCTCCCTTCCTCCCTCCCCACCCATCTCTACTGAGAAGACAAACAATTCAATATGGGTTATATATGTTTAGTTATGCAAAACACTTCCATAACAGTCATATTGTGAAAGGCTAACTATATTTCCCTCCATCCTATTTTGCCCCTCCATTTCTCTCCTTTGACTCTATCCCTCCTCAAAACTGTGTACTTCTAATTACCTCCTCCTCCCATTTACCCACCCTTCTATCATTCCCCATGCCCCCACTTAGACCTCTCCCCTCTACTTTTCTGTAGTGTAAGATAGATTTTTCATACCAAATTGAGTGTGCATATTATTCCTTCTTTAAAATAAGTGTGATGAGAGTAAGTTTCACTCTTTCCCTCTCACTTCCCTCCTTTCCCTCTCCATTGAAAAATCTTTATTTCTTGCCTCCTTTATGGGAGATAATTTACCCTATTCTATTTCTCCCTTTCTCCTCCCAATATATTCCTCTCTCACCCTTAATTTTATTTTTTAAGATATCATCCCTACCTATTCAAGTCACCCTGTGCCTTCTGTCAATATGTATAAAATCCCTCTAACTACACTAATACTGAGAAAAGTCTCAAGACTTACAAATAAGGTCTTTCAATGTAGGAATGTAAACAGGTCAACTTTAGTAAGTCCCTTATGATTATTCTTTCTTTTTCATGATTGTCTTGATGCTTTTGTTTGTGATTCATATTTTCTACTTGGCTCTGGTCCTTTCAAAAAGAATGTTTGAAAGTCCTCTATTTCATAGAATGAACAATTTCTCCAAAAAATATTATATTTAATTTTGCTGTGAAGATGATTCTTTGTTTAAATCCTAGCTCCTTTGATACAGGAATATCATATTCTAAGCCCTGGGATTCGTCAGTGTAGAAGCTGCTAGAACTCTTGTTATCCAGATTGTATTTTCACAATACTTGCATTGTTTCTCTCTGGTTGCTTGTAATATTTTCTCCATGACCTGAGCACTCTAAATTTGGCTATAATATTCCTAAATTTCATTTTGGGATCTCTTCTGGGAAGTGATCAGTGGATTTTTTTCAATATCTATTTTAACTTCTGGTTCTAGAATATGAGGGCAATTTTCCTTGATAATTACATGAAAGATGATGTCCAGGATCTTTTTTTGATAATGGTTTTCAGATAATCCAATAATTTTTAAGTTGTCTGTCCTGGATCTTTTTTCTAGGTCAGTTGTTTTTCCAATGAGATATTTCACACTGTATGCTGTTTTTTTTTTCATTCTTTTGCTTAGTTCTCTAATTTCTAGATTTTTCAGAAAGTCATTAGCTTCCATTTACTCTATTCTCATCTTTAAGGAATTACTTTCTTCAGTGAGCTTTTGAACCTCCTTTTCCATCTGACTAATTCTCTTTCTTAGGGTATTCTTCTCCACAATGGCTTTTTGGATCTCTTTTGCCATTTGGGTTAGGCTATTTTTCTAAAGTGTTATTTTCTTCAGCAATTGTTGGGTCTCTTTTAGCAAGAAATTGACTCTTTTTTATGATTTTCTTGCATTACTCTCATTTCTCTTTCCAATTTTTTTCTACTTTTATTACTTGATTTTCAAAATCATTTTCGAACTCTTCCATGACCTGAGACAAATTCAAATTTTCCTTGGAGGCTTTGGATGAAGGAGCTTTGACTTTGTTGTCTTCTTTTTGCATACTTTAATCTTCTTTGTCACCAAATCAAGATTCTGTAGTGATTCTTTTTTCCAGTTTTGCTTATTTTCTCTGCTATGTACTTAACTTCATAGCTCTTTGTCAAGGTAATTTTCTGCTTCTAGTGGCATTGGGGAGTGTACCATCACTGATCACTCAATCTCCCCACAATCTGTGGGCTTACAGCTCCAGAAACAATCACTGCCACTTCCTGGTGACCTCCTAGGCTGTTTTGGGCCAGAGATTTGCTTCACTTTGTTGTTATGTGTGTTCTGCAGCCCAAGAATTTGTTTAGAGTCATTTTTACAGGTATTTGTTTAGAATTGGGGGCAGAGATAGCCCATGCTGTTACTGTGCCATAGTTTTTGATTTGTTTCTTTTTTGCGACTTGAAGTATTTTCTGATTGATCTGTGAGCTCGGGAATTTGTCTATGGTATTCCTTGCAATTTTCATTTTGGGATCTTTTTCATGTGGTGATTAAAGAATTAATTCAATTTCTATTTTGTCCCTGATTTTAACATATCAAGGCAATTTTCCTTGATAATTTCTTTGCTCCCCCAGTCCTCATTTTTTTTTTGCTTAATAGCATTTTTTTCCAATACTGTCTAAAGGTAGTTTTCACCATTTATTTTTATAAGATTGCAAATTCAAAATATTTTCTCACTTCCCATCCCCTCCTTAAGATGTCAAGTAATCTGATATAGATTATATGTACAATCATGTTTAACATTTCCTTATTAGTCATGTTGTGAAAGAAGAATCAGAGCAAAAGGGAAAACCATGAAAAAGAAAAAATTAAAATAATATGCTTTGATCTGCATTCAGACTCCATACTTCTTTCTCTGTATGTGCATAGCATTTCCCTTTAAGAGTCTTTTAAAGTTGTCTTATGTCATTTTATTGCTTAGAAGAGGTAAGTCTGTCATAGTGTATCATTACACAGTGATGCTCTTACAGAGTAGAATATTCTTATAGTTCTGCTCACTGCACTGAGCATCAATTCATGTAAGTTTTTTTTTCTTAGAGCACCTTACTCATCACTTCTTATAGTACAATACTTTTCCATCACAACCACATACTACAACGTGTTCAGCTTCTTCTCCTCAAATTCTAATTCTTTATACCCAGAAAAGAGCAGCTATAAATATTTTTGTAAATGTAGTTCCTTTTCTTTTGATTTTTCCTCATTTGGGATACAAACTTAGCAGTGGTATTGTGAGGTCAGAGGGTATGCATAACTTTATAGCCCTTAGGACATAGGGAACAAAATGTTTTAAAACGGATGTTGAAAATTGTTTTTACAAGTAACTGGGGGAAAATAAAATACTAAATATGTTTTAAATTTTAAAAGTGGGTCAAAGAACATAACATAGAAACAATCAAGAATTTTATTAAAGAAAATGACAACAATGAGACAACAAACCAAAATTTATAGGAGGCAGTCAAAGTAATACTTAGTGGGAAATTTATATATCTCATTATTTATATCACTAAAACAGAGAAAAACAAACTAAAACAAAAAAAGCTACAAATTAAAGTATAGTAAATGACCATGTTACTCTAGCATACAATAAATAAAAAAATACAGGTTTTCTGAACAAAAACACATTATTTGACAAAAACTGCTGTGAAAACTATTGCACAATATGAGAGGAACTAGTAATATACAAACAACTCTCACCACTGACCAAGATAAGGTCAAACATAAAGGGTGGCAGCATAAGTAAATTAATAGAGAATGGAATAGTTAAACTGTGAGATTCATGGAAAAGGGTACATTTTGGGACCAAAGAAGATATAGAGAGCATTAGAAACTACAAAATAGATCATTTTGATTATATAAGATTAAAAAGGTTTGTTAAATGAAACCATTGGAAACAAGTGTATAAAGGAAGCAGAAAACTGGGGAAAAAATTTCAAAATAAGCATCTCTGGTAAATGTCTCATTTATCAAATATGTAGTAAAAGAGTCTAATTTATAATATATATATTATATATCCATATATATAATATATACATATAATTTTCCAGTTGATAAATGATCAAAGAATATGAACAGACAGTTTTCAGATGAAGAAATCAAAGCTATCTATATTCAAATGAAAAAATATTTTAAATCACTATTATTAGAGTAACGCAAATTAAAACAACTTTTTGGTACCACCTCATAGCTATTAGAATAACTAACATGACAAAAAAGAGAAAATACTGGCTGTTGGAGGGAATGAAGAAAAATTGGGGCACTAAGGCATTGTTGGTGGAGTTGTGAACTAATTCAACCATTCTGGAGAACAATTTGGAATTATGCCCAAAGATTTATACAACTGTGCATACCTTTTGATCCAGCAATACCATTACTAAGTTTTATCCTAAAGAGATTATAAGATGGGGAAAAAATTCACATGTATAAAAGTATTTATAGCGGCTCTTTTTGTGGTGGCAAAGAATTGTAAATGGAATTGATGCCTATCAGTTCAGGAATGCCTAAAAAAAATGTGGTATATGATTGTCATGGAGTATTATTGTGCTATATAATGACAAACAGGATGTTTTTAGAAAAACCTGAAAAGACTTATATGAACTGATGCTGAGTGAAGTGAACAGAACCAGAACAACATTGTGCGCAGTAAGAACAATATTGTATGCTGAAGAATTGTGAATGATTTAGCTGTTCTCCTCAGTACAATTCAAGATATTTGCAAAGGACCAAAGATGAAGCATGCTATTCAACGCCAGAGAAAGAAATAATATTGATTGAATACAGATTGAAGCTTGCTATTTTTTTCATTTTCTTTTTTTTTTGTTTTCTTTTACTGAGTCTTGTACAAAATGACTAATATGGAAATGTTTTACATAATTATCCATGTATAACCTGTATCTGGTTTCTTGCCATGTCAGGGAGGATGGATGCAGGGGAAAAATCAAATTTGGAACTCAAAACTTTAAATAAGAATGCTAACAAAGATTTGTAAAAAAAAAAAAAAAAAATTAAAGACTGGAAAAAAATTATCACCATTCCTTTCCCAGGATTTTTTTTTAGTTTTCAGCCTTTGATTTAGCAAACTTCTTTTTTATTTCCCTATCTGGAAACTGAGCTTCCCTCTACTCACCTTAACAGGTTGAAGTGGTCATGATTAAAATCAGCAAATAAGAGAAACTGAAGCAAAAGTGTTCCAAGTGTGCTTACTTTATTAGCAATAGCTAGCAATTTGTCAGCAAAATGGGTTTATGGCAGCCTCATTTGGTACAAGGATTTCATTTTGAACCCAAAGAGCATCATTATAGCTATAACTGAGAAACATTAGTTAAGGGAACATAAATAAAATGAGGAACAATGATCACATTGATTCACATGGACATTTGCATTTTGTGATTGACTGGGGTATTCCAGGAATTTCATTATCAGAATGGAAATATACCTTGCATCTCTGAAAAGTACAAGGAATCTTTATAGAAAAAGTAAATCGTAACAGATTAGCAGCTCTCAAGATGTGGACATTCCTAGCCCTATGTCACTATAATTAGTGAACCGATTATGAATTATCATCTATAATATCGTTTTTAACAGGAATGAGGGACCCAGCTCATCATCATGCATTAATAGTCAAACTGAAAAAGTCAAGGCAAATAACGAACATGAAAGTGAGGGACTTTGAAATACAACAATCAGCAAGTATACATGGGGCTCCATCTCTTTTCTGGGCACTCATCTTGATGCTATAGATGCAAAAAAAAAAAAAGAAAACAGTCTCTGCCCACAAGGAGTTTACATTCTGTAAGGATCTGTAAGAATCATCCTCAAGAACCTGTAGGTGCCTCCTGTAACTCACACAAACTCTCTGAACACACTTCAGTAATCATATCCAGTGTATGAGTTAAAGAGCAGGAGACCAAAAACTAACCAAACAAAAAAAAAATGCATCTGGCCATACTGACTGAGGTGGGGAGGAAAAACATAGGTTCTCTGTTTATAGCATCACAATGTTTTAGATTTAGAGTTGTGGGGGTCCTTAGAGATTCTCCTCTTCCTCATTTTAGATAAGAAAACTGAGGCAGAGGTTTTAGTTAACCAAATTTATACAGTTTGTAAGTGAAAGGGTTGGAATTTGAGTGAAGATCCTTGGAATCAAAGCCCAAGAAGGACTCCTTTTGTTTTCCTTTTGGTGGCACTAATGCCTCTCCTTTTTCTGAGTGGGAAGGTTCAAATTGGGTGACAGATACTCTCCCTTTGTCTCTTTCTCATCCTTTCCTCCCTCCTTGATTTCTCTCCCTTTCCCCATCCAAATTCCAAAGGTAATCCTCCCTTAGAGGATGAAGATGTTTCAAGATCCTTCCCTAGATCCCTCAGCAGACCATCTTACAGACCTAACTTGACCTACATTGCTCGAGGAATGGCACAGATTTTGTAGGGGACAGGAGCGGTGGTCACTCGAACTTCTGGGTCTAAGCTCAGCTGGGTGTTTGGGGGAGCCTGAAATGTGAATTTCTGGAGCAGGCAAGTGAAGAAAAGGAAGAGCTCAGCCCGTGCCAGCTGTTCTCCCAGGCAGACTCTCTTTCCTGAAAGACAAAGAGATAAAAAGAGAGTGAATCTACTAATGGTTAGCACAGGCAGTAGTTTGTGGTAAGAGGTCCCCAGGGCCTGAATCTGCATCCTAGCACTGGGATAAACCTTAAGGCTCTTCAGTGACTTGTCCACAGTTACAACTCTAATAATAGTCAGAGGTGGAATTCGAACCTAAGTCTTCCTTGCTCCATGGCAGGCACACTATCTATCATGCCATGCTGCTGCCAGCCTCAGAGACTTTATACAGTTGAAATACTGCATCTGTAAATAAAAGACCAGTTTTCAGATCTCTAAAGGTATTAAGAGACACAACTGTGACAAATATGGAAATATATTTTTATGATAGCACATGCCAAAACTATATCAAACTCCCTACCATTTTAAGAAGATGAGAGGGGAGGGAAGGAGAAAAATTTGGATCAAAAAACTTTTTTAAAATTAATGTGAAAAATTGTCTTAGCTTGTAATTGGGAAAATAAAATAGCTTTATACGTATGTATATATATATATATACATACATAATGTATATGTGTATTATCTATGCATATAGATGTATATATATATATGTATATGTGTATATATACATATATACACATAAACACACCTACACTTTAGGAAAATCACTGTGGAAGCTGAGTGGAGTATGGATTATTTTGGGGGCTGATATGAAGCAGAGAGATAATTTAGGAGCACCCTGCAATGTTTCAGGTGAGAGACGATGAGAACAAGATGCTGAGATCCCCCCATAGGGATGAAAACACTTGGGAAACTATAAATTGTTATATAAATTATATATATATATATAATTTATATATATATTATATAATATATATATTTATATATAATTCCTATATATGTATATATATGTGTGTATGTATAATTTTAAATAAAATCTAAAGATATTTTTAAAAGTTTAAGAGAATTTGTCTATTAAACTTTAAATTTTGTTATTAATAAATAAATTTATTGAGTTTAAATTTTTTTTATATATTTTAATGCATATAATACCTTGTTTTAAAAGGAAGTTTATAAGTGAAGGAAATACACAGGATTTGATGCTTCAGGTGTCATCTACAACCCCTCCCACTTTCATTTCCTTTGCACAGTTTCCAGACTAGTTGGCATCTTCTCCTCCCTCCTGTCCATTTGAACCCTCATCTTCCTTCCAGGCTCAACTTAGAGGCTGCCTCCAGTTTCAAGGACACTCTCCTTACTGAAATTCCTTTGTATTTATTTAGGATCAGAACATTGAAGATTTGTGGGGGTAGGGACCTTCCAGGGCACCTACCCTAACCCCCTCACTTATTAGAGATGAAAAAAAACTGGCCCAGCGAGAGTCTGAGTCACAGTAAGTCACACAACTAGGAAGAGGAACAATTAAAACTCAGACACTATTTCTCCAAACTCCTGGAGTCTGGGGATCATGGCTTCAGAATCGACAGGAGTGTCATTGGCCCTTTAGTTCAATCCCCTCATTTTATAGATAAGGAAACTGAGGCTCATAATGTGCAGGGATGTGGGACTGATTTCATCTGGGACTTTTCAAAGCTGTGTAATGGAGGGCAGATCACCTAACCTCCCTGAGGTTTAATTTTTTCATCTGTAAAATAGAAACCTGTACTAATTAGCTCATGGGATGGTTGTGAAATTCCAAAGGGAAGTTAAGTGTCTTGTGGACTTTAAAAAGCTATCCAAAGGTCTGCTATTTTTAATTTTGTTGCGATGTGTTTTCTTAACAAATGAACGTTACTAGTACATGCACCGTCACATGATTGTGGGCTTAAGGAAGAAGAGTCTTCAAAGTGTCTTAATGTTTAAAAGGTTAGTGCCTCCTGGACTAAAGTTCCCTTCCAACTGAGTGAGACTCACCTACAGAGAAAGGCAGAAAGGACTCTCTCTTCTTAAACTGTCCATTCTCCAGAAAATGTTCTGGATTGAAAGTATCTGGGGTAGCCCACTCCTTGGGGTCCCTGTGCAAAGCAGTCAAGTTGGTCATCACTATGGTCCCCTGAAACCAAGAGAAAAGAGTTAAGGCCAATGCATTTGAGGTGGAAGGGAACCTGGCCCACTCCCTCATTTTACAGAAGAGAGAATGAAGTGTCCGAGGTGGAGGGAAACCTCCTAAGACCACACAGATTTTTAGTAGCCAAACTTGTAGTGTTCAATACATTTTAGAGCATGGGCTTCCAAAGGGTTTTTGGGAGGTTGTCAAAGCCTTTAGACCCCTTCTCAGAAACATGTTCTAAAATTATACAAATAAAACACATATGATTTCAAATATAAAACAAATAACATGGAAATGCAACCATCACAATCTAAATAAAATTTAAAAATGGACTTTATATCTCAGGTTAAGAACCCTGGCCTTAGGATTGGAAGGGGTTGCACAGGTCATCTGCTCCACCCCTCCCATTTTACAGATGAGTAAAGTGAGACATGGAAAGATAAACTCACTCAAGGTCCCACAGGTAGCATCAGAAGGGGCAAATGAACCCAAACTGTCTCATTCTAAACTGCCACTTTGGGGAAAGTTTGATACTCAAAAAAACTGTGTGCTTTTTTTCTTTGAATTGATGTCTACCCCATCTGGGACCACCTTCTACCTAATACCTACTTATAAATTAGTTTGTAAATGAATGAGCTTCCCAGATTGCAATGTGTCTAAAAATAGTAAATTCCTTCAATCCTACAAGAAATTATTGTTAGATGTCAGTTATGTGAGACTAGTGGGACTGGAGGTAAAGGATCCCATTCAAAATCTTTGATACATATCAGTTAAAATATAGGATTAAGGATTTAGGGCTAGAAGCCTTCTCTTTTTTACAAATGAGGAAACTGAGACTGACAGGTGAAGTGACTTGTCTAGTTACATAGCAAGCATCTGAGGGCTAATTTGAACCCAAATCTTCATGACTCCAGTTCCAGGTGAGTATTCACTGGTCCTTGGAGGGTTGTAGCCTCCACCTTCCATGTGTCTAACTATAAAGACATACCAAGGTGGCTTTAAACAACCTGATTTAGAAGGAGTTGTCCTCATGGGAGGAGCTTAGAAGGTTTGGCAAAAATGGGGGCAGAGAAGAAGGCAATGAAGTAGGTGTGCCCAGACATTCTTGTATCCTCTTTGTATGAGGGAGTAGACAAGCCTCTGTGCTTGGAAATCCTGGGACAAACATGACCTTCAAAGGACATCTGGGTAGTGATCTCTGCTTCCCAGGATGCATGAAATCATAGTGTTAGGCCTGGGAGGGATCTAGAGCCCATTGCCATAATTTTACATCAAAAAGGATTGAGTGAATTACGGTCACATGTCTCAGCATTTGAATCCTGATTTTCCAGATTCCAAGTTCAAAACTCTCCCCAGTATTCCAGTTTGTCTCTCTGCCTCCATACTTAAACTAATTCCTACATAACACAAACCCATTTCATTCCACTTCCCTAAAACGTTCCCTTGCTTCTTATGTCTCAGGACACTTTAAATCCCATCCATCCATTCATCCATGTTTCATAGCCCACCTTGCTCACCTCGTCTTCTGTGAAGAGTCCCCTGTTTGTTTCATCCTATCATGAGCTCTCCCTCCTTCTGACTCATCCATCACCTATGTTTGATAATTAGCTGTGTGACTCTGGGCACTTCCCCTCTGACTACCTGTTTTTTTATCTGTAAAATGGGAGGGATAATAGTCCTTCCTTCCCAGGGTTGCTGGGATGAACAAGTGAGATATTTCTAAAATGCTTTGCAAACCTTAAAAGTTAACATACATGGTATTGTGCTCTATATTCCTCCCAGAGTCTTGCACACAGTGATCAACTCAGTAGATTAAAAAGAAATGAAATTAAGTCAGAAAACCAAAGTGTAAAGTAGAGCAGCATGTAGCACCACCTCTAGCACATAGTAGGTGTGTAAGAAATGTTTTTGATATGAGATAATGGAACTTTATGAAACGGGGAGTTGTTAAAATTATTTATCAATCACGGTTTCAATTTAGTTGCCACGGCCCAAAGTGACATCTTTGAAAGGAGTAGCTGGGATTAGAGCCTGGACCTCAGGAGAAAGTGTTGGCTGAGCTGACTTGGCCAGGTTTCAGGAGTAAAATCCAAAAGATAGGAAATGGAAATAATTCCTTCAGAATTCTGTGCTCAGCTTCTTACTTTATTTACCCACTGTGACTGAGAAACCATTGCTTTCTGAGTAAATATGATCTCTTCTGGCCACAAGAAGTTGGGGAAGGCCCATGCTAGAGCCATTATATTCTTATGAATATAAAGTTCAGAATATTTGGAAGGAATTTTAATGATCATCTAGTCGAACCCTTTCTTTTCCAAATGAGGCAACAGAGTCCCAGGGAGGTGTTACACAAGGGAACTTAAGTGGACATAAGTAATTTAAATACAAGATTAAAATTAGGCTTTAAACTCAATTCCTCTACTTCTAAATCCAGTGTTGTTTTTTTCCTCATTCAACTGTGAGAGTCTATTATTTTAAGATTCTAATCCAAAGTTTCTTTACCTTTTTGTGTCAGGGAGCCCTCTGAAGTCAGTATGGTGAAGCTGATGCTTCTTTTCTGAGAATAATCCTTTTTTAAAGTGTAAAATGACATACATAGGCTTGCAAAAAAAACCCTATACATATATGTATGCTTATACATATGTGTATGTATATGTATATATATGTGTGTATAGGTACATGTGTAAGTATATATGTATATACATATGTATGTACACACACGTATATATACATATATGTCTACCAGGTATATACATATATATGTATGTGTGTATTTATATATACATATTATATATGTGTGCATATATAGAGAGATAGAATTCATGCACTGTAGACCAAGAACTTCTGTTCTATAGTATATGTTTTTTGCTTCATCTTTTAAAAAAATCTGTTCATTTGTTTTTAGTTTTCAACATTTACTTTCATTTGATTTTGATTTCTCAATTTTTCCCCTCCCCCTTCTCCCTCCTTCCCAACATGCCATGCAATATCACATAGGCTATGCATATACCATCATATTAAACGTATTTCCATAATAACCATATTGTGAAAAAAGAATCAGAAGAAAAGCAAAAAACCACAGGAAAGAAAAAGAGAAAATATTGTGCTTTGATCTATGTTAAGACTATATAATTCTTCCTCTGCATGTACACAGAATTTTTCATCATGAGTCTTTTGGAAATGTTTTAGATCATTGCCTTGCTGAGAAGCGCTAACTCTGTCATTGATAATTGCACAATGTTGCTAAAACTGTGTGCAATTGCTCCACTTTTTCTATCCCACCCCCATGGGTATTTGGAAGCCATAGAGCCCTTCAGGTTCATGGGAGAGAAAGAAGTTTACCTTTGGCACGTGGTATCCAGCCACTGTGGTATCAGTACTGGCCACCCTGGGTACGTTGAAAGGAATAATATTACCCATTCTTTGAACATCATGAATGGCTGCATTAGTGTAGGGCATATTCTCCTTATCAGCCAGGGTGGGCTGCCTTGATTGGCCAACTACCTGGTCAATTTCAGCTTGTATTTTGCCTGGAAAGTAAAGATAGAGATTTTTTGAGACCAAAATTATAGTTCACATATATAGAGCACTTTAAAGTTTGTGAAACATTTCACACATGTCATCTGATACTCACAGAAATGCCAAGAACACAGTGACATTATGATCTCCATTTTTAGATGAAATAGAGGCAGACATAACTTAAATAACTTGTTCAGAGACACAAATCTAGGTAGATTTGAACTCAGGACTTTCATTCCCCTACTATCGACTTTTCTTTGATTATATGGGAGAAACACAGTCACACCTGTGGTTGGATGAATGTTTCGCTTGACATTTCACCAAAGGTGCCAATGTCTGTAGCCTGGAAAAGTGGAGACTTGACTGATTAAGGGCAAATAAAGATGTTTATGTTGTTGGGAAGGCATCTAGGGATGTGGTACCATGGGAAGCATGCTGGAGTTAGAATCAGAAGACCTGGATTCAAATTTCAGCTTTACCTCTCACTATAGAAGTGTTCGTGGTCAGGTTGTTGAATCCTTTGGGGATTTGGTTTCCCTATCTCTGAAATAAGCAGATTGGACTAGACTTTCTCTAAGGTTTTACATTTATTTATGTATATTATATTTGTTTCTATAGCTTTATTTTTAGTATTTATTGATCCCTGACTTCAAGATGACCAAATGTAGAAAGTATTTTCTGAAGAACAAAATGAAAAGTGATAATTTGCCTCCCTATGTGTACTTATCTCTGGGAAAGCATTTGTGATGAACCACATAGGGAGAAAAAAGTATTTCAAGTTAACAAGCATTTATTAAGCACCTACTGTGTGTTATGCACTGTATTAAACACTAAGAAAACAAAGAAAGGCAAAAGACAGACTCGACTCTCAAGAAGCTTGAAATCTAAAGGAGACAACATGAAAACAAGAGACCTTCAGGATAAACTGGGGATGATCACACAGGGAAGGCACTAACACTAAGGAGGATTGGGAAAATCTTACCACACAAGTTAGGCTTTCATCTGGACATGGTGATGCCAAGAAAGCAAAGCGACAAAGATAAGGAGGGAAAACATTCCAGGAATAAGGGGACAGCCAGAGAAAATAAGCAGAGATGAGAGATGGAGGGTTTTCTTGGTGGGACAGCCAAGAAGCCAATGGAACTGAATCAAAGAATAGGTTTCAAGGAGTAAGATATAAGAAGACTGGGAATATAGGAGGGGGAAGCTCATAAAGGACTTCGAATCCCAAACAATATTTTGTATTTGATCCTTGAGGTGATTGTGTGACCTTGGAGTTTACTGAGTGGGGGAAATCTCTCAGTAATGATTGAATGGAGTATGGTTTGGAGTGGGGAAGAGACTTGAGGAAGATTGGCCTATCATAGATTATAGCAACAGTTTAGGTGTGAGGGGATCTGGGCCTGGATCAGAACAGGAATAGTGTTAGAGGAGAGGAAATATTCAAAAGATGTTTCCATTGGGAAGTAAGCAACAGATTAAATGTTTGTGTCTGTAAGAGAGATTATGAAGTGTTGAAGAGGACTCCTAAATTCTGAGACTGAGAAACTGGCAGGATTGTGTTATCCTCTACAGTAATAGGAAAGGTAGGTGAGGAGAAGAGTTTAAGGGGAAAAGAATGAGTTTTGCTTTGTACATATCAAATTTAACAAGCCTCTAGGACATATATTTTGAGATGTCCAATAGGTAGTTAGAGATGAGAGAGTGGAGGTCAGGAGAGAGTTTAGGGCTGGATAAATAGACTTGAGAATTATTAGCATAAAGATGATAATTGAAGCCAAAGAGGTGGTTGAAATCTCTAAGTGAAATACTCTAGAGGGTAAGGCCTAAGAAAACGTTCTTTGGAATAACTAAATGCATGACCTGGATGCAGGTGTGACCTGGACTAAGATTCAGCAAAGGAGACTGAGGATTGGACATATGGATAGGAGGAGGACTCAGAAAGAGTGCACTGAAAATCTAAAGAGATGAGACAAGGTGAAGGGCAATGTGAAAAAGAGGTCAAAGTGGATAAAGACTGAGGAAAGGTCATTCTATTTGTCAACTAAGATATCATTAATTACTTCGAAAATACTAGTTTCAATTGAATGATAAAACTGGAAAAACAGACCAGAGAATTAAGAAGAGTGAGATGAAAGGAAGTCAGTATATTTCTTATAGATGGCCTTTTCAAGGAGTTTAGCCACAAAATGTACAACCACTATCGGGTAGTAATGGAGATGGATCAACAGAATTGCTGATCTTTTTCTTTTTTAACAAGAGGGGAGAAATAGTTATGTTGAAAGGTAGTAAGGAAGCAGACAGTGGACAAGAGGAGATTGGAAACAAATGAGAGAGTGGGAAACACAGAGATGACAGTCAGCTAAAGAAAATGAAATAGAATGGGATCATTTGTGCATCTAGCAGAGTTGACCTTGGCAAGGATATGAGTCACTTCTTAATGTGAGATAAGGGAAACGAAGAAAGTAGTGATAGAAGACATCTTAGTGATGTGAGAGGAGGAGGAAGGGAGAAGAGGGAGCCCAAGGAGAATGGCCTCAAGATTTGCAATAAAATGAACTGATAAAAATTCAAGTGAGCAGAACCAGGAGAATGTTGCAGACAGTGACAACAATATTGTATGAGGAAGAACTGTGGATGATTGCAATTCTTAGCAATACAATGATCCAAAATAATTCCAAAGTATTGATGATGAAACATAGTATCTGCCTGCAAGAAGGAAATGATTTTGTCTGAAGAGACATTAAAGGTTTTGATTTTTCGCTTGTTCATTTCTTTTATTTTTGTACAAGTTTTCTTGCACAAAATACTTAATAGAGAAATGTTCTACATGAGTCCATACATCTAACCTGTGTCTGATTGCTTACCATCTCAGAAGGAAGAAGAAAAGGGAGGGATGGAATTTGAAATTTACACCATTAAAATGCTGAAAATTGTTTGACATATGATTGAAGAAAAAATAAAATATCATATATCTAAAGATATCAATATACAATAAAATATGAGGCAATTTTTGTGGCTGAAATGGTTTAGGTAGAGGGAATCATGCTCCTGTGTGAAGGGATGAGATTTGGAAAAGGTGGTGCAGTCAACAGGAAAATTAATTAATTAAGGAAATGTAAAATGATTGCCTTGCAGCAATAAGTATGAAATTATATAAACTTGTAGTGGACAGAGTCAATATGATTTTGTGGTTTTCCTTACATTCATTTAAACCACAGGAGCAGGACTAAAGACTTGTGAAAATCGAAGTGAGCCATACCTGATATTTGATAGAGCGAGAGATACCATAGTTGGGGAAGAGTAGATCAAACTGGTTCACTAAGGGGTCTACAATAAAAAGGAGTGTAATTGCAAGAGTGATGATCTGGGAAGGAACTGAGAAGTCAGAAGATTGGTAGTCACAGAATGCAAAGCGAGTGGTTGAATATCAATAAAATACTATCAGATAAGACGTTGTCAGAATTCATGAATTCATAAAGTTGTATATTTGTGGATAATGGACAAATATGTATATATGTATTTATATATGTATACATATATAATAATAATATGCAATGTAAATATATATTAGAGTAGCTTATAATTAAATTAATGTTTATTGACAATGTGATTCTTAGCACCATTGTGATTCTTAGCAAATGTCCCATCATTCTGATGTGGTCATTGTAGAAGCAGAAGCTGACAGCAGAGGGCTGAGGGTCATTTTATATTATTCTTTGCGTCAAGACAAGGTTGGACTTTATGACCTCTAAGACACCTTCCAACTTCAAATCTACAGACCTTATGCCCTTCTCTATGGATACATTATGAATTCATAATGTATCCATCACTTAAGTATTTTTATTTTGAAACCTATGGAGAGTCATCATATTTGATAGGATACAAATAGATTTTTAAAATGTTGCTTTTTATTATCACATACTTTTTCAATCAAAAAATTTGTAGTGAAGTAAAATAGTAATAATAATAAAATAACATCTGATATTTATACAAAATTTTAAGATGTTCAACACATTTCATGTTTGCTAATTTGTGGATCCTCATTTCAACCCTTTGAAGTGATGCTATTAATATCCCCATTGTACAGCTGAGGACACAGAGTCTGATAGAAATTACATGATTTGGTCAAAGTCACATGATTAGTGAGTTCCTGAAGCAGGATTTGAATTCACACCTTACTGACTCTAAATGCTATATTCGCTCCACCACACAAGCCAACAACTACCGTCATATAGGAATCTAAATGAAATGTTGATGTTAAAAATAAGTCTCCATGATTGTGAAAAATGATAATCACTGATCTTTTTCAATAAGAACTGAAAGAAAATGATGTATGTAAAGTGTTTAGCAAACTTTCAAGCTCTCTATAATTGGGAACACTTTTGGGCATAGTTCTACAGGGATGCATAGCCTGGATCCATTACTGTACCTTGGATCTCTGGATAAAGGGCCATATACAGTAATGCCCACCTCAGCGTGGTCGATGTTGTCTCTGTTCCAGCAAAGAAGAGATCCAGGGTGCAGAAGACCAAATTTTTTTCTTCAAAACTAGAATGGATGTTATCCTTAAATTAAAAAGACAAACATCAGATGGTTAATAAAAAATGATAATGACTGCCTCCAATTATGAGGAGCTACACCCTCAGTTTGTCCTTGGTAGGGCCCAGATCCTGGGTTTCCCATTAACACCCAAGAATACAGTAACTGTTCATAAGTATTAGACCTCCTATTTCTTTCTTATCTATGAAATACAACTTTTTCCAACTACATATAAAATTTGTAACATTCTTTTTTATATAAAATGTTGAGTTCCAAATATAATCCCTCCTTTTCAATCCCCTTCAATAAGATGGTAATAAGAGGTGCAGCCAAGATGGCAGAGTGAGAGCAAAGACTCCCCTAAGCTCTTAGACAAACTCCTTCAGGGATATCTCTAAAAAGAGAATCTGACTAGATTTTAGAGCATCAGAATCCATTAGGAGACAGACTGTGATAGATTCACAGACTAGGACAGACTGGAAAGTTGGTGGGAAAGATCTGTTCCATGGGGCTGGAGGAGCACACAGGCTGTACGAGTGAGTCTCTGCCTTAGCTGGGCTGAGCAGGAAGCCCCAAGTGGTCTGAGGCAAGGGCGACACCTCAGAATCTCGGGCATATCAACCCAGGATGGGAGTCCAGAGGAACCAAGCAAGTGAAAGCAGCAGATACCCAGGTATCTGCACCAGTTACTCCTGAGACTATAAGTTCACAGATTTAATGTCTGTAAGTCACCTACTTAGACTTCCTGGAGCTAAAATGGCAGAGCAATTAGTAAATGCTCTCTCTCCATCTCCTTGTTGGCCTTAAAATATTTCCCTGGAAAAATTCTGGAACAATGGGGTCAGCACGAGGCAAACAATCGCTTAGCACGGGAGGCTAGTAAAATCACTAAGGAACGTCTCTCTTGCTGTGGCAGAAGACGACCAGTGCAGGACCAGAGCTGTCCAAGCCAGCCCCACCTCAGCAAAGTGGGAAGTGATCTGGATACCCAGGGGGGTGGAGCCCTGCAACCAACAACACCAAGACCCCAGGCATGCCTCAGCACCCCAGAGGAATTGAGAAGACACTAAGGCAACTGGGATCATCAATCACTGAGCTTGCCTAGCTCAGCAGAGAAGGCCTCCTATGGCCAGACCGCCCATCCCCCACACTTAACAAGTTAGCTCAAGGGCAAAGCCAGAGAAACACAAAAAAACTTCACCTGGCCTCTGCTTTCTTACACCAGTCAGCTCAGCACCAGGGAAGCTGCAGTAGTTTAGCTTCTAGCTGAAAGAACCACAGGCTACAAAACACAAAGCCTCTATTTCAAGGCATGAGAATTGTGGCACAGAGTCTCTCATGCCCTAGAAGCTGAGATCTACTTTAAAAGCCAGGAAAAGGGTGATTATTATCATCATGAATAAGAAGCAAAGCAGGAAAGAAGCAGTCTTTATATGGGGACAAGGACCAAAACATGAATATAAAAGAGGTTAGCATTGAGACTATACTACCATTCAAAACTTCAAAAGGGACTGTGAACTGGTTGCAAGCACACAGAGCACTCTTGGAAGAGATGGTGATGGATTTAAAAAGCCAAATTATACAAATAGAAGAAAAACTGGCCAATGATTTTGAAAGTATAAAAAAAGAGTTCACTAGAGAGAACAGCTCCTTAGAAAGGAAAACTGGACAAATGGAAAAGGAAGTACAAAAACTAACTGGAGAAAAGAACATCTTTTTATTTAATAAAAATTTATTTATTTAACTTTTTACATTAATTTTCACAAAATTTGGGGTTCCAAATTTTCTCCCCTTTTCTCCCCTCCCCGACCCCAATACACTGAGCATTCTAATTTTCCCTATCACCAATCTTCCCTCTCTTCTATCATCCCTCCCTTCTCTTGTCCCATCTTCTCTTTTGTCCTGTAGGGCCAGATGACTTTCCATTCCCCATTAACTGTATTTCTTCTTTCCTAGTAGCAAGAACAATACTCAACAGTTGTTCCTAAAACTTTGAGTTCCAAATTCTCCCCATCCCTCCCTCCCCACCCATTCCCTTTGGGAAGGTAGGCAATTCAGTATAGGCCCTATCTGTGTAGTTTTGCAAATGACTTCGATAATAGTCATGTTGTGTAAAACTAACTGTTTTTCCCTCCATCCTATCCTGCCCCCCTTGTTTCTATTCTGTCTTTTGATCCTGTCCCTCCCCAAGAGTGTTGACTTCAAATTGCTCCCTCCTCCCATTACCCTCCCTATGATCACTTCCCCCCCTTGCTATGTCCTTCTCCCCCACTTTCCTGTATTGTAAGATAGGTTTTCGTACCAAAACGAGTGTGCATTTTATTCCTTCCTTTAATCGAATATGATGAGGGTGAACTTCTTGATTTTTCTCAGCTCTCCTATTTTTCCCTCCACTAAAAAGTTTCCTGCTTGCTTCTTGAATGAGATATAATTTACCCCATTCCATTTCACCCTCTTTCCTCCCTCTACATTTCTCTCCTACCATTTACCTTAATTTCTTTTGAGATATGGTCCCATCCTATTCAATTCACTCTGTGCTCTCTGTCTCTGTATGTGCGTGCATTTGTGTATGTGTGTGTGCGTGCATATGTGTACGTGTGTGTGTGTGTATGTGTGTGTGTGTAGTCCCACCAACTACCCAGATACTGAAAAGTTTTAAGAGTTACAAATATTGTCTTTCTATGTAGGAATGTAGACAGTTCACCTTTGGTAAGTCCCTTATGACTTTTCTTTGCTGTTTACTTTTTCATGCTTCTCATTCTTGTGTTTAAAAGTCAAATTTTCTTTTCAGCTCTGGTCTTTTCACCAAGAATGCTTGAAAGTGCTCTGTTTCACTGAAAGACCATATTTTCCCCTGAAGCATTATACTCAGTTTTGCTGGGTAGGTGATTCTTGGTTTGAGTCCTAGTTCCTTTGACTTCTGGAATATCCTAGTCCATGCCTTTTGATCCCCTAATGTAGAAGCTGCTAGATCTTGAGTTATCCTGATTGTATTTCCACAATACTGGAATTGTTTCTTCATAGCTGCTTGCAAGATTTTTTCCTTGAGCTGGGAGTTCTGGAATTTGGCCACAATGTTCCTAGGAGTTTCTCTTTTTGGATCTCTTTCAGGCGATGATAGATGGATTCCTTCAATACTTATTTTGCCCTCTGGTCATAGAATATCAGGGCAGTTTTCCTCGATAATTTCATGGAAGATAATGTCTAGGCTCTTTTTTGATCATGACTTTCAGGTAGTCCTATAATTTTTAAATTGTCTCTCCTGGATCTATTTTCCAGGTCAGTTGTTTTTCCCATGAGATATTTCACATTCTCTTACCTTTTTTCATTCTTTTGGTTTTGTTTGGTGATTTCTTGGTTTCTCAGAAAGTCATTAGACTCCATCTGTTCCATTCTAATTTTGAGAGAATTATTCTCTTCAGTGAGCTTTTGAACCTCTTTTTCCATTTGGCTCATTCTGCTTTTGAAAGCATTCTTCTCCTCATTGGCTTTTTGAACCTCTTTTGCCAATTGAGTGAGCCTATTTTTCAAGGTGTTATTTTCTTCAGCATTTTTTTGGTTCTCCTTTAGCAAGGTATTGACCCGTTTTTCATGCTTTTCTTGCATCTCTCTCATTTCTCTTCCCAGTTTTCCCTCCACCTGTCTAACTTGATTTTCAAAATCCTTTTTGAGCTCTTCCATGGCCTGAGCCCACCGGACATCCCCCTGGGATGTCTGGGATACAGAGGCCCCGACGTCCACATCTTTCCCTGATGGTAAGAATAGTTCCTCGTCATCAGAATTGAAAGGAGGGAACATCTGTGCCCCCTCAAAATAACCTTCTATAGTCTTATTTTTCTTCCCTTTTCTGGGCATTTTCCCAGCCAGTTACTTGACTTCTGAGATTCCTGTCCACCCCCACTTAGATCCACCCAGCTAGTGCTTGGGGTCTGAGATTCAAATGGGCTTTTCGCAGCAGGCACGGCTGCTATTCAATGTGATCTTAAGTTCTGGTGCTCAGGTTGGGGCAGGGCTGCCTCCCAGGCTCAGTTCCCTCAGGTGGTTTATGCAGAGACTTTCAGTAATGAAGATCCTGCCTGCTCGGGGAGTCCTGGGCTGCCACTGCCTCCCAAGGGGGCCTGAGTCACGGAGACACCCCACTCCCCTCTCGGCCAGCCCAGAGGTCTCTCTCACTGACCTGGAGCGTCTGTGGGCAGAGGAACCTTCCCGGCCTCCAGAGGTTCTGTCCCTGAAGCCTGCTCGGATCTGCTCCTCTTGGCCACATGGCCAGGGCAGCACAGGGGTGGGCTCCACTTTCCGGGGCATGACGGACCCTGGGGACGGCTCTCCAGGACTCTCTGGAATGGAAATCTTTTCCACTGTGTTTCTTCGCACCTTTCAGTGTTCCAGAATCTGTGGGGAGTTCTTCTTGCAGGAAATATATGGGCTGTGGATTCGGAGCTAGCATACGTGAGTCTTTGTACTCCACCATCTTGGCTCCACCCCCGATAAAATAACGTCTTAAAAGGAATAATTGGACAGATGAAAAAGGAGATGCAAAACTTAACTAAAGAAAAATAGTTTGATAAAAAGTAGAATTGGGCAAGTTGAAGCTAATGACTCTATGAGACATCAGGAATCAGTCAAAGAAAATCTAAAGGATGAAAGGATAGAAGAAAATGTAAAATATCTCCTTGGAAAATAAAAACTGATCTGGAAAAGAGATTCAGGAGAGAAAATATAAGAATTATTGGACTACCAGAAAGCCATGATGAAAAAAGAGCCTGGACAATATCTTCAAGAACTCACCAAGGACAACAGCCCAGAAGTCCGAGATCTAGAGGGCAAAATAGTCCTCAAAAGAATCCAGCATACACCTCCTGAAAGGGATCCCAAACAAAAAACCCCAAGGAATATTGCTGCCAAATTCCAGAACTATCAAGGGAAGGAGAAAATACTACAGACAATCAGAAAGAAACTAATCAAATACTGAGGAGCTATAGTCAGAATGAAACAGGACCTTGAGGCTGCCACATTAAAAGACAAAGAGGATTGGAATATGATATTCCATAAGGCAAAGAAGCTGGGACTACAACAAAAAATCAATTACCCAGAAAAGTTGACCATAATAATTCAGGCAAGGAGATGGACATTTAATGAAATAGGGGATTTCCAGACCTTCCTGATGAAAAGGCCAGAACTCAACAGAAAATTTGATCTCCAAATGCAGGTCCTAAGAGAGACATAGAAAGGTAAACAGGGGGGAAAAACTTATTAGTAAGTATGGAAAAACTGTTTATACCCCTATAAAGGAAGAGCATACTTGTTAATCTTGAGAATTGTATATTTATTATGAATAATGAAAGATATATACATAGATAGAGGGAGCAGGTGTAAAGTAAATGATGTGATGATAAAAATGTGATTTGAGGGTGTCAAGTAATAGTAACAAGAAATGTGAAAAATGGTAAATTACATCACAGGAAAAGGTACAAAATTATACAGTAGAGGGAAAGAGGCGAGGGTGATAAACATTGTTTGATACTCTCATCTGATTTGCTTCAAGGAGGGAACAGCAAATTTAATTAGGTATATAAATCTAACCACTTCCATGGGCTGTAGGGGGAGAGGGGGGAAAGAAAAGAAAAGGGAGGATAAAAGGGAAGGAAGAAGTTGTAAGTGTAAAGGAGAGTGAAAAGGGGCAAGACTGAAAGAAGGAAGGGAAGTCTATGGGAGGTGGTGGTAAGAAATTAAAACTGTTTTGAAGGGAAGGGAGAAGGGAGAACTAAAAGCACAAATGGGGGAAAGAGGATGTAGGGAAAGATACAGATGGTAATCATTACTGTGAATGTGAATAGGATGAACTTTCCCATAAAACAGAGAGACATAGCAGAATGGACTAAAAACTATAATCTAACAATATGTTGTTTACAAGAAACACATTTGAAATGGGGGAATGAGCACAGGTTAAAGGTAAAAGTTTGGAGCAGAATATATCGTGCTTCATCTGATGTAAAAAAGGCAGGGGTAGCAATCCTAATCAGACAAAGTAAAAGCAGAAATAGTTCTAACCAAAAGAGATAAGGAAGGAAATTGTATCCTGCTAAAAGACACCATAGACAACAAAGCAAAATCATTACTAAACATATATGCTCTAGGTGTTACAGCACCCAGATTCTTAGAGGAGAAGTTAAGGGAGTTACAGGAAGAAAGAGACATAAAAACTCTACTAATGGGAAAGCTCAAACTCCCCCTATCTGAACTTGATAAATCTATCCTCAAAATAAATAAGAAAGAAATTAAGGAGGTGAATAAAACTCTGGATTAGGTAGATATGTTAGATCTCTGGAGAAAATTGAATGGTGATAGAAAGGAATATACCTTTTTCTCAGTTGTACATGACACATATACAAAAATTGATCAGGTACTAGGGCATAAAAACCTCACAATTCAGTGTAGAAAGGTAGAGATAGTCAATGCATCCTTTTCAGAAAATAACACAATAAAAATTATTTGTAATAAAAGGCCTTGGAATGATAGACCACAAATTAATTGGAAACTAAATAATCTCGTCCTAAAGAATGAGTGCGTGAAGCAACACATCATAGAAACAATAAACAACTCCATTCAAGAGAATGACAATACTGAGACAACCTACCAAATCTTATGGGATACTGCAAAAGCAGTTCTTAGGGGAAGCTTTATATCTTTGAATACCTACATGAATCAAATAGGGGAGAAAGAGATCAATGAATTTGACATGCAGCTGAAAAAGCTAGAAAAAGAACAAATTGAAAATTCCCAAGTAAATACCAAATTAAAAATACTGCAAAACAAAGAACAGCTTAATAAAATTGAAATTAAGAAAAATATTGAACTAATAAATATAATTAAGAGTTTGTTTTATTAAAAAAAACAATAAAAATGATAAACCTTTGGTCAATTAGATTTAAAAAGAAGAAAATGAAAATACCAATATCAAAAATGGAAAGGGTGAACTCACCTCCAATGAGGAGGAAATTAAAACAATAATTAGAAATTACTTTGCTCAATTGTATAACCATAAATTCAGCAATCTAAATGAGATGAATGACAATTTTAGAAAACATAAATTGCCCAGATTAACAGAAGCAGAAGCTAAATATTTAAATAACCCCATCTCAGAAAATGAAACTGAACAAGCCATCAATGAACTCCGTAGGAAAGAATCTCTAGGGCCAGATAGATTCACATGTGAATTCTATCAAACATTTAAAAAACAGTTAATTCAGAAACTATGTAGACTATTTGGGGAAAATGGGGAAGAAGTAGTCCTTCAAATTCCTTTTATGATACAAATATGGTTTTGTTACCTAAACCCGGAAGAGACAAAACAGAGAAAGAATATTGTAGACCATTTTCTCTAATGAATATAGATACAAATATTTTAAATAAGATTTTAGCAAGAAGGATGCAGATAATTATTATGAGAATAATGCATTATGATCAAGAAGGATTGATACCAGGAATGCAGGGCTCGTTCAGTTAGGAAAACTGTTAGCATTACTTATTATATCAACCACAAATCTAACAGAAACCAAATGATTATCTCAATAGATGTATAAAAAGCCTTTGACAAAATACAACATCCCTTCCTATTGAACACACTGAAGAACATAGGAATAAATGGAACTTTCCATAAAATAATAAGCAGCGTCTATCTAAAACCTTCAGAATTTTATGCAATGGGCATAAATTAGATGCATTTCCAATAAGATGAACGGTGAAACAAGGATGCCCATTATCACCACTAAATTTCAATGTGGTACTAGAAATGTTAGCTATAGCAATTAGGCAAGATAAAGAAATTGAAGGAATTAGAATAGATGAAGAAGAAACTAAGTTATCACTCTTTGTGGTGACATGATGATATGCTTAGAGAATCCCAAAGATTCAAGTAAAAAACGACTTGAAATAATAACCAACTTTGGCAAAGTTGCAGTTTACAAAATGAACCCACACAAATCTTCTGCATTTCTATATATTAATAACAAAGCCCAACAGCAAGAGATAGAAAGAGGAATCCCATTTAAAGCTAGGGTAGATACTGTAAAATATTGGGCGTTTACCTGCCAAAAAAACCCAGGGACTATATGAACACAATTACAAGGCTCTTTTCACAAAAATAAAGTCAGATCTAAGTAAGTGGAAAAATATCAGTTGCTTGTGGATAGGCTGAGCTAATATAATAAAAAATGACAATTCTATCTAAGTTAATTTACTTATTCAGTGCCACACCAATCAAACTATCAGATAATTATTTTCTAGAGCTAGAAAAAATAATTTCAAAATTCATCTGGGAAAACAAAAGTTCTAGAATATCAAAGGAACTAACGAAAAGAAATGCTAGGGAAGGTGGCCTATCTCTTCCAGATCTCAAATCATATTATAAAGCAGCACTTATCAAAATCACTTGGTACTGGCTAAGAAACAGAAAGGCAGAGCAGTGGAATATGTTAGATACTCAAAACACAGTGGGCAATGAATATAGCAATCTTCTGTTTGCTAAACCCAAGGACCTTAGCTTCTGGGATAAGAAGTCACTGTTCTACAAAAATTGCTAGAAAAACTGGATAACAGTGTGGCAGAAACTAAGCCTAAACCAATGTCTGACACTGTACACAAGAACAAAGTTCAAATGGGTATATGATCTTGGTATAAAGATTAGTACTAAAACAATTAGTGGAACAAGAAATAGTATGTTTATCATATTTATGGAGAAGGGAAGAATTTTTAACTAAACAAGGGGCAGAAAACATTATGAAGTACAAAATGGATGATTTTGTTTAAATTAAATTGAAAAGATTTTACACAAACAACTAAGATTAGGAAGGAAGCCAAAAACTGGGAAAGCATTTTGCAACTACTGTCTGTGATAAAAGCCTCATTTCTAAGATAGATAGAGAACTGAGTCAAATGTACAATAATACAAGTCATTCCCCTGTTGATTAATGGTCACAGGACATGAACAGGCAGTAAAGCTATATATAGTCATATAAAAAAATGCTCTAAATCACTGTTGATAGAGAGATGTAAATCAGAACACCTCTGACATACCACATCACACCTATCAGATTGGCTAACATGACAGAACAGGAAGGTGATAAATGTTGGAGAAGATGTGGGAGAATTGGAACACTAATTCACTGTTGGAGCTTTGAGCTTATCTAACCATTTTGGAGAGCAATTTGGAACTATGGCCAAAGGGCTACAAAAATATGCATACCCTTTGACCCAGCAATACTGCTTCTAGGACTGTATCCCCAAGAGATCATACAAATGGAAAAGGGTCCCACACATACAAAAATATTTATAGCAGCTCTCTTTGTGGTGGCCAAAAACTGGAAATCAAAGGGATGCCCATCATTTAGGGAATGGTTAAATAAATTGTGGTACATGAATGTAATGTAATACTATTGTGCTATAAGAAATAATTAACAGGAAGACTTCAGAGAGGCCAGGAAATATTTATATGAACTGATGCTGAGTGAAAGGAGCAGAACCAGGAGAACTTTGTATACAGCAACAACTTCTGTGTGTGAGGATTTTTTTTGTTGGACTTAGACCTTCACTGCAATGCAAGGACTTAAAAAATTCCCAGTGGTGTCTTAAGGCAAAATGCCTTCCACATCCAGAGAAAGAACTACAGAAATTGATCTCAGAATGAAGCAGATCACTTTCTTTTGTACAATGTTTCGGTTTGATTTATGATTTTTCCCATTAATTTTAATATTTCTATGTAATGTGACAAGTAAAAATGTATTTAATAAGAATGTATGTGTAGAACCTCCCTTGTATCACCCCACCCTTCCTTATCCCCATCTTCTCTCTTTATTTGTAGGGCAAGATAAATAACTATACCCCATTACCTGTGCTTCAAATTTCCCTTTTATATGCAATAATAATTCTCAACATTCGTGTCTAATACTTTGAATTCCAGCTTCTCTCCCTCACTTCCTCCCTCCCTACCCATTCCCACTGAGAAGGCAAGCAAGCAATTCAATACGGACTAAATATGTGTCATTTTGCAAAAAGCTTCCATAATAATCATGTTGTATAATACTAACTATATTTCCCTCTATCCTACTCTATACCCCTTATTTTTTTATTCCCACATTTGACCTTGTGCCTTCCCAAAAGTGTTTACTTCTAGTTACTCCCTTCTCCCATTTCCTCTCCCTTCTATCATTCCTCTCACCCTGTTTGTCACCTCCTTCCCTACTTTCCTGTAGTGTAAGACAGATTTTCATACCAAATTTAGTAAGCATGTTTTTCTCTCCTTAAAGCCATATGTGAAGAGAGTTAGCTTACTTTTCCCTTCTCCCTTTTTTCCTCCACTGAACAAGATTTTTCTCATATGTTTTATGACTTTGGCTTGCCCCATTCCATTTCTCCCTTGCTCTTCCCAGTATTTTCCTCTCTCAACCTTTAATGTTTAATTTATGTTTTTTGTGGCTATCATCTCTTCTGATTCAACATAACTTGTGCTCTGTGTGTGTGTGGGTGTGTGTGTACAATCCCTCCACCTAAACAAATACTGAGAAAAGTCTCAAGAGTTACAAATATTTTCTTTCCATCTAGGAATGTAAACAATTCAGCTTTAGAAAGTCATGAAACAAGAAAGAGCTGTTTACTTTTTTCATGCTTCTCTTCATTCTTGTAAGTCAAATTTTCACTTCAGTTCTGGCCTTTTCACCACGAATGCTTCAAAGTCCTCTATATCATTGAATGACCATTTATTCCCTTGAAGTATTATATTCAGTTTTGCTGAGTAGGTGATTCTTGGTTTTTGTCCCAGTTCCTTTGACTTCTGGAATATCCTATTCCAAGCCCTTTGATATGTTAATGTTGAAGCTGCCAGATCCTGTGTTATCCTGATTGTACTTCCACAATACTCGAATTGTTTCTTTCTAGCTGCTTGCAGTATTTTCTCCTTGACCTGGGAACTCTGAAATTTGGTCACAGTATTCCTAGGAGTTTCTCTCTTCAGGTCTCTTTCAGGAAGTGATCAGTGGAGTCTTTCAATATCCATTTGGCCCTCTGATTGTATAACATCAGGACAGTTTTCCTTGCTAATTTCAAGGAAGAAAATGTCTAGGCTCTTTTCTTGATCATGTCTTTCAGGTAGCCCCATAAGATTTAAATTGTCTTCCCTGGATCTATTTTCCAGGTCAGTTGTTTTTCCAATGAGATGTTTCATATTATCTTCAATTTTTTCAAACTTTTGGTTTTCTTTTTTAACTGCTTGGTTTATCCATAGTCATTCAGTTCCATGAAGTCAATTCTCTCTTTCAAAAACTATTTTGTTCAGTGAGCTTTTGAACCTTCTCCTCCATTTGGTCACTTCTGCTTTTTAAAGCCTCCTTCTCCTCATTGACTTTTTGTACCTCTTTTTCCAATTGAGTTAGTCTCTTTGTAAAGGTGTTGTTTTCCTCAGAATTTGTTTGCTTCTTCTTTATCAAGCTGCTAACATGCTTTTCAAGCTCTTCTATTGCCTGAGCTCAATGTGAGTTCATTTTGGAGGCACTGGAGGCAGGGGCCTTGACTGCTTGTGACCATATGCCTTGTTTTACTCATCTGAAAGGATGGGAGGAGACACCTGTTCACCAAGAAAGTAACCTTCTGTAGTCTTATTTTTTTCCTTTTTGGGGGCCTAGCCAGTTACTTGACTTCTGAGTTTTTTTGTCAGGAGAATGATCTTATTGCCCCTTCTCTCCCCAAAGTTGAGATTCAGATCAGCTGCTTAATTCCCCCAGGACTTTGCATGGGGGTGGAGCTGTCACTGAGGGCTGAGGTTTAGATCAACTGTTCCCTACAGAAAGAGGCTTTAAGCTGAGCTGCCTGGACAATGGACCCAGCTTGCTTCCCAGCCACCATAGCTGCCTGTAGTCTGCTGCTACTACTGCTGCCATCACCTTGGACTATTGCTGTTTTTTAGCAAGCCCTCCAAAAGTCCTTCCTTTATCTGTTCACTTGATGCTCCTAATCTTATTTTATATAACCTTCCAATAGCCTCTCCCTCACCCTAGTCCCCAGTTTTCTCAGTTCTCTAGTTTATAAGATTTCTAAACCTCTCCATATGAATACGTTTTCTCTTTGATCCAGATGAGAGTAAGAGTCCAATATTACTAGCCCTCTACCCCTACCTGCTTACTCTACATTAATTCTTCCCTTTATATCCCATTTTCATGAAATGCTTTCTGCTTTTCCCCTTTTCCTACTCAATTTTATTTTTAGATTCACCTCGTCATGCACAATTCAGCCCCAACCTTTCTTTCAAACTATTTCAGTAATGATAACAGCTTTAACAGTACTGTTCCTACTAATAACGAGTAACAATTACTAATATTAGTAACATTGTCTTGTATCATGAGTCAATAGTTTGACCTCAGTGATTATAGGTCTTTAATGATTTCCTTATATTTCTTCTAGATCTTTTGTATTAAAATTTCCATTGAATTCTGATCTTTTGGTTACAAATACCAGAAAGTCTTTCTATTCATTAAATGTCTATTTTTTTTTATTCAGGATAATACTCATCTTTTCTGGATAACATATTCGGAGATGCAACTTCAGTTCCTTTTCTCTTTGAAATATATTTTTTTCAAGACAAGTTATTTTAATATAAAAGCTGTTGGGCCTTGTGAATTCCAGATTGTTTTTCTGCAGTATTTAAATTGTATTTTTTCTTGCTGTTTGTAATATTTCCTATTTAACCTGGGAATTATGAAACTTGGCTATCATATTCCTCTAAACTTTATCCTTGAGATCTCTTTCATGTGATAATTCAGGGATTTTTAAAAAATTTATACTTTACCTTCGTATTCTAGAATTTCAGGGGAATTTTCTTTGATAAGTTCTTGTAATATTATATCCAGATATTTCTCTGATCATAATGTTCAGGTAGACTGACAATTTTTAGAGTTTCTCCCCTTAATCTTTTCCCTAGATCAGTTGTTTTTTTCTAATGAGATGTTTTCGATTATCTTATATTTTTTAAAGTTTTATTATGTATTGTTGTCTTATAATATCATTTAACTCTACTTGCCCATTTCTAGTTTAAAAGGAGCTACTTTCTTTCTTAAGTTTGGAATCTCTGTTTCTAGCTGATAAACTTTTCATAATTTTCTTAGATTTTTTTTTTTTTGCTTTGCTTTTGTTTTCTAAATTTTCCTCATGTCTCTTCCTTGATTTTTGAATATCTTTTTTATTTTCTCTTAAGATTTCTTTTTGGACTTCTGGCCATTTGACATTCCTTGTGAGGGCAGGAGTAACTTTTTTTTTACTTCACTATCTTCCTCTGAATATGAATGTAGGTTTTCTTTTAAAGCAATGTAGCCAACAAGGGTTGGAATTTTTTTATTTTTGCTCACTCATTTTTATTTTAAGTTTGGTATATTTTATTTTTCACAATTTAATATTATTATGTTCAAGTTTTAATGCAGAATTGTGAATAATGGTGCCCTAGGCTCCCCATCCTTCTTACCATTGTTTTCTGAATTCTGCCTCGTGGCTCAATATCCTCCCTTCCTACCCAAAGTGTTAACCATGTTATCTGGGAAATGGTACTGCTCCATGTGGTACTGCTTTCACCTGTCATGTACTTACTCCTCCTTGCCCACACCCACAGCCAGGGATTTATCATGTCTGGCCATCACTGCTGGACTTCTGGAAAAAGTGAGAGATTTTTAACCTTCCCTCACTCAGCTTCTGCTGTTATTTAGATGAAAATTTGTGAGGTAAAAGTTCCTGAGGTGAAAGTTCCTGAGGTTAAATTTCTTCAGACTATGAATAATATGAAAATTGAGGTGAAATTTCTTGAGGCTTAGTCTGTTTCTCTCAGCACCTACAGTTTGTTGATTTAGAAGAACTGCCTAGACGTGTTTATCCTTCCCTCAGAACAAACCTTAAGCCAATGGATTCTTCTCCAAAGTTCTCTTAAGATGTCCTAGGAGGAAAACCCATTTATTTTTGGTGCTCTACTCTCATTTCATGGTGAATTTTTGTCTGTGGAGGAAATCATTGGAGCCTGGAAATTCTTGACCTACTCCACCATCTTCCCAGAATGTCTTATTTCTCCTCAATCTATTTTCTAGGTTAATTGCTTTTAAAAAAAATTCCAGTGAGGTATTTTACATTTTCTTCTAATTTTCATTCCTTTGTTTGACAGAGACTTTATGTCTCATAGAGTCATTAGGTTTCACTTGCCCAATTATAATTTTTAAGGAATGATTTCTTCAATTACCTTTTGTACCTTTTTTTTCATTTGACCAATTATACTTTTTAAGGAGTTGTTTTCTTCAGTCAATTTTTGTACTTTCTTTTCCCAAACTGTTGACTCCTCTCTTCATGATTCTCTTGCATGGCTCTCATATCTTTAAAAAATTTTCTTCTACCTCTCTAATTTGATTTTTAAAATACTTTTTGGGCACATCCAGAAAGAAGTTTTAGGCTTGGGAACAATCAATATTTCCCTTTTGAGCTTCACATGTCAGCATTTTGTCATTGTTGTCCTCTTCTGAGTTTGTGTTTTGATCTTGCCTGTCACCATTTTAGCTTTCTATTGTCAGATTTTTTTTGTATTTTTTCTCTCTTGTCACTATTCAAAGTTGAATTCTACTTCTGAGGCATGGGGGAGATGTCTCAAGCTTCTTGTACTGGAGGCAAGGGGCCTGGTTTGTGACTTGCTGCTGAGGTTTGCTCTTGGGCGGTTGTTTGTTGTCTAGAAAACAATATATATTAGTACCTGTTGCACTAGGTTTTAGGGGTTGGCAGCTCAGAGTTGCATCCTGGCTACAGGCTTCACAGCTTATCTTCTGTGTCATTAGTGTGCTGAATCATGTTGCAGATCTATGCTGGGGCTAGTGTCTCCCACTTACTTGCCCTTACCCTGCCTATTCTGGTTTTTGCTCCCATTTTATTAAAATGAGACAGGTTTGTCCTGTTGTCCTTCTAAGTTATTTTAGCCTTGGAAGTTGTTTGAACCTTTCCTTTTGTGGATTCTGCTACTGTAGAATTCATTTTTTTTGGTTTGATTTAAAGTTGTTTCCAGGGAAACTGGGGAGAGTTTAGGTGACTTCCTGTCTTTTGTTCACAATCTTGGTTCCACCTCTAAGATCTCCTATATCTGTTGGGTTGGCAGCCTTACTGTGAGAAATTTTCTCAATAATCCATACAAGTAGGTAGGATCTGTGTTTTGCATGTGAAAAAACTGTGGTTTAGAGATCATTGCATGAATTTTCCAGAATCACAGAGCCAAAAGTGACAGAACTATCATATGAATCATGGACCCTGACAAAATTTTACTACTCTTTGTTACATCATGCCGCTGGTATACCCTGTGTGCATGATCATCTTCCAACCACTCCTTCCAGTACCAAACACCAAAAAAGAATGGATATAGGGCTTACCTTTTCGGAAGGTGATTACAAGGCCAAGGGATTTTTCTATCATCTCACCAAAATTAAAGCTGGATAGAGATGTCTAATGTGCTAAATCAAGAGAAGCTTCTATTGAATTTGCATCTTTTTTTGTATTGAATTCTTTCTCCTCCACCTCTGTTTCTCTTATTTCTTCTCTTTTTCTGTCTCCTCCTCCTTCACTTTGTCTCCTTTACTCTCTTCTTTATCCTTTATCATCCACTCCCTCTTCCTCCATCTCCTTTCTCTTCTTTTTTCTTCCTTATACTTATTATAATTCTCATTAATTTGTTTTCTTTCTACTAAAAACCTATCCATTTACCTGTCAGTAGCTGTGGATATTTTTCTTCTGGCTGCAAAAAAAAGCTGATTGTAAAATGGAGGATAAAATAGCTAACATTTTTGTATACCACTTATTATGTGCCTACCAAAGTGAAAAATGTTTTGCAAATTTGTTTTCTTTTCATAAAACAACTCTTTGAAATAGGAATTATTATTATATCCCTTTCACAGTTGAGGTAACTGAGGTAAATAGGGATTTAGTCACTATCACTGAGTCACACAGTTAGTATCTGAGATCATATTTGAAATCAGGTCTTCCTGATTTCAAGTCCAGTACTCTCTGTGCAATGTAATTGACTGGATGACTTTCCTTTTGTTCAAGGTTCAACCCTTGCCTGTTTTATGCACTTAAAAAAGAGCACTAAGTTGAAAGAACACGGTTCATATATCCATGCTCTGTGACTGTTGGAAAAAATCTTTTAATTTCTTTTAGTTTCAGTTTCCTTATCTGTGAATCAGATATAATACCTGTGGTAGCCATGTCAAGGTACTACTTGGAGGGGAAAAACCAAACATAACAAAACATTTTCTAAACCTTCATGGTCCATATGCATCTACGTGCCAATTTTTTTTCTTAGCATTAGTATTTTTATAGGTAAAAACAGATATTTTAATGCACTGATTCATTTTTGAGTAATGAGAAAACTAATAGTATTGAAATGCTTTACAATTTGTCAGCTGTGTTTGTTCATCCTTCGTTGCTGAAGAAGACCATGCCACCAGAAAAATAATGACATGACTTGCACTTGACTGTGCTTTGAGTGAGGGAGAGTTGTGCAAGTCACCAGCTTCACTTCTCCTCCAGAGCCATCTGAATCCGGTGACCAGGGTGACTGGAGATGACCAAGGATGAGGCAATTGGGGTTAAGTGACTTGCTCAGGGTCACACAGCACATGAGTGTCAAGTGTCTGAGGTGAGATTTGGACTCAGGTGCTCCTGACTCCTGCACTGGTGCTCTATCCATTACACCATCTAGCTGCCCAATTTGTCAGCTATTTTACTCATAATCCTGTGAGGTAGGTCATGCCAATAATATTTTATCTCTTTTTTCGAATGAAGATACTAAGACTTAAAAAATTGGTTTATCCCCAGACAAACTTGGTTAATGAATTCAGGATGAGGAATTCAAATAGAGGTCCAGCATTTTTGAACTATACAGGATACAGTCACAAAGTCTTGAAACTGGAAAGGAACTCCAATGGTGTCAAACTCAAAAGAAATGGGGCCACTTATGTATGAATATGTAAGAATCTTTGGGGACTATATATTGACCTATATTATGCATATTCTAATGCATTTTATTTATTTTGTTAAATATTTCTAACTAAAATTTAAAATCTGAGTTTATAGTACTCAGCATGGGTTATATTGCTGACCACATGTTTGATTATTGAATAAATTTTCCAAGGTGGTTATATGTTGATTGCACATATAAGACTGAAAATTTAATTTATTTTTGTAGTTTTGTGAGGTTTACAAAGAGCATATGCATAATAATTCTGGATAGTATGGGGGTAGATAAAATATTTTAATGGTATAGATGATAGAAGTGAAGTGAGAGAGATGAATTTAAAGGGCTGAAATGTCAGGGCCAAGACAATCCCAATCTTAATAGGTTGAAAGGACACTGGACTTGGAGACAGAAAGAACTGAGTTTAAATCTAACCTCAAATTTCTGGTTCTGTGACTGAAGCAAGTCAATTAGCCTTTTTATGCCTCAGTCCCTCCCACCCCCTTATAAAATCAGGGGATTGAATTCAATAAACCTTATGGTCTCTTCCAGGTCTGAGTAAAAGTTATGAGCTCTCCACTAGTAAGTTCCATTACTTATACTCTTTACCTTCTAGGGTTGTTATTGAGAAATGAGATACATTAGGAGGCAGAGATAAAGTCTGGAACATTTTAACACACTTCTCCTAACACCTCTGCAATTTTGTTTTAATTTTAAACACACAATGACCATTTTCTGTGCTGTCTCCATTACCTTGGACAGTTCCTTCAAATAAGCATCAATAAAGTCCAGGGTCTCCTCTGGGTTTAGATCTTTCTTATGTTGCTTGATGACACTTTCTACAAAGGACTCTACCTTCTTCCATTCTCTAAAGAGTTTCTGATGATTTCCTGGAAGGAATTTCATTACCCAAGGAAAGACATTGAAGAGCTAAATAATACAAAAAAGGGACAGGGAAAGGAAGAATGAGTGTCATTTCCTGTTAGGCTGGCCTATGCCATCTTCCTCATCCTAAGTCAAGCCAGAGTTCTTGACCATTTTTTATCTCATGGAATTTACTATAATTCTATTTCTAATTACTGTTGAAATCTATCTACACTCGTAACCACTGTCTATCCTTCCATACTATAGCTTTCCTGATATCCAGGGTGGCATCTAACCATCCGTAATTTCCCATACCAAGCCCTTGGCCACATCCTAATGCACCTAAATAACTCTTCCCAGATGTCACCAATCTAGGCAGCTTCATGACCTGCAAAGAAGAAGTGGAGAGATTATTTCTAGAGAATTTGATTTGATAGCACTTGTCATATATTTCCCTGTTAGCCTCAGAGTTTCCTTCTCTTGAATTTCCATTTTGCTCCTCTTGGAGAAATAAGTTACTACTATTCACCCCTTCCCCTCACTGTCTTCCCATGATGTTAATGACATATAAGAACTTCCCTGCCCATTAAACAGCCTCACATGGAACCATGGTGCATAATCAATTCTCTGGGCCACAGGGATTCCCAAACCTTCCCAATTAAATGCTGATTTCCAAGCTTCTTGGCTCTCAGCCAATCAAGTGCTGAATCATTGGTTGGAAACAGTATAGATTGCATTGCTTGGAGGGAAAGGTTTGGGCAGAAAGAGAAACAAACAGAGGAAGAAAGCTGAGGAGAAAAGAGAGAGACTGAGGGAAGAAGAACCTACATAGGGGAACTTGCTCATGGGGAAGCTAGAAGAAGAGAAATATTGACTGCTCCCTGGATTGATGAAGAGTACCTTACTAAATTTTGCTTTCTGGTATCCCAGTAGGGAATGTTTCAAATACATATTTTGATTTTGCCTTGGAGGAGGAGAGTTTGTTATATTTTGTGAACCAACCATGGAAATACATATGTATATTCATAGCAACTGCTATGGGTGTTACATTGGTGTTACACTTCCATAGCCAGATGCACGAGAAGTTAAGTGAAATCATGAGCTAGTGACTCTTTTGGTGAACCTCACTTGCTAATCAGCTCGGCAGTAGAGTGGATAGTGAGATAGAGTAAGATTCAGCAAAACTTGAGTTAGAATTCTGCCTCAGATACTTAGCTGGTGGCAAGTCATAAACTTCTCTCAGCTTTAGTTTCTTTTAACTGTAAAAACAAGATAATAATAGAAGCTATATAAAGGGGTAGTTTTGAGGATCTAAAAAATAATCGTTCAATCGACAAGCATTTACTAAGCACTTAGTGTGTGCTAGGTATTCTGCTAAGTGCTGGGCATTCAAAGGAAGGCAAAAAACAATGCTAATTCCTATCCTCAAGTAGTTCATAATTGGAGTGTGAGAAAGTCCATGGAAATAACCAAATACATGCAAGATATGTGCAGAGTGTTGTACGATACATGCACCTCCAGGAACTGGGAAAGACATCGTGTAGTAGAAGGTAAAATTTGAGCTGATTTTTGGATAAGTCAAAGAGCAAAGATGAGGAGGGAGAATATTCCAAGCATGAGAGACAATAAGTGCAAAAGCCCTGAGATGGGAGCTAATATATGTAAAACCATTTACAGGTCATAAATGTAAGCGCTTAAATTACTCATGTCACTCTGCGTTTATTCTTTCTGTCTCTCTCATTGTTTTTCTTTGGCTATCTATATGTTTTTTTCTCTACCTCTGAACTTCCTGCCTTTCTCCCTCTCTCCCTTCTGATTTTACTCCTTCTCCATCTGTCTCTGTCTCTCTCTCTGTCTCTTTTGCTTGCTCTCTCCGTTGCTGTCTCTCCATCTCTGTCTCTGTCTCTCTCTCTGTCTCTTTTGCTAGCTCTCTCTGTTGCTGTCTCTCCATCTCTGTCTCTGTCTCTCTTCTTCCTCTTCCTCTTGCTTTCCCTCCATCCTTCTCTCCCCTTCTCATGAAGAGGTGAAGATAAAATTCCTAGTTTCCATCAAACTCTGCTGAAGAGACAGCTTTTCCATGAAGCCTTTCATGGCCTTCCTGGTTTCTAATGTTGCCTCTACCAAAACTTGTTCCCATTGTATTTATTTATTGGCATATACTCTTTTGAGGGCTTATGGTGATCTCCAACAGAATGTAAACAACCCAAGATCAGGGGCTGTTGCAGTTTTGGCATTATATCTCCATCTCCTAACACAGGACTTGTTAAATGTTTTCCACACTTGACCCCTTTTTGCCTAAGAAATATTTACATAATACAAGGCATATAGGTATGCAAATCAAACATTTACTGATAATGAATCATAAAAAATATTTGAAACAATTCTTTGATGTACATATAATAAAGATGAAAGTAAATTTGCATAATAATTAGATAGTTATTTTTTTATTTTTACATAAAAAATTAAATCTTGGCAGATTATTTAATACTGCAGGACTTAGAGCATCCACATTTTTCAGAGTTGATCTATATTTTAATTTCATAATTGTCAACACTGAGAATGCCACTTCATAAAAAGACAGTACAAAATGGCAGAAGTATGTTTAGAGCTATTTCACAAATTGTTGGAAATTCTGTACTAGTTCCAAGCCAAAATTCATTTAACAATTTTGTATTTACAGTGAAAATACTGCAATTCATAACACACAATAGCCTTGAATATTAGCCAAGATGTTTCTGCTGTGTTTCATAATGGCATACACAGTTCAAAGTGTGTATGCTGTGTGTTCAGAAGTAAGGTTGCAATGAAGTTGCATGATTCAATATGGGCAACCACTGCAAGAAACACTTCAGATTCATTGCACATATGATTTGAAATTAATTTTTAGTCACTATATGTTCAGAAACCTTTCACCCTTGGCAAATTTTAGCAACACCCACATTCAGTTAAACTATACCCAGTGGGGTTGTGACCAACAGTTTAAAAAGTGTTATACATAATACAGTACTTGGCACATAGTAGGTGCTTAATACATTTTAGGAAATTGATAATCTCCACAAAGATCTTAGAAAATCTTAAAATTATCCCATTGTTTGGATATCACAGTGTTTTGGAAAAGCATTGGGTATCCCAGGCATGTTCTTTCATGTCACTGTATATAAAAATCTTGATTCTTTCCTCTCTCCTTTTGAATTCCTTTTAATACTTAGAGGAACTTATCCAGGAACTGACTCAGTTCCTGCCATTCTCTCACAGTCATGCTCATTTCTTTATCTGTTTAGGAAGTTCGTGGACAAATTAAGACTGGGTCTGCCCTGCACAAGAAGGAATGGCGTCTTACCTGACACTCCCACCTGGTTTCAAGTTGTAAGATATCATCCAAACTTTTCATCAGGTCCTGAAACTGAGAATCATGGTACTCAAAGCGGTACCCAAAAGTTATTGAGCAGATGATATTGGAAACAGCATTGTTGATCTGAAAGTGAGGGTCAAAGGGCTGTCCTGTGAAACAGGAGAGAAACATTCTTCACTTCTATTCTTTAAAGGAACACCACAGACCATTCTGTCTTATTTTCTTGAAACAATGTTTTTTCCTCAGCTTTCACACCCACTTACCAGCACTTATCTGATTTTTTTGTTTTTACTCTTTTCCATAACCAGCTACTGCTTAAATAGATGGGATAAAAAAAAGAATATGCCAATTTTCTAATGTTTTAGTCAACAATTTTGATTTAATTCGTAAATTTTATTTCAACATAGTTTACTTATGTGGCTTTGGGCAAGTTATTTTATCTATCTTTGTCTACATTTATTCATCAGAAAAAGGAGGGGGTTGGACTAGATGACCTCTGAGGGCCCTTCCAGCCTCTAATGTATCATGCATATAGGGTCACAAAGGTGTTCCCATTTGTGCAATGGGCACATGTCCGTAGATGTGTGTGTGCATATACCAGTACCAATGAATACATAAACCTGTGGGCTACTTGCATGCTTGTGAGTATTAGAGCTGAAATGATGATTGGAGATACTGGGATGAAAAGAAAATATATGAGAAGGTGAATAAGGAAGGGAGCAAGTATAAGGCACTGCATAAGTACTGGACTTGAATCCAGAAAGACCTGGATTGCTTCCAACATTTATTCAAATCCTGCCTCAAATTAGCTTGGTGACCTTAGTTCTGAGTATCTTTATACTGTTCATTATTTCCAATTTCTCCTCTTTATAGAGTTTTTGTACATAGTTGCTTGTATGTTTTTCCCCTATCCACTTTAGATTAGGAGCTACATGAGGCCAGAAACGTTTTTCTTCCTTTATAGTCCCAGATTTATAATAGGAATATAATAGGCATTTGAAAAATAATCATTGACTGATCTTACAAAAGTCATTTAGCTTCTCCACTCCTCAATTTGCTCATCTATAAAGTGGAAGGGAGGATTCAAGGTTCACTCTTACCTGAAATCTATAATAATAAGAGAATACAGAGGGGAGGAGCCAAGACAGCTGGGTAGAAAGACTCATATATGCTAGCTCTGAACCCACAGCCCATAAATTTTCTGTAAAAAGAACTCCCCACAAATTCTGGAGCAGTACAAGCCAGGCAGCAAAGCAGTGCAGGAGATTTCCGTTCCAGAGAGCCCTGAAAAACTGATCACAAAGGTCATCACACACCAGAGAGTGGAGCCCAGACCTGGCCGTGTGGCCCCAGAGGAGTAGATCCAAGCAGGTTTCAGGGATAGAACCTGCAGTGGCTGCGAAGGTCCCTCCACCCACAGGCACTACAGGTCAGTGAGAGAGATTTCTGGGCTGGCCAAGAGGGGAGAGAAGTGTCTCCATGACTCGGGCCCCCTTGGGAGGCAGGGGCAGAGGCAGTGGTGGCCCGGAACTCCCGGGGCAAGAAGGAGCTCAGGGCCATTACTGAAGGCCTTCACATAAAACCCCAGAGGGAAATGAGCCTGGGAGGCATCCCTGCCCCCACCTGAGCACCAGAAATTAAGCTCACATTGAATAGCAGCCACACCCACCACTGAAAGCTCTGAGGCTGGGGAGCAGCATTTGAATCTCAGACCCCAAGCACTAGTGAGGCAGGGGTGGAGAGGAATCTCAGAAGTCAGCTAACTGGCTGGGAAAATACCCAGAAAAGGGAAGAAAAATAAGACCATAAAAGGCTACTTTCTTGGGGAACCAATGTTCCCACCATTCATTTCTGATGATGAGGAAAAATGCTTACAATCAGGGAAAGACATAGAAGTCAAGGCCTCTGTACCCCAAACATCTGAAATAGATATCCAATGGGCCCAGGCCATGGAAGAGCTAAAAAAGGATTTGGAAAAACAAGTTAGACAGGTGGAGGGAAAACTGGGAAAAGAAATGAGAGAGATGCAAGAAAAGCGTGAAAAATGGGCCAATACCCTGCTAAAGGAGACCCCAAAAAAATGCTGAAGGAAATAACACCTTGAAAAATAGGCTCACGCAATTGGCAAAAGAGGTTCAAAAAGCCAATGAGGAGAAGAATGCTTTCAAAAGCAGAATGAGCCAAATGGAAAAAGAGGTTCAAAAGCTCACTGAAGAGAATAGTTCTCTCAAAATTAGAATGGAACAGATGGAGGCTAATGACTTTCTGAGAAACCAAGAAATCACAAAACAAAACCAAAAGAATGAAAAAATGGAAGATAATGTGAAATATCTCATTGGAAAAAACAACTGACCTGGAAAATGGATCCAGGAGAGACAATTTAAAAATTATGGGACTACCTGAAAGTCATGATCCAAAAAAGAGCCTAGACATCATCTTTCATGAAACTATTAAGGAAAACTGCCCTGAGATTCCAGAACCAGAGGAGAAAATAAGTATTGAAGGAATCCATCGATCACCACCTGAAAGAGATCCAAAAAGAGAAACTCCTAGGAACATTGTGGCCAAATTCCAGAATTCCCAGGTCAAGGAGAAAATATTGCAAGCAGCTAGAAAGAAACAATTCCAGTATTCTGGAAATACAATCAGGATAACACAAGATCTAGCAGCTTCTACATTAAGGGATCGAAGGGCGTGGAATAGGATATTCCAGAAGTCAAAGGAACTAGGACGCAAACCAAGAATCACCTACCCAACAAAACTGAGTATAATACTTCAGGGGAAAAATATGGTCTTTCAATGAAACAGAGGACTTTCAAGCATTCTTAATGAAAAGACCAGAGCTGAAAAGAAAATTTGACTTTCAAACACAAGAATGAGAAGAAGCATTAAAAAGTAAACATCAAAGAGAAGTCATAAGGGACTTACCAAAGGTGAACTGTCTACATTCCTACATGGAAAGACAATATTTGTAACTCTTAAAACTTTTCAGTATCTGGGTAGTTGATAGGACCACACACACCCACACACACCCACACACACACACACTTGCACACACACTTGTACATGTGTGTGCATGCACACACAAACACACGTGCATGCACATACAGAGACAGAGAGTACAGAGTGAATTGAATAGGATGGGACCATATTTTACAAGAACTTAAGGTAAACAGTGAGAGAGAAATGTAGTGGGAGGAGAGAGGGTCAAATGGAATGGGGTAAATTATCTCTCATTCAAGAGGCAAGCAGGAGACTTTTTAGTGGAGGGAAAAAGAGGAGAGCTGAGGGAAAAAACATGAAGTTTACCCTCATCACATTCAACTAAAGGAAGGAACAAAATGCACACTCATTTTGGTATGAAAACCTATCTTACAATACAGGAAAGTGGGGGAGAAGGAGATAAGCAGGGTTGGGGGGATGATGGGAGGGAGGGCAATGGGAGGAGGGAGCAATTTGAAGTCAACACTGCTGGGGAGGGACAGGATCAAAAGAGAGAATAGAAACAATGGGGAGCTGGATAGAATGGAGGGAAATACAGTTAGTCTTGTACATCAAGACTATTATCAAAGTCATTTGCAAAACTATACAGATATGGCCTATGTTGAATTGCCTGCCTTCCCAAAGGGAATGGGTATGGAGGGAGGAATGGGGAGAATTTGGAACTCAAAGTTTTAGGAACAACTGTTTAGTATTGTTCTTGCTACTAGGAAATAAGAAATACAGTTAATGGGGAATAGAAAGTCATCTGGCCCTACAGGACAAGAGAGAAGATAGGGACAAGAGAAGGGAGGGATGATAGAAGAGAGGGCAGATTGGTGATAGGGAAAATTAGAATACTTGGTGTATTGGGGTGGGTGGAGGGGATAAATGGGGAGAAAATTTGGAACCCAAAATTTTGTGAAAATGAATGTAAAAAGTCAAATAAATAAATTTATATTAATAAAAAAAGAGAATACAGCAAAAGAGAAGGAGAAAGAGTGAGTGGATGAGGATGGGATATTTGGAGAAGGAAAATAAAGTACAAAAAGAGGAGAAAGTGTAGAAGAATGTATATTTTCAATGACAACATTGAAAATAGAGATAACTTGGACAGATTTAAGAACATTTATCAATGCAATATCAACCCGAATTCCGGAGGACCAATGATACACCTACTACTTAGATCCTGACAGAGAGCTGGTGGACTTAGGCTAAACAATGAGATATATGTTTCTGGGCATGGCCAATGTAAAAATTTCTTTTACTTGACTTTAGATATGTGTTACTAGGGTTTTGGCTTTCCCCATGATAGGAGGAAAAATATAAATTATTAACTGAAAAAAACCAAAACTTTTAAAAAATGAAAACACCAGTATGTATAGATATGTATATGTGTGTATATATATATATATATATATATATATATATATATATATATATATATATATGTATGTATGTATAGCTATGTTTGTGCATGAAGAAAGAGAAGAATGAGAGAGAAGGCACTGAGGAAAGGAAATAAGTGATTCAGTGAGCAAAAAGGAAGAATGATGATTGGGAAGAAAGAGAGAGGCAGCAGGAGAGAATAGAGACAGAGGTGTGTGTACATGTGTGTGTAGGGAGTTCCTGCAGTGGCCAGCCAAGGCGGTGGCATGCATGTGACACTTTAAGGAGGAAGCACGAGGGATTTATCTTTTGATAGCAGAACACAATTAGAATGGCATTCATGAGAATGGACCATCAAGGGTTCCTTTCTTTGTTTTCTGTCTCATTTCTTCCTAGCAAACAAGCTGGGTCTTTGGAAATCTTCACAGGGGTATAGGGGTGGTGACATTTTGTCTGTCTCCAGTTGAGGGATGACCTCTCTTCCCCTCCCCCTCCCATCCACAATTATATGTTCTTTTCAATGACCATTTGGCCAAAAAGGAAATCAGAAGCAATTGAAAGTATCTGCCTGTTTAGTGCTCACCTTTTTCTTCCCTGATTGCCTCAGTGAGGTACCTGGCCTCCTCCCGAATCCGGTCTTCCATGGTCTTCTTTCCCAAACCAAAGTTCCTTAGCGTCATTAAGGCAAATCTTCTTTGCTGTTTCCATGCTTCACCATTAGACATGACTAAGCCTAAATAATAATAATACCAATGATGATGATGATAGAATAGCATATATCAATATTTCAAAACTTCTATAATTTTACTGGTTTGGTTATTCTCTATGAAAAATGAAACTCAGTTGAACTAGTACAGAAAAAAACACCTACTATGTGCCAAACACTGTGCTGGGCATACAAGTAGTAAGGACTAGACAGTTTCAGCTCCCAAGGAACTTACATACTGATTGGGGAAATACCACTTAAAGTTCAGCTATATGGTACATGGAAAAACCTAGAAGTCTTAAACAAAAATCAGAGGGAGGTGTCAAGGTTCAGAGTCCTTCAGGGTATGTAAATAGGTCATGTACCTTGGGGTACATAAACAGGAGCTTTTAATTTTCTCAATCAGAGAGGACAGGCTGCTGGATGAGTTTCTGCTTTGGAGAAGACAGATATAGATAGGGCAAGGAGCCTGAGTCCAAATCTGGATGACCAAATCCACTTTAAGTGGCCTAGGCCATCTCATGTAATCCTTGCTGACTTCATCAGTGTTATGTTCCAGGCAAGGCATTGATGCTTAGTTGTATGTGTGCTTCATGAGCCACAAGCCAGCTCATGGACCTCCTATAGCTCAATATCATCTGGTCCTGTTAAGGCCTCTCCACCTTGATAGTATAGTATTAAACGGTCAACCTCATTTCTGTCTACCCAAGAATGGGTAAGGGAGTATGGCAATAGAAGAGGGACACTGGGATACTCCTTTCCCAGGAAATATCTTTGCTACGAACTTGGGGACCAAGGCATGGAGTTTTTGGAAAGTACCAAAGAATGGAATTGTTTGGAGATGTATTACTTTTTTTATGACAGGGAGAGGTCACATTGTTTCTGTGTAACTAACTATACCTCAGAAAAATAGAAAATAGTCCTTCCACAGAGGACTCTAGCTGGGTAAAGAAAATGGGAGGGAATGGAATAAGCATTTATTAAGCACCAAGTATGTGCTAGGCTCTATGGTAAGCATTTTACAAATATTATCTCATTTGATCCTCACAACAATCCTGTGAGGTAAGCGCCATTATTATTTCCATTTTTCAATTGAAGAAACAGGTTTCCTAACTTGCTCAGGATCACACAGGTAGTAAATGTCTGAGGCTAGACTTGAACTAAGGCATTCCAGATCCAACTCTTTCTCCACTGTATCACCTGGCTGCCTCCTTCCACTTGATGGAACTCCTAGGCAAGAGATCTCAATTAGTGGACCAGTGACTTGGGGAAACTGTCCACATAAACTCATGCCCTGGAATAGAATTCATGTAAGAGGGCAATAACCCTTTAGCCACCTCACTAAAGATAGCAATGCCGCACAATTCCATTTAGGTCCTGTGCAGCAAATGTGACCATTTAGGACACATTCCTGAGGTTTCTTGGGGCATTCCTTTTTGTTACCACTTTTCATCAGAAATTTCATTATGGACTATTTCTGATGGACTGCAGATGCTTAGGGGACTGGTACGTGGCAAACTGTGTGTGTGTGTGTGTGTGTGTGTGTGTGTGTGTGTACGTGCACGTGTACACTCTTTCTTCTCCTCTAGTTCAGCCCATCCCAGGTTTCTCAAATTGTTGTGGTCACAATTGTCCAATAACTGCCCTAAGGTCATTTGAGTGATAGAAGGTTGACTAAAATATATTTAGGATTTTGCGAGCAAAGGGTGAGGTGTGATAGGTCCAACATTTATTACATGGTAAAATCCCTTCTGTGTAGCTGAGGCTCAAAAGACAATGAAGCTTCCCTATATACTTCACTATTAAAAGATAATAAGTCTCAAAACTTTGATGTAACTCTTGAGTTTTCTTGATAATCTTCATATTCTGTATGAGTCAATGCCCTCTCCTAACAAAGTATGTCTCTGTATTGAGAGGGAAGAAGCCTCATGCAATGGGACCAATGAATGGATCCAGTTTATCTTTGATGAATGCCCTCCCCATGTTCTTGTTAAGGAAACTTCCTTGTGGTGCACTGGATACAGCACCAGTGCAGAAGTCAGGAGGACCTGAGTTCAAATCGCACCTCAGACACTTGACACTCATTAGCTGTGTGTGACCTTGAGCAAGTCACTTAACCCCAGTTGCCTCATCTTGGGTCATCTCCAGTCATCCAGATGAATATCTGGTCACTGTATTCCAAATGCTCTGGTGGAGAAGTGAGACTGGTGACCTGCACAGCCCTTACTCACTCAAACAAAGTCAAGTGCAAGTCATGTCACCATTTCTCTGATGGCATAGTCTTCTTTGGCAACGAAGGATGAACCCACACAATAAGCATTTGTTATGGAATGAAGATCCACAAAGGTCTGCATTCAGTGATGGTAGAGATACACGCAGCATTAGACTGGCTGAGTTCTAATGAAAATTAATTTTCCATCTTGTTGGGAACGTAAGCCAGATTTTCCTCCATAAATGTCAGTCAAAAAATTTTTATTATTATTATATCTTGGGTGCTGTGCAAAGCACTGGTATGGATCATTATTATAAATTAATGCATAAATTCAAGACTAATATAAAATTCATTGGTATCAGACACAGGAGAATTTATTATTGACGAGGGAAAACTTCATGGAGAAGTTAAGTATGTGAATTGGTTCTTGAAAAATTCCAGGATGCTAAGAGGCAGGAAAGAGAATATTCCAAGTGAAGGGAGTAAAGTCATGTTCATAAACTTGATTTTTTCTTGGAGTTAAGAAAACTTGCATTTAAATCATGACTCTGACAATTGCATGCTCTTGGCTTCAATGACTTTATCTGTAAAATGGGGCTGGAGGGTTGGACTGGTTATTGCTCTAACTTTTCTTCCAGCTCTAAATCTGTGATCCTATGACTCTCATAGGGATGGGGGAGGTGCATTTGGGTAAGACTGCCTAGACTACTTTGGCTAAAGTGTGGAGGACACAAACATGATCTATCCTAGACAAAGTTAGAAAAATTGACTGAAGGACCATCAATGTTGTGGTAAAGAAGCACGGACTCACAAAATGTCTAAACGGGCAACAAACTCCAACTTAGCCCATACTATGCCTTCCATTTCTTCTACTCTGCCCTTAATGACTCCCTATCAAAACGTTTACAGTGAATTTTTCAAACCTTAGTCTTCTTTCATCCACTACCAATGTAAATTCAGGACATAAGTCTAAACCTCCTACTAATCAAAGAAGGTGTTTGGCCATGGGTTTCAGTTTCATGTTTTCATTTCTTAAGTCATAGCAATATCAATCCTCCTTCTCACCTTTCGTTAAGAGAAGAATGTCAAATCCATGGTTACTCCTTCAAATTTGTTCCTATCCACTCCCACCATCCCTCCCAAGTCACCATCCACCACTTTCCCCCTTCAAGATTTTGGTCTATAAAAATAAGAGACATACAATACAATTATGGAAAGAAAGTCAACCAATTAAAAAACGGAATACTAAATCTTAAGGCAGAAAGGGACTTCTTAAAAACTAGAACTGGACAAATGGAATTAAATCACGTTGTAAGACACCAAGAAATAATGAAACTAGAAAAAATATAGTATAATTTGAAACACCTCATAAGAAAAAAATAACACATGATCTGGAGAACAGATTGAGGATCCATAATATAAATATTTTTGGCCTATGAAAGTTATGATCACAAGAAGAACTGGGATACAATATTACAAGAAAGTATTAAGGAAAATTGCTCTGAAATTTTAGAACAGGAAACTAAATGAGAAATAGAAAAAAATCCAGTCAACACTACCTGGAAGACATTCCAAGAAGAAAACTTATAGGAATGCCATAGACAAGTTTTCAATTCCCAAGTTAAAGAGAATATATTGCAAGGAAAAAGAAAAGAAATTGAATACTGCAGAAAAACAATCAGGATTTCACAAGATCTAGTAGTTTTTATAATAAAAGAACATAGGTCTTGGAACATTATATATCAAAGAACAAAGGAGCAGGGGTTGCATCTCATATTAACTTATTCAGCAAGTTGAGTATAATCCAGAATGAAAAAAAAAATGGATATTTGATGAATTGAAAGACTTTCAGGTATTTGTAATGAAAAGATCAAAAATCAATGGAAAATTCAATGCAAAAGATCCAGAAGGAAGGAAATCATCAAAAACTAATTATAAGTCTCTGATTAAGGGTAAATTATTTACTTTTGACACATGGAAATGTTGTTAATATTAGTCATTGTAAGTTATTATTGTTAGTAATAGTATTCTTAAAACTATTAACATTACTGAGGTAGTTTAAAAGTAAGGTTGGACTGAATTTTGCATGATGAGGTGATACTAAAAATAAAATTATGTACATAAAAGGTAAAAGTATTTTATTAAAAATGGGGCATGAAAAGAAGAATTAAAACAAAAGCATGTGGGAGTGGAGGGCTGGTAATATTGGAACCATAATTTCATCTGGATTGAAGAGAAACAACATATGGATCTGAAGATGATTAGAAATCTTATGAACTAGAGAGATGAGAAAACTGGGGAATAGGATGAGGGAGAGATTTTTAGAAGGGTATATAGTTTAAAATTAGGTGGGCCACATGAATAGATATAGGGGAGGGACTTTTAGAGGATGGCTAAAATAAGGAATAAGAGGGTAAGGGGACAAGATAAGGTAGCATGGATACAGTAAAAAGAAAAGTTGAGAAGGACAATAGTAAAAATATGGGAAGTTCACAGATGATAATTTTAACATTGAATGTGAATGGAATGAATTCAACCATTAAGTAGAAATGGATAGGAGAACGGATTCAAAATCAGAATACTATAATAGGTTGTTTACAAGAAGTACATTTAAAATTGAGAGATATCCACAGAGTTAAGATAGAGTGTTGGAGTAGAATTTATCATGCTTGAGCAATTACAATATCAGACTCAGTTATGTCTAAAATAGATTTAATTAAAAGACATTCAATTAAAAAAGGGTAACTGTATCTTGATGAAATGTACCATTATCAATGAAAACTTATCAACACTGAATCTATGTGCACCAAATACTGCAGCAGCTAAGTGTTTTAAAAGAAAACTTCAATTACAGGTGAAGATAAATTGTCATAGTATAACAGTAGGGGTCTTTTATATTCACAGACATAAGTTTAACAAAAAATTAATAGGAGAGAAATTGAGGAAGAGAATCAAATGGAAATAGAAGGGGAACACAGGATGGTACTTTACAAAGATTGACCACATATTAGTAAATAAAATTTTTATAGTCAAAACCAGAAATATTCCATGCAACCTTTACAGATAATAATGCAATAAAAATTGTATTTGATAAGGGATTAAGAAAACATAGATTAATTTAATTAATTTAATATTAATTAATTAAATATTAATTTAATTAATATAATATTAACCTTAGAGAATGAATAGGTTAATGAACAAATAATAGAAACCATTAATAATTTATTAAAGAGAATGACACTAATGAGACAACATATTAAAACCTATGGGATAAAGCAAAAACAGTGATGGGGAAAATCTATATCACAAAATACATACATCAATAAAATAGAGAGAAAGTAGACTAATAAATTGGGTAAGCAATTGAAAAATATAGAAAAAGGACAAACTAAAAACTCCCAATAAAACACTAAATAAGAAATCTTAGAAGTTAAAGGAAAGATGAATAAAATTGAGAGTAAAAAACTGAATTGATAAATAAAACTAGTCTTTGGTTTTATAAAAAAACAAATAAAATAGATAAAATTTGGTTAATATGATTAAAAAGGAGAGAAAGGGAAAACAAATCACTGGCATTAAAAATGAACAGGGTGAAAATACCGCTATGGAAGGTGAAATTACTGCAATTATAAGGAGTTATTTTGCTCAATTATATGCCATTGAAATTAGCAATGTAAGTGAAATGAAAGAATGCTTTTAAAAAGTACAAATTTCCTAGATTAGCAGAAGAGGAATTAACATATCTAAATAGACATAGATGGTAAGGGGGGGAGACAAACAATTAGTGAGAAGGAGATTTCAGTGAGTTTTTTTTTTTTTTTTTTTTTGCTAACCCTGCAGCAGGACTCTATTGCTTTGCCCATACTCAGATCCAGATTGCAATATGTGGTAGCAGTACCAGTGCAAGCAGCAGTATTATAGCAGATATGGTAGCTCCAGTGAATCGGGGATCATTCTTACAATCCCAGGAGAGAAAATAATGCTTATGATTTCTCACAGAACAGAGCACAGGCCAGACAAGGAGGAAGCACCTTTCATTAGATCATATCACCTTGAATTAACTGACAACTTGCAGGTCCCTAGAAGCATCTCTGTAAACTGCTGTGTAAAACCCATTAAGCTTGAGACAGTGTACCCTCCACCATGGAAGCAAAGCATTTCTTTATCAAAGAGCTACAAGTCAAATTATAGGCTGGAAAAATGAGCAAACAATGGAAAAAAACAAAACAAAACAAACTTTTGGCTATAGAAAGTTATTATAGTAACAAGGAAGATCAAAACACACACTCAGAAGAAGACAACAAAGTCAAAGGCCCTACATTCAAAGCCTTCAGGAAACATCCAAATTTGTCTCAGGCCATGGAAGAACTCAAAACAGATTTTGAAAATCAAATAAGAGAGGTAGAGGAAAAATTAGGAACAGAAATGAGACTGATGCAATAAAATCATGTAGAGGAAATAACAGCTTTATAAAAGAGACACACAAAAAATACTAAAGAAAATAAAACACTAAAAACAGACGAGACCAAATGGTAAAAGAAGTCCAAAAAGCCAATTAGGAGAAGAATGCCTTGAAAAGCAGAATAGGTCAAATGAAAAAGAAATCCAAAAACTCACTGAAGAAAATAATTCCTTAAAAAATTAGAATGGAACAAATGGAATCTAATGATTGTATGAGAAATCAAGAGACAGTAAAACAAAACCAAAAGAAAGAAAAAAAAATAGAAAACAATGTGAAATATCTCAGAAAAACAGCTGACCTGGAAAATAGATCCAAGAGAGATAATTTAAGAATTATTGTTCTATCTGGAAGCCATGATCAAAAAAAAAGAAAAGAAAAAAAGAAAAGATCCTGGATATCATCCTTCAGTAAATCTCCAACAAAAACTGCCCTGACATCTTCAACCAGAAAGTAAAATAGTCATGGAAAGAATCCACCAGAAGATGATGGAGTGAAATCAGGGATTTTCTTGAGTTCTCCCCCACACAGCTGCAAATAACTGCAAAAAATGACTCTAAATAAATTCTAGAGCAGCAGAACTCACAAAATTACAGAGAGAAATAAATTTCCAGCCCAAGACATGCTGGAAGGTAAACAGGAAAGGTCTATCACCCAGGATGGGAAAGAAGCACAGTCCAGTGTAGGCCACATCAGCAGAAATGGTTCAGAGCAGGTCTCAGGGAACTAAATCATTGCCAGCTGAGGCAGTTTCCAGACTTCTCAATTCTAAAACATCAAAGACAACTAAGAAGATCAATGAGGAAGTTTTATTGAACCTGGGTGAGAGAGTAGAACAGTCAGGTCCCAGTCTCAGGGTGTTGGTAGTGGCAACCATAGCAGCAGTGTCTACTTTCAGAGCTCTTGGCCCACTTATCATGGTGGTGGGGGAATCAAGTGACTAATCAGGCAGGAACTTCAGGGGTCTCTTTGATGGTGCTGAGACAAGATTCTATTGTTTTACCCTTGCTTGGATCTGCATCACATTCCTGGGTGGTGATCCTGGGGCTAGGAGCACTGGAATGATGGAGTTTGTGACAGTGGTGTAGAGGGAATCCTCTTCACAGTTGCAAGAGAGAAAATAATTCTTGTGGTAGCTCACAGAACACAGCACATGCCAGGGAGAAATAAACACTTCTCCTATGATCATACAACTTTGGAAGAACTAAAACTTTACAGATCCCAAGAAATATTTCTGAAAACAGCCACACAAAACCCCTGAAGCCTGGGACAGTACACACTCTACTGTGGAAGCAAAGTCCTATCTTAAGTAATTGACCGTGAAAATGAATAAACAGTGCAAAAATAATCAGACTATAGAATCTTACTTTGGTGACAAGGAAGATAAAAATATTCAACCAGAAGAAGACAACAAAGTCAAAGCTCCTACATCCAAAGGCCTTAAGAAAAATATGAATTGATCTGAGGACATGGAAGACCTCAAAAAGGATTTTGAAAATCAAGTAAGTGAGGTATGATAAAAATTGGGAAGACAAATGAGATTGATGCAAGAAAATATTGGGAAAAAAAGTAAATAGCTTGTTAAAGGAGATAAAAAAAATACTTAAGAAATTAACACCTTAAAAATAGTTTAACCCAAATGATAAAAGTGGTCCAAAAAGCCAATAAGGAGAAGAATTCCTTAAAAAGCAGAACTGGTTAAATGGGAAAGGAGACCCAAAGTTTGTTGAAGAAAATAATTCCTTAAAAATAAGAATAGAGCAAATGGAAACTTATGACTATGAGAAATCAAGAAAGTATGAAACAAAACTAAAAGAATGGAAAAAAGAAGACAGTGTGAAATATTAAAAACAAGTGACCTGGAAAACACATCCAGGAGAAATAGTTTTTAAAATTATTGGACTACCTGAAAGTGAGGGGAAAAAAATCTAGACATCCCGTTTCAAAAAATTATCAAAGAGGGGGCAGAGCCAAGATGGCAGAGCAACAGCATGAACTTTCTAGAGTGTTCCTGCCAAGCCCAGTAAAATACCTGTAAAAATGGCTCTAAATAAATTCTGAAGCTGAAGAACCTACAAAATGATTGAGTGAATTTCCAGCCCAAGACAAACTGGAAGGTCGCTGGAAAGTGTCCATTGAGCCACACTAGCAGCAGAGAACAGTTCAGTGTGGGCCATGAATACACAAAGGTGACCTGAGCAGGCCTTAGGGAAAATGCATCTCTCATGCCTGTGGTGGTTTCTAGACTTTATGATCCCAAAACGCTGAGGATAAATTGGAAAGTCAGTGGGAAAAGACAGTGGGACCAGTGCAGAAGAGTGGAGTGGTCTAGTTACAGCTCCAGGGGTGACAGAGTGGGAAGGGGGGGTGTAGGATCCTGCAGCAACTACAGCAGCAGCAGAGGAAACTGAAGTTACTGTTTCTGGACCTCTAGGCCCACAGATTGTAGGGATATCAAGTGACTGACAGTACACCCTCCACCCTCACTGGAAACAGAGAGCTACCTTGACAAAGAGTTCAAAAGTTAAGTAAATGACTGGAAAAATGAGCAAAGACCAGAAAAGAATCACTTTATAGAATCTTACTTTGAGTACAAGGAAGACCAAAGCATGCAAACAGGAGAATATAAAGTCAAAGATCCTCCATCCAAAGTCTCAAAGAAAACATATGAATTAGTCTCAGGCCATGGAATAGCTCAAAAAGGATTTTAAAAATCAAGGAAGAGAAGTAGAGCAAAAATTTGGAAGAGAATTGAGAGTGATGCAAGAAAATAAGGAAAAACGAGTCAATTGCTTGTTAAAGGAGACCCAAAAACCTCTGAAGAAAATAACACTTTAAAAAACAGTCTAACCTAAATGCCAAAAGAGATCCAAAAATCTGATGAAGAGAAGAGTTCCCTAAAAATCAGAATTAGCCAGGTGGAAAAGGAGATCCAAAGCTCACTGAAGAAAATAATTCCTTAAGGGTTACAATGGAGCAAATGGAAGGTAATGACTTTATGAAGAACCAAGAAATTATTGATTGCTATCCTTCATCTTTGAAGAGGACCAAAATGACATCACCATTGTAAAGTGAAATTTCAGTGTGTCCAACTGTTACCGATCAGAACAATATGAGCTGAGAATTCTCTACCACAGGTTGGGCACAGATAGTCCATATGAATATTTGGGGTGTATAACCCAAATTTGTGCATCCTGCATTTACTTGTGCTGTCTCAATTCTGCTTTGCTCAAAGAGCACAGCACCTTTTCTTATGCAGGCACACCATGCTGAGCAGTCCTGTGCCAGTGTCTCCCATGTTGCATGGTCAAATCCAAAGTGCTTGAGAGAGACCTTGAGAATGTCCTTGTGTTATTTCTTCTGGCCACTATGTGATCACCTGCTCCATGCAAATTCTCCATAAAGTAGTCTTGTTGGCAAGGGTACATTTTTCATTTGAACAATAAAACAAAACCAAAGGAATGAAAAAAAAATAGCAGACAATGTGAAATATCTCACTGGAAAAAGAACTGACCTGGAACATAGACCCATATGAGACAATATAAAAATTATGGGACTACCTGAAAGCCATGATGAAAAAAAAGAGCCTCGACATCATCTTTCATTAAATTATCAAGGAAATCTGCCCAGACATTCTAGAACCAGAGGGTAAAATTCTAAATTGAAAGAATCCTCTGATCACCTCCTGGAAGAGATCCCAAAAGGAAAACTCCTCGGAATACTGTAGCCAAATTCCAGGGTACACAAGTCAAGGAGAAAATATTGCAAGTAGCCAGAAAGAAGCAATTCTAGTATTTTGCAAATACAATCAGGATGATATAAGATTTGGCAGATTCTACTTTATGGGACCAGATGGCTTTGAATGTGATATTCCAGAGGTGAAAGGAGCTAAGATTAAAACCAAGAATCAATTACCCATCAAAAATGAAAAAAAAAAAAATGTAATGAGAGAAGAGGAAAGGGGGTGTATATTACTTCCGTGATTAGAAAAAGGTAAAACAAAATAAAACAAAGAAGAAAATAGTCTGCTTCTCTCTGCATTCTGACTCCATAGTTCTTTCTCTAGATGTGGATAGCATTTTCCATAATGAGTCCTTTGAAATTGTTTTGTCTTTGCATTGCTGAGAAGTCTATCAAAATCAGTCATAGCACATTTTGACAGTTACTGTGAACAGTATTCTCCTGGTTCTGCTCACTTCACTGAACATCAGTTCACATAAGTCCTTCCAGAATTTTCTGAAGTCTGACATTTCATCATTTCTCATAGCGCATTCATATTCCACAACTTGTTCAGTCATTCTCAAATTAACGGGTATCCCCTCAATTTCCGGTTCTTGGCCACAAGAAAAAGAACTGCTGTAAATATTTGTGTACGTGTGCGTCTTTTCCCCATTTTTATGATCTCTTTGGGATATAGCCCTAGAAGACATATTGCTAGATCTGTCTTTATAGCCCTTTGGACACAGTTCCAAATTGCTCCCCAGAATGGTTAATTCAGTTCACAACTCCACCAACAATGAGTTAGTGTTCTAATTTTCCACATCTTCTCCAACATTTATCATTTTATTGTATCATCACAAAAACAAACACTTTTGAGGTGAGACAAGGTCAAAGAAGAGAATGGAATAAATAGGAAGTAGGATAGGATGGAGGGAAATATAATGCCTTCCACTACATAACTATTATGGAAGTGTTTTGCATGACTACACATATATAACCTACATCAAATTGACAATGAAGGTGGGTGAGGATGGAGTAAGGGAGAGAATGTAGAACTTAAAATTTTAAAAATTAATATTAAAAATTATTTTTATGTGCAACTGGGAAATAAGATATACAGGCGACAGGGTATAGAAATTTGTCTTGCCATACAGGAAAATAGAAAGGAAGTAGATAAAGGGGGTTGATAGAAGGAAGGGCACATTGGAGGAAGGAATAATCAGAATGCATGTTGTCTTGGGGTGTGGGGAGGGAAGAAATGGGGAGAAAATTTGGAACTCAAAACCTTGTTGAGGTTCATGCATAAAACTAAAAATTAATTAAATAAAAAAGAAAATGGTACACAACAAGTACTTAATAAATGATTGTTGACTGATTAAAAAAGAGGTAGAATCCACCAATCACATCCTGAAAGAGTTTCCAATTGAAACACCAAGGAATGTTGTAGCCTAATCCCAGAATGATCAGATCAAGGACAAAGTACTGTGAACAATTAGAAATAAACAATTCAAATATTGTGGAGCCATAGTCAGGATTATGCAGGACTTTGCAACTTTTACATTAAAGGATCAGAGGGCTTGCAATATGATATTCCCTAAGGGTAAGGAGGTTGGGTTACAACCAAGATTGAACTGCCCAGTGAAATTGAGCATAATCTTTCAGAGGAAGAGATGGAAATTAAAATGAAATGGAGAACATCCAGATTTCCATGATGAAAAGACAAGAACTCAATTGAAAATTTGATCTTCAAATAAAAGACTCAAAGGGGGCATTAAAAGGTAAACATTAAAGGAAAGAAAAAAACCCAAAACATTATTCAAAAGGGGCAAACTGCTCACATCCCTTCATGGGAAGGTGATAGTTGTGAGTCTTCATTATGACTCCTAGAAGAGAAACACATAGACAGAAGTGATGGATTTAAGTTGACTGCCATGTGGTGACAAAAAATCTAATTAAGTAAAAAAAGATTGTAATGGGAGAAGAGGAAAGGGGGAGGCAAAAATGGTAAATTACATCAAATGAAGGGAAATAAAGACATATTCCAGTAGATTGAAAGATGGGAGGAAGATAATTGTTTGAATTCCACTCTCACTGGATTTGGTTCAAGGAGGGAATAATATATACAGGTATAGAAATCTAACTTGTCCTATGGGCAGGTAGAGGGGAAAAGAGAAGGAAAATGGAGGGAGGGATAGAAAGGAAAGAAGAAGTAGGAAGGGGGAAAGAAGGAAATAGAGGCAGGATAGGAGGGAAGGAAATATAGTTAGTCTTTCACAACATGGCGGTTATGGAAGTGTTTGCATCTCACACACGTATAACCTATATCAAATTGCTTGCCTTCTCAAGGAGGGTGGGGATGGAGGAAGTGAGAGAATGTGGAAATTAAAGTTTTAAAAATTAATGTTAAAATTATTTTAACATGCAACTGAGAAATAACATATACAGGCAATAATGTATAAAAATCTACATTGCCCTACAGGAATATGGAAGGGAAGGGGATAAGAGAAGGGGGGAAGAAGTGTTTTATTGTTGCTATGATTCATTGTTTGTGAAAATGTTTGCTTCTGAGATAAAACAAGAAAATCATAAATGATGCAGAACATATGGGAAAGTGGACACCAATTCATTGTTGGTGGAGCTGTGAGCTGATGCAACCACTTTAGAGAGAAATTTGAAACTCTGCCCAAAAAGCTATAAAAATGTGCATACCTTTTGACCCAGTAATTCTTGTTCTAGGGCTATATCCAAAAGAGATCATAAAAATAGGGGAAAAACCCCAAATGTGCACAAATATTTATTGTAGGGGTGAAGCAAAGATGGCAGAGTAGAAAGACACATACTCTGCCTCCTCCTCCACAGCCCACAAAATAACTATAAAAAAAGACTCTCAACAAATTCTAGAGCAGCAGAAGTCACAGAACGATGGAGTGGAGGAGATTTCAAGCCCAGGGTGACCTGGAAGGCCAACAGGAAAGGTCTGTCACACTGCATGCAGAGCAGACCACAGCCCTGCTTTGACCAGGATGAGTAGGACCATAGGCCTCAGGGGAAGAATCCCCAGTAGCAACAGCAGAGGTTCCCAGACCCCCAACCCACAAACATCAGAGGCAGTCAGTGAGAGAGCTTTTTCACCCTCTTGACAAGGGAGCCAGGTCCTCCCTTAGTCCTGGTGGTGAGGGAGGTTGGGGGGAGGGAGGGGAGGAGAGAGGTTGCAACAGTAGCCACAAAAGAAGCAGCAGGCTGGTGGGTGGCTTATGTGGCCACAGCAGGCATTGTTGAAGCCTCAGGGTAAAGCCCCTGGGGGAATTGAGCAGTTGATATGAATCTCAGCCCTGAGCAAGATCCTGGTGCATAGTGGAGCTGGAGGCTTATGAGGAGTAAACTTTTCTCCCTTGATTTTACCACCTTGGAGGAACTGAGAACTTACAGGCTCCCAGAGTATATTGCACTCTTGACAAAGGACCCAAAAGTCAAGTAACTGGTTGGGAAAATGCCCACAAAGGGGAAAAAATAAGACTAGAGTAGGTTACTTTACTGGTGAACAAGTGTTCTCTCCGATCCTTTTGGATGAGGATGAACAATGCTTACCATCAATAGAAGACATAAAAGTCAAGGCTTCTGCATCCAAAACCTCCAAAATAAATATGTAATGGTCCAAGGCCATGGTAGACCTCAAAAAGGACTTTGAAAATCAAGTAAGAGAAGTGGAGGAAAAATTGGGAAGAGAAATGAGAGCAATGCAAGACAATCATGAAAAGTGAGTCAACAGCTTGCTAAAGGAGATTCCAAAAAATGCTGAAGAAAGTAACACCTTTAAAAACAGGTAACTCAATTGACAAAAGAAGTCCAAAAAGTCAATGAGGAGAAGAGTGCCCTGAAAAGCAGAATTAGCCAAATGGAAAAGGAGGTTCAAAAGCTTATTGAAGAAAATAATTTTTTAAAAATTAGAATGGAACAAATGGAAGCTAATGCCTTTATGAGAAACCAAGAAATTACAAAACAAAACCAAAGGAATGAAAAAATGGGTGATAATGTGAAATATTTCATTGCAAAAATATTTATTATATCTCTTTTTGTGGTGACCAAGAACTGGAAGGTAATAAGGGGGGCTGATAGAAAGTAGGGCAGATTGAGGGAGGCAGTTGTCAAAAGCAAAACTCTTGTAAGGAGGGAAAGAGAGAAAGGAGGAAGAAAAACATAAAAAGGGTGGAGGAATAGGATGGAGAGAAAGACACAGACAATAATCATAACTGTAAATGTGAATGGAATGACCTCTCCTATAAAGTGGAAGCAGATAGCAGAACAAAGTAAAAATCATGATCCTGCAATATGTTGTATAAGAAACACATTCAAAAAGAGGGATGTGCACAGGGTAAAGGAAAAAGACTGGAGTAGAATATATTTTGCTTCAGCTGAAATTTTAAAAAAAGGGGGGGTAGCAATCTTGATCTCAGAAAAAGCAAAAGCAAAATAGATCTAATTAAAATGATAAGGAAGGGATCTATATCCTGCTAAAAGACACCAAAGAAAATGAAGCAATATCATTACTAAACATATATGCACCAAATGGTATGGCACTCAAGTTCTTAGAGAGGCAGTTAAGGAAGTTACAGGAGGAAATCGACAGCAAAACTATACTGATGGATAACCTCGACCTCCTTCTCTTTGAACTAGATGATTCTGACTATGAAATAAATAAGAAAGAAGTTAAAGAGGTGAATAGAATTTTATAAAAGTTATGTATAGTAGACCTCTGGGGCTAGAAAGGAATACACCTTTATTTCTTAGTGGTGCAAGAACCTACACAAGCATTGACCATGAATTAGGACATAAAATCTTCACAATCCAATGCAGAAAGACAGAAATACAAAATGCATTCTTTTTCAAATCATCATTCAATGAAGATTATATGTAATAAAAGGCCATGGAAAGATAGACTAGACTAAAGAATAATTGGAAACTAAATAATATAATCCTAGAATTGAACAAAAAATCATAGAAATAACCAATACCTTCCTCCAAAAGAATGACAATTATGAAAAAACATAGAAAAAACTTGTGGAATGCAGAAAAAGTGGTTTTTTGGGGAAGCATAATATCTCTAAATGCTTACATTAATAAAATAGAGAAAGAGGACTTCAAGGAATTCGGCATACAACTAAAAAAGAAAATGAACAAATTAAAATCCCCAGTTAAATAACAAATTAGAAATACTGAAAATCAAAGGAGAGATTAATAATATTGAAATTAACAAAATCATTGAATTAATTAATTAAATAATGGCTAGTTTTATGAAAATACCAATAAAGTAAATAAATCTTTGGTCATTTTGATTTTTTTTAAAAAAGAAAGAATTAAACCAAATTGCCAATATCAAAAATAAAAAGGATGAATTCATCTTGATGAAGAGGAAATTAAAACAATAATTGTAAACTATTTTCCCCAACTGTATGGCCATATATTTGACAGTCTTAGTTAAATGGATGCATATTTACAAAAATAAATTTCCTAGATTAACAGGAGAGAAAGTAAAACTCTTAAGTAACTTCATCTCAGAAAAAGAAATTGAACAAGCCATCAAAAAGCTACATAGGAAAAAAATATCCAAGGCCAGATGTATTTACAAGCAAATTCTATCAAACATTTAAAGAATGCTTAATACTAATACTATTTAGACTATTTAGGAAAATAGGTAAAGGAGTCCTAGAAAATTCTTTTTATGATGCAAATATGCTACTGATAACTAAATGGGGAATAGTCAAAACAGAGAAAGAAAATTATAGATCAATTTTTCTAATGAATATAGATGCAAAAAATTTAAATAAGATATTAGAAAAAAGATTACAGCTACTTATCACAAGAATAATACACTTTCATCAGATAACGTTTATACCAGAAATGCAGGGCTGGTATAATATTAGGAAAACTATCAGTCTAATTGACCACATCAACAATAAAACCAAAAGAAACCATATAATTAGTTCAATAGATGCAGAAAAAGCTTTTGACAAAATATAATATTTTTTGCTGTTCAAAACACTGGCTAGGATAGGATTATATGGAGACTTTCTTAAAATAATAAGTAGCATCTAGCTAAAACCATCAGCAAGCATTATATGTAATGGAGATAAGTCAGATGCATTCCCAATAAGACTGGGGGGGGGGTGAATCAAGGATGTCCATTATTACCACTGTTATTTAATATTGTACAAGAAATATTAGCAATAAGAGAAGAAAAAGAAATTGAAGAAATTAGAGTAGCCAAAGAAGAAAAAAAGCTACCACTCTTTACAGATGATATGATCATATATTTAGAGAATCCTAGAGAATTAAGTAAAACAAAATTATTTGAAATACTAACCAACTTCAACAAAGTTGTAGGATATAAAATAAACCAAGAGAAATCACCCATGTTTTTCCTATTTAACTAACAAAACCCAACAGCAAGAGACAAAAAAAGAAACTCCATTTAAAGTTACTGTAGACATTATAAAGTATTTGGGAATCTGCTACCAAAGCTAATCCAGGAACTATACGAACATAATTACAAAAGACATGATGCACAAATCAAGTCAGATCTAAATAATTGGAAAAAACGTCAGTTGCTCATGGATAGACCAAACTGCTAAAATAAAAATGACGATTACACCTAAATTGATGTACTTATTCAGTGACATACCATTCAAACTACCAAAAATTATTTTATACAACTAGGAAAAAATAATAACAAAATTCATCTAGAAGAACAACAGGGTCAGAATATCTAGAGAATTAGTGAAAAGAAATGCTAGGGAAGGTGGCCTAGATATATCAGATATTAAATTGTAGTATAAAGCAACAATAATCAAAACTGGGGGGGGGAGGAGCCAAGATGGCAGAGTAGAAGGACGCACGTTTACGAGCTCCAACCCACAGCACATAGAATTAATGTAAAAAGAGATCCGTATAACTTCTGGACCACTGAAAGGTGTACAGAAATGGAGTGGAAGAGATTTCCATGCCAGAGAGCCCTGGAGAGCCGTCCCCAGGGTCCGTCGGGCCCCGGAAAGCGGACCCCACCCCAGCGCTGCCCTGGCCTTGGCCCCAGAGAAGCTGACCTGAGCAGGCTTCAGGGACGGAAGCTCCGGCAGCCAGGAAAGTCCCTCTGCCCACAGAAGCTACAGGTCAGTGAGAGAGAGACGCTAGGTTGGAGGAGGGGAGCGGAGTGTCTCCGTGACTCGGGCACTCTCAGGAGGAAGCCGTGGTGGCAGATACGGGGGCAGGAAGCGGCGGAGGCAGAGGCAACAGCAGCATGGCTGTCCCGGGACTCCCCCAGCAGCAGGCAGGATCTTCATTACTGAAAGTCTGCATAAACAACCTGAGGGAGCTGAGGCTGGGAGATGGCCCTGTCCCACCCCACTCCATTATTGAAGGCTCTGCATAAAGCCCCTGAGGGAACTGAGCCTGGGAGGTGGCCTCCCCCCACCTGCTCCATTCCTGAAGGTCTCTGCATAAAACCCCTGAGGAAGCTGAGCCTGGGAGGAGGCCCTGACCCCACCCCAGCACCAGAACTAAAGCTCACATTGATTAGCGGACAGGCGGCCCGGATATCTCAGACCCCAAGCACTAGCTGGGCAGAGCTAGGCGGTGGTGGACAGGAATTTCAGAAGTCAAGTAACTGGCTGGGAAAATGCCTACAAAAGGGAAGAAAAATAAGACTATAGAGAGTTTTTTTGAACAGATGCAAATGATCCCGACTTTCAGATCTGATGAAGAGGAGATATTATTGCCATCAGGGAAAGAAGTGGAGGACAGGACCTCTGCATCCCAGACATCCCAGGGGGTTGTTGGTGGGCTAAGGCCTTGGAAGAGCTCAAAAAGGATTTTGAAAAGCAAGTTAAACAAGTAGAGGAAAAACTGGGAAGAGAAATGAGAGAGATGCAAGAAAAGTATGAAAAACGGGTCAATACCTTAGTAAAAGAGACCCAAAAACATGCTGAAGAAAATAACACCTTGAAAAATAGGCTCACTCAATTGGCAAAAGAGGTTCAAAAAGCCAATGAGGAGAAGAATGCTTTCAAAAGCAGAATGAGTCAAATGGAAAAAGAGGTTCAAAAGCTCACTGAAGAGAATAATTCTCTCAAAATTAGAATGGAACAGATGGAGTCTAATGACTTTATGAGAAATCACCAAACAAAACCAAAAGAATGAAAAAATGGAAGAGAATGTGAAATATCTCATGGGAAAAACAACTGACCTGGAAAATAGATCCAGGAGAGACAATTTAAAAATTATGGGACTACCTGAAAGTCATGATCAAAAAAAGAGCCTAGACATCATCTTCCATGAAATTATCAAGGAAAACTGCCCTGACATTCTAGAACCAGAGGGCAAAATAAGTATTGAAAGAATCCATCGATCACCACCTGAAAGAGATCCAAAAAGAGAAACTCCTAGGAACATCGTGGCCAAATTCCAGAACTCCCAGCTCAAGGAGAATATCTTGCAAGCAGCTAGAAAGAAACAATTCCAGTACTGTGGAAATACAATCAGGATAACACAAGATCTAGCAGCTTCTACATTAAGGGATCGAAGGCTGTGGAATAGGATATTCCAGAAGTCAAAGGAACTAGGACTCAAACCAAGAATCACCTACCCAGCTAAACTGACTATAATATTTCAGGGGAAAATATGGTCTTTCAATGAAACAGAGGACTTTCAAGCATTCTTGATGAAAAGACCAGAGCTGAAAAGAAAATTTGACTTTCAAACACAAGAAAGAGAAGAAGCATGAAAAAGTAAACAGCAAAGAGAAGTCTTAAGGGACTTACCAGAAGTAAACTGTTTACATTCCTACATGGAAAGACAATATTTGTAACTCTTAAAACTTTCCAGTATCTGGGTAGTTGGTGGGTCCATACACACACATGCACACGCATGCACGCGCACACAAACACACACATGCACACACATACAGAGATAGAGAGCACAGATTGAACTGAATAGGATGGGACCATATCTTAAAAGAAATTAAGATAAATGTTGAGAGAGAAATGTAGTGGGAGGAAAGAGGGTGAAATGGAAGGGGGTAACTATATGTCATTTAAGAGGCAAGTGGGAGACTTTTTAGTGGAGGGAAAAAGAGGAGAGCTGAGAAAAAAAACAAAAACAAACAAAAAAAAATACAAGAAGTTTACCCTCATCACATTTGACTAAAGGAAGGAATAAAATGCACACTCATTTTGTCATGAAAACCTATCTTACAGTATAAGAAAGTGGGAGAGAAGGATATAAGCAAGGGGGGATGATGGAAGGGAGGGCAAAGGGAGGGGAGAGCAATTTGAAGTCAATACTGGGGGAAGGACAGGATCAAAAGACAGAAGAGAAAGAATGAGGGGCAGGTTAGGATGGAGGGTAATTCAGTTAGTCTTACACAACACGACTATCAGGGAAGTCATTTGTAAAACTACACAGATATGGTCTATATTGAGTTGCCTGCCTTCCCAAAGGGAATGGGTGGGGAGGGAGGGATGGGGAGAATTTGGAACTCAAAGTTTTAGGAACAACTGTTTAGTATTGTTGTTGCTACTAGGAAATAAGATATACAGTTAATGAGGAATAGAAAGTCATCTGGCCCTACAGGAGAAAAGAGAAGATGGAGACAAGAGAAGGGAGGAATGACAGAAGAGAGGGCAGATTGGAGATAGGGAAAATTAGATTGCTTGGGGTATTGGGGTGGGGGAGGGGTTAAAAGCGGAAAAAAAATTTGGAACCCAAAATTTTGTGAAAATGAATGTAAAAAGTCAAATAAATAAATAAATTTAAAAAAAATCAAATAAAAAATAATCAAAACTACTTGCTTCTGACTAAGAAAATGGAGTTGTGGATCTGTGGAATAAGTTAGGTACATAACACCCAGTCGTCAACGAATGTAGCAATCTGATGTTTGATAAACCCAAAGATTCCAGATTCTAGGATATAAACTCACTATTTGACAAAAACTGCTGATAAAACTGGAAAATAACATGGCAAAAACTAGACATAGACCTAAAACTTTTACCATATACCAAAATAAGGTCAAAATGAGCACACAATTTTGACATAAATGTTCACACTATAAGCAAATTCGGAGAGCAAAGAATATTTGACCTATCAGATTTATGGAGAACAGAAGGATTTATGATCCAACAGAGAACATAATGAAATACAAAACGGATAACTTTGATAACTATAAATTGAAAAGCTTTTGCACAAACAAAGCCAATGCAACTGAAATTGGGATTGCAGCAGGAAATTGGGAAAGAAGTTTTATAAACAGTGACTGATAAGTGCCTAATTTCTAAAATGAAGGAAATTTCAAAGAATGCAAGTCATTTCCCAATTGATAAATGGTCAAAACATATGAGCAAGTGATTTTCAGATGAAGAAATTAAACTATCTATCGTCATATGAAAAAGTCATCTGGGGGCGGTGTCAAGATGGTGGAGTAGAAAGACTCACCTTTGCGAGCTCCGAACCCACAGCCCATGCATTTAATGTAAGAAGAGCTCCCCACAAATTCTGGATCACTTCAGGGTGTGCAGAAAAACAGTGGAAGAGATTTCAGTTCCAGAGAGCCCCAGAGAGCCGTCCCCAGGGTCCGTCGTGCCCCAGAAAGCGGAGTCTACCCCAGTGCTGCCCTGGTGGCATGGCCCCAGAGAAGCAGATCTGAGCAGGCTTCAGGGACGGAATCCCTGGCAGTTGGGAAGGTACCTCCTCCCACAGACGCTACAGGTCAGTGAGAGAGACAGCTGGGCTGGACGAGAGGGGAGCGGGGTGTCTCCATGACTCGGGCCACCTCGGGAGGAAGCAGCAAAGGCAGAGGCAGGGGCAGGAAGCCACGGAGGCAGAGGCAGCAGCGGGGCCCCCCGGGACTCCCCGAGCAGGCAAGCAGGATCTTCATTACTGAGAGTCTCTGCATAAACCACCTGAAGGAGCTGAGCCTGGGAGATGGCCCTGCCCCAACCGCTCTATTACTGAAGGTCTCTGCAAAAAGCCCCTGAGGGAACTGAGCCTGGAGGCGGCCCTGCCCCAACCCCAGGAGCAGAACTAAATCTCACAATGAATAACAGCCGCACCTGCCACAGAAAGCCCATTTGAATCTCAGACCCCAAACACTAGCTGGGCGGAGCTAGGCAGGGGTGGACAAGAATCTCAGAAGTCAAGTAACTGGCTGGGAAAATGCCTAGAAAAGGGAAGAAAAATAAGACTATAGAGAGTTTTTTTGAACAGATGCAAATGATCCCAACTTTCAGATCTGATGAAGAGGAGATATTATTGCCATCAGGGAAAGAAGTGGAGGACAGGGCCTCTGTATCCCAGACATCCCAGGGGGTTGTTGGTGGGCTAAGGCCTTGGAAGAGCTCAAAAAGGATTTTGAAAAGCAAGTTAAACAGGTGGAGGAAAAACTGGGAAGAGAAATGAGAGAGATGCAAGAAAAGTATGAAAAACGGGTCAATACCTTAGTAAAAGAGACCCAAAAACATGCTGAAGAAAATAACACCTTGAAAAATAGGCTCACTCAATTGGCAAAAGAGGTTCAAAAAGCCAATGAGGAGAAGAATGCTTTCAAAAGCAGAATGAGCCAAATGGAAAAAGAGGTTCAAAAGCTCACTGAAGAGGGGCGGAGCCAAGATGGTGGAGTAGAAGGACGCACATTTACGAGCTCCGAGCCCACAACCCATGGAATTGAGGTAAAAGGAGATCCCCATAAATTCTGAATCTCTGCAGGGGGTGCATAAACATAGGGGAAGAGATTTCCGTTCCACTGAACCCTGGAGAGACGTCCCCAGGGTCCATCGCACTCCGGAAAGCGGACCCCACCCCCACCCCTGGCCGCGACCCAGAGAAGCTGACCCGAGCAGACTTCAGAGAGGAAAGCTCCGGGGGAAGCTCTGGCAGCCGAGAAAGTCCCTCCGCCCACAGAAGCTACAGGTCAGTAAGAAAGAAAGCTGCGATAGGGGAGGGGAGCGGAGCGTCTCCGTGACTTGGGGCCCCTCGGGAGGAAGCGGCTGTGGCAGAGACGGGGGCAGGAAGCGGCGGAGGCAGAGGCGTGGGCGGGCGGCTGAGGCGGCAACAGCCCGGGACTCAGGAATCCCCCAGCAGCAGGTAGGATCTTCAATACTGAAGGTCTTTCCAACCTGAGGGAGCCGAGTAGGGGAGACGGCCCTGCCCCCACCCTGCTCTACTGCTGAACGCCTCTGAATAAAACCCCCAAGGGAGCTGAGCACAGCAGGCGGGACCCCCCAACCCCACCCGCTCCATTCCTGAAAGTCTCTGCAGAAAGCCCCTGAGGGCCCAAGATTAGAAGGCGGCCCTGCCCCCACCCTTGCACCAGAACTAAAGCTTGCCGCGGGAAAGCGCATTTGAATCTCAGAGGCCAAGCACTAGCTGGGTGGATCCAGGCAGGGGTGGAAAGGAATCTCAGAAATCAAGTAACTGGCTGGGAAAATGCCTAGAAAGGGGAAGAAAAATAAGACTTTGGAGAGTTTTTTCCAACAAATGCAAATGATCCCGACCTTCGGATCTGATGGGGAGGACGAGAACGTATTTTTCCCATCAGGGAAACATGTGGAGGGCGGGGCCTCAGTACCCCAGACACCCCAGGGGGGTGTTGGGTGGGCTCAGGCCTTTGAAGAGCTTAAAAAGGATTTTGAAAAGCAAGTTAGACAGGTGGAGGAAAGACTGGGAAGAGAAATGACAAAGATGCAAGAAGAGTATGAAAAAAAGGTCAATATCTTGGTAAAGGAGACCCAAAAAAATGCTGAGGAAATTAACACCTTGAAAAATAGGCTCACTCAATTGGCAAAAGAGGTTCAAAAAGCCAATGAGGAGAAGAATGCTTTCAAAAGCAGAATGAGCCAAATGGAAAAAGAGGCTCAAAAGCTCACTGAATTTAATAGTTCTCTCAAAATTAGAATGGAACAGATGGAGTCTAATGACTTTATGAGAAACCAAGAAATCACCAAACAAAACCAAAAGAACGATAAAATGGAAGAGAATGTGAAATATCTCATGGGAAAAACAACTGACCTGGAAAATAGATCAAGGAGAGACAACTTAAAAATTATGGGACTACCTGAAAGCCATGATCAAAAAAAGAGCCTAGACATCGTCTTGCATGAAATTATCAAGGAAAACTGCCCTGACATTCTAGGACCAGAGGGCAAAATAAGTATTGAAAGAATCCATCGATCACCACCTGAAAGAGATCCAAAAAGAGAAACTCCTAGGAACATTGTGGCCAAATTCCAGAACTCCCAGCTCAAGGAAAAAATCTTGCAAGCAGCTAGAAAGAAACAATTCCAGTACTGTGGAAATACAATCAGGATAACCCAAGATCTAGCAGCTTCTACATTAAGGGATCGAAGAGCGTGGAATAGGATATTCCAGAAGGCAAAGGAACTAGGACTGAAACCAAGAATCACCTACCCAGCTAAACTGAGTATAATACTTCAAGGGAAAATATGGTCTTTCAATGAAACAGAGGACTTTCAATCATTCTTAATGAAAAGACCAGAGCTGAAAAGAAAATTTGACTTTCAAACACAAGAATGAGAGGAAGCATGCAAAAGTAAACAGCAAGGAGAAGTATTAAGGGACTTACCAGAAATGAACTGTTTGCATTCATACAGGGAAGGACAATATTTCTAACTCTTAAAATTTTTCAGTATCTGGGTGGTTGGTGGGACCACACATACACATGTACACACATGCACACACATACACACATGCATTCACATGCAGAGACAGAGAGCACAGATTGAACTGAACAGGATGGGACCATACCTTAAAAGAAATTAAGGTAAATGGTGAGAGAGAAATGTAGTGAGAGGAAAGAGGGGGAAATGGAAGGGGGGTAACTATATGTCATTTAAGAGGCAAGTAGGAGATGTTTTTTAGTGGAGGGAAAAAGTGGAGAGCTGAGGGAAAAAAAAAACAAAAAAAAAACAAACAAATAAACAAAAGTTTACCCTCATCACATTTGACTAAACGAAGGCGTGAAATGCACACTCATTTTGGTATGAAAACCTATTTTACAGTATAAGAAAGCGGGGTAGAAGGAGATATTGGGGGGGGATGATGGAAGGGAGGGCGAAGGGAGGAGGGAGTAATTGAAAGTCAATACTTGGGGAGGGACAGGATCAAAGGACAGAAGAGAAACAATGAGGGGCAGGTTAGGAGGGATGGCAATTCAGTTAATCTTACACAACACGACTATCAGGAAGGTCATTTGCAAAGCTACACAGATATGGCCTATAATGAATTGCCTGCCGTACCAAAGGGAATGGGTGGGGAGGGAGGGATGGGGAGAATTTGGAACTCAAAGTTTTAGGAACAATTGTTTAGTATTGTTGTTGCAACTAGGAAAGAAGACATACAGTTAATGAGGAATAGAAAGTCATCTGGCCCTACAGGAGAAAAGAGAAGATAGAGACAAGGGAAGGGAGGGATGACAGAAGAGAGGACAGATTGGAGATAGGGAAAATTAGATTGCTTGGGGTATTGGGGTGGGGGGGAGGGGAGAAAAGGGGAGAAAATTTGGAACCCAAAAATTTGTGAAAATGAATGTAAAAAGCTAAATAAATAAATTAATTAAAAAAAAAAGCTCACTGAAGATAATAGTTCTCTCAAAATTAGAATGGAACATATGGAGTCTAATGACTTTATGAGAAAACCAAGAAATCACCAAACAAAACCAAAAGAATGAAAAAATGGAAGAGAATGTGAAATATCTCATGGGAAAAACAACTGACCTGGAAAATAGATCCAGGAGAGACAATTTAAAAATTATGGGACTACCTGAAAGTCATGATCAAAAAAAGAGCCTAGACATCATCTTTCATGAAATTATCAAGGAAATCTGCCCTGTATTCTACAACCAGAGGGCAAAATAAATATTGAAGGAATCCATCGATCACCACCTGAAAGAGATCCAAAAAGAGAAACTCCTAGGAACATTGTGGCCAAATTCCATAATTCCCAGGTCAAGGAGAAAATATTGCAAGCAGCTAGAAAGAAACAATTCCAGTATTGTAGAAGTACAATGAGGATAACTCAAGATCTAGCAGCTTCTACATTAAGGGATCGAAGGGCGTGAAATAGAATATTCCAGAAGCAAAGGAACTAGGACTCAAACCAAGAATCACCTACCCAGCTAAACTGAATATAATACTTCAGGGGAAAATATGGTCTTTCAATGAAACAGAGGACTTTCAAGCATTCTTGATGAAAAGACCAGAGCTGAAAAGAAAATTTGACTTTCAAACACAAGAATGAGAAGAAGTATGAAAAAGTAAACAGCAAAGAGAAGTCATAAGGGACTTACCATAAGTGAACTGTTTACATTCCTACATGGAAAGACAATATTTGTAACTCTTAAAACTTTTCAGTATCTGGGTAGTTGGTGGGACCACACACACACATGTACACGCATGCACGCACACACACATACACACATGCACACACATAGAGAGACAGAGCACAGAGTGAATTGAATAGGATGGGACCATATCTTCAAAGAAATTAAGGTAAATGGTGACAGAGAAAGGTAGGGGGAGGAAAGAGGGTGAAATGGAAAGGGAGGGTAAATTATATGTCATTTAAGAGGCAAGCAGGAGCCTTTTTAGTGGAGGGAAAAAGAGGACAGCTGAGAAAAAAAAACACGAAGTTTACCCTTATCATATTTGACTAAAGGAAGGAATAAAATGCACACTCATTTTGTTATGAAAACCTATCTTACAGTACAGGAAAGTGGGGGAGAAGGAGATAAGCAAAGGGCGGGATGATGGAAGGGAGGGCAATGGGCGGAGGGAGCAATTTGAAGTCAACACTTGGGGAAGGACAGTATCAAAAGACAGAATAGAAACAAGGAGGGGCAGGATAGGAAGGAGGGTAATTCAGTTAGTCTTACACAACACGACTATCATGGAAGTCATTTGCAAACTACACAGATAGGGGCTATATTGAATTGTCTGCCTTCCCAAAGGGAATGGGAGGGAGGGATGGGGAAAATTTGGAACTCAAAGTTTTAGGAACAACTGTTTAGTATTGTTGTTGCTACTAGGAAACAAGACATATAGTTAATGAGGAATAGAAAGTCATCTGGCCCTACAGGACAAAAGAGAAGACAGGGACAAGAGAAGGGAGGGATGACAGTAGAGAGGGCAAATTGTAGATAGGGAAAATTAGATTGCTTGGTGTGTTGGGGTTGGGGGAGGGGATAAAAGGTGAGAAAATTTGGAACCCAAAATTTTGTGAAAATGAATGTAAAAAGTTAAATAAATAAATAAATTTTTTAAAAAAGAAAAATTCATCTAAATCAGTACTGATTAGAGAAGTGCAAATCAAAACAACTCAGGTACCGCATCACACCTATCTGATTGATTAACATGATGAAACAGGGAAATTATTAATGTTGGAGAAGATGAGGAAAAATTGGAAAACCAATGCATTGTTACTGGAGTTGTGAACTGATCCAACCATTATAAAGAACAATTTAGAGCTGTGACCAAATGGCAAGAAAAATGTACATGTCCTCTGATCCAAGACTGGATCACAAGGATATCATAAAAATAGAAAAAAGTGCCCACATGTACAGAAATACTTATATTAAATTAGTTCATTTTGGTGTTGCAAAGCATTGGAATTGAGGGGAAGCCTATCAATTGAGGAATGGCTGAGCAAATTGCTGTATATGAATGTAATGGAATACTATTGTGCTATAAGAAATGATGGGTAAGGTAGAGCCAAGATGGTGGAGAAGGAGGATGGACCTGCTATAGTTCTATCCCCATAGCCCATAAAATATTTGTAAAAAAAAAAAAAATGACTCTAAACAAATTCTAGAGCAACAGAAGCCACAAAACGATAGAATGAAAGAGATTTCCAGCCCAAGGCAGCCTGGAAGGTCGATAGGAAAGGTCTACCACACTAGGCTTAGAGTGGAGCACAGCACAGTCTTGGCAGCACAGTATGTCAGAGACAGGACTGGAGAAGGCTTCAGCGAGCAGAATCATGGGCAGCAGCTGTGGTTCCCAGATTTCTCAACCCATAAAAGCCAAATACAGCTTCAAAGGTCAGTGAGAAATCTCTTTCACCTTGGTGAGAAGGGAGCAGGGTATGGCCCTATCCTCAGGCCCAGAGTAACTGCAGCCACTGTGACACAGCAGCCATTTTTGGAACTCTCAGCCTAAAGACCCTGGGAGAATAAAGTGGCTGATCTGGATCTCATTCCTGAGTGATGGTTCTGGGATGATGAGGAGTTCTAGCCTGGTAGAGCTGGTGGTGACAGTAGAGGGGGAACCCTACTTGCAGATCCTTGGCAGAAAAGCTTGTGGTTGCTCCCAAACACGAGGGCAGGACAGTGGAGGAGTAAACCTTTATCCCTTGATTGTGCCACCTTGGAGGAAATGAGAACTTACAGGTCCCTGGAATATACTTGACAAAGGACTCAAAAGTCAAGGAAATGGCTGGATAAAATGCCCAAAGAAGTGAAAAAAATAAGACTATAGAAGGTTACTTTCTATTTTCTTCCATCCTTTCAGATGAGGAAGAACAAAGCATATCATCATATGAAGACATCAAAATCTAGGCTTCTACATCCAAAATCTCCAAAATAAAAATGCAATGCTCTCAGGCCATGGAAGAGCTCAAAAAGAATTTTGAAAATCAATTAGGAGAGGTAGAGGGAAAATGGGGAAGAGAAATGAGATCAATGGAAGAAAATCATGAAAAACGAGTCAACAGCTGGCTGAGGGAGATCCAAAAAAATGCTGAAGAAAATAATTCCTTTAAAATAGACTAACCCAAATGGCAAAAAAGGTTCAAAAACCTGAGGAGAGGAATGCTCTAAAAAGTAGAATGGTCCAAATGGAAAAGGAGGTTCAAAAGTTCACTGGAAAAAAAATGGTTCTTTAAAAATTAAAATGGAGTAGATGGAATCTAATGACTTTATGAGAAACCAAGATTTCGAAGGAGATAGGATTAAAACCAAGAATCACCTACCCAACAAACCAAGTATAATACTGCAGGGAAAAAAATTGAATTTCAATGAAATAGAGGACTTTCAATTATTCTTGTTGGAAAGACCAGAGCTAAATAGAAAATATGACATTCAAATACAAGAATCAAGAGAAACATGAAAAGGTAAACAGGAAAGAGAAACTTTAAGGAACTCATTAAAGTGAACTGTTTACATTCCTACATGGAAAGATATTATTTCTAACTCAGTATTAGTATAGTTAGAAGATATATATATATATATATATATATATATATAATATGTATGTATGTATGTATGTATGTATATACATATGTATATATATATATATATATACACACACACACACACACACAAACACACATACACATATGTATGGGTATGGGTATGTATACCTGAAAACATAAAATTTACTTTTAAATTGAATGTACTAGGAGTAAGAGAAAGAGAGAGGTAAAATGAAGCAAATCATCTCACATAAAAGAGACAATAAAGAACTTTTACAATGGAGAGGAAGTGGGGGAGATGAAACAAAATAATTGAGCCTTACTCTCATGGGATTTGGTTTAAGGAGGGGATAATACATACTCAATTGGATATTGAAATCTATTTTGCCCTGCAGGAAGGCAAGGGGGAAGAAGATAGGAGAAGGAAAAATAAAAGAGATAGTAAATTGGGGAAAGGGATAACCAGATGCAAACACTGTTGAGGGAGGACAGGTCAAGGGAGAGAATGGAATAAATGAATGGGCAGGATAGGACAGAGGGAAATGTAACTAGTCTTTTACAACATAACTACTATGGAAATACTTTGCATTGTTACACATGTATGACCTATACTGAATTGCTTGCTTTCTCAATGAGTATGGGTGGTGAGGGAGGTACAGAATATGGAATGCAAAGCTTTAAGAATGGATGTAAAAATTGTTTTAACATGCAACTAGAAATTAAGCTATACAAGCAATGGAGTATAGAAATCTGTTCTTCCATACAGGAAAATAGAGGGAAAAGGGCATGGAAGAAGGGTGGGTAATAGAAGGGAGGACACACTGGAGGAAGGGTGGTATGGGGTCCTGGGGTGGGGATGGGGAGAGATGTGGAAAATTTTTGAATTCGAATTCTTGTGGAAGTGGATGTTAAGAACTGAAAATAAGTAAGTTATATGTTTAAGAGGTGAAAATGATGAACAGTCAGTTTTCAGAAAATTTTGAAAAGATTTATATGAACTGGTGCTGAGTGAAGTGAGTAGAAACAGGAAAACATTGTAAACAGTAGCAGACACCTTGTGCAATACCTAATTTTGATAGACTTAGTTCTTCTCAGCTAGTCAAGGTTCTACCCCAAAAGGCTCATCTCATGATGTGAAATGTTACCACATCCAGAGAAAAAGTACAGAATTTTAATGCAGTTCAAAACATACTATTTGCTCCCTTCCTCCCCTCTCTCTTTTTCTTCTTTTTCGTGATTCATTCCCTTGGTTCTAATTCTTCTTTACAACATGACTAATGCTTAAATATTTTTCATATAAATGTATATGTGGAGCCTATATCAGATTGCATGCCATCTTGGGGACAGGGGAGGGAAGGGAGGCAGAGATAATTTAAAACTCAAAATCTTGTAGAATTAAATGTTTAAAACTAAAGATAAATCAGTGTTTAAAAAACCAGAAAAATAAAAATCAATAACAAAAGAGCCTGGACATTATCTTTCATGAATTTTTCAAGGGGAACTGCTTTGATATTCTAGAATGAGAGACTGAAATAAAAATGGAAAAAAATCCACTGACCACCTCTTGAAAGAGATTCCAAAATGCAAACTGCCAGGAATATTATAGACAAATTCCAAAGTTCTCAGGTCCAGGAAAAAATATTGCAAGGAGCCAAGAAGAAACAGCTCATATATGGCAGATCCACAGTTAAGATAACACAAGATTAGCAATTTCTATATAAAAAATTAGAATCCTGTAATATGATATACCAGAGGACTAAGGAACAAGGATTACAACCAAGAATCACCTACCCAGAAAAACTGAGTATAATCCTGCATGGGAAAATGGCCATTAAATGAAAGAGGACTTTCAAGCATGCTTGATGAAAAGACCATAGCTGAATAAAAAAATTGACTTTCAAATACAAGACTCAAGAGAAGCAGTAAAAGGTAAATAGGAAAGGGAAATCATACGTAACTTAATAAGATTAAACTGTTTACATTCCTACATGGGAAGATGATACTTGAAACTCATAAGAATGTTCTTATTAAAGCAGTTAGAAGGAATAAATGTATGGGTGTATGTGTGTGCGTGTATGTGTATACACACATACAGACATACACACAGAGGGCACAGATGTGAGTTGAATATGAAGAGATCATATGCAAAAAATAAAACAAGAGGTGAGAAAGGACTATACTAGGATAAAGAAAGAGGTACAACAGGGTAAATTTTCTCTCATAAAAGAGGCTAGAAAAAGCTTTTACAATGGAGGAAAATGGGGGGAGCTTATGGGGATTGAGTGAACCTTACTCTTCTCAAGAAAGATTCAAAACACCCTCAATTTGGTATAGAAATCTATCTAACCTTACAATAAAATGGTATGTAAAGAGGATAAGAGAAGGGGAGAGAGTGATAGAAGGGAAGGAAGATTGAGAGAGGGGTAGTCAGAAGCAAAATTTTTGAGAAGGAACAGTGAAAAAGGAGAGAGAATATAATGAAGAGGAGGGAGAACAGGATGGAGGAAAATACGATTGGCAATAACAAATATGAAAAATAATTTTAAGTAAGTTTCTCCAATAAAGATCTCATTTCTCAAGTATATAGAGAACTGAGTCAAATTTATAAAAAATGCGTTGTTCCCCAATTGATAAATGATCAAACAATATGATAAGTTTTCAAATAAAATGATCAAAACTCTCTGTGACAATACGAAAAAATACTCTAACTCATGATTGATTGGAGAAATGTCAGTTTAAAACAGTTCTGACGTACTACTTCATCCTTATTAGGTGGGCTACTAGGACAGAAAATGCAAATAACCAAGGGAATGTGGGAATGTGGGAAAAATGAGACATTAGTCTTGGAGTTGTGAACTGATTCAACCATTCTGTAGAACAATTTGGAACTATGCCCAAAGGGTTATAAAACCATGCATGCTCTTTGACCCAGCAATATCCCTACTAAATCTGTATCTCCAAAAAGATTCAAAAATGAAAACAGCTTATATATGCAAAAATATTTATAGCAGTTCTTTTTTGGGGCCAAAGAATTAGAAATTGAGGGGATGTCCATCAATTATGGAATGTTTGAACAAAATGTGATATGTGAATATGATCCAGTACTATTGTACTATAAGAAAAGATGAGCAGGATCCTCTCAGAAAAACCTGGGAAGACTTGCATGGGCTGAGGCAAAGTGGGATGGACTGAGTATAAAGTACCAGAAATATGGTAAGTTGATCAGGTATGAATGACTTAGCTGATCACAGCAATGCAATAAACCAAGACAACCAAGAAAGATTTAAGATGGAAAACGTTATCCAACTCTGGAAAAAACACTAGTGGTGTCTGAATATAGACTGAGGCATAATTTATTTGTACTGAGGTTTTTTTTTTTCCCCATGTACTTTCACAACATGACCATTGTTGAAATGTTTTACATTACTACACATGTATAACCTATGTCAAATTGTTTTTGTTCTCAATTGAGGCTGTGGGGAGAGATGAAGGGAGCGAATTTGAAATTCAAAATTTTAAAATTGAATATTCAAAATTGCTTTTACATGTAACTGAGGAATATAATAAATTAAATTTAAATAGTATGTATAGAATAATTGCACATACATATGTATACATATACATACACATATATGTGTGTATATACACACATATATGTGTATACACACAGACATCTATGTATGTATGTATGTGTGCATGTATGTATGTGTATACACACCTTATCTTTGCTTAATTGTAGTCATCTCTGTGGAGGGGAAAAAGGGGGGGAGGGAAATGTGCATAGTAAATTTTCAGTTTCATTTTCAATGATCTTTTTTAAATGGTATTGTGTTTTAGAAATGCTTGTTTCATTCCATAAATTAAAAATAAAATAAATAATCAAAATTCAAAACAGAACAAAAGGCTTTGACCTGGGACTTTGGTTCTATTATATTCCTCCACACACAGGTAGCTCTGCTGTCACCTGGACTATACTGTGGGACAAAGGGCCTAAAGACAGAATCATAAATGCGTCAGAGTTGGAAGGTCTCTCAACAGTCATCCAGTTCAACTTGTACCCAGAAAATAGCACCCACAAAATATACTGAACAGCTTTTGCTTGCAGACCTCCAACAAAGGGGAATCTACCACCTCTTGTAGAAATCATTTCACTTTTGAACAGCTCTGATAGTTAGGAAGCTTTTCCTAGAATCAAGGCAAATTGTACCTCTCTGCAACTCTCTCTTTGCTCCTGGTTCTGTGGTCCAGAAAAACAAATTAATACCTTTCCTATTAGTAAGCCTTCAAAAACTTTAAGACAGTCATCATGCCTCTCTTCACATCACCCCCCAAATGAATCTTTTTGTCCTCAAGTTAAACACTCCAAGCTCCTTCAACTGATTCTCCCAAGGGATGAATTTGAACTCCTTTACCATCCTCATTGCTTTCCCCCTCAATCCTGTTCCTCTACCCTCACTATCACACATGAAGGAAGGAACCATCAAAGGCCTGATTTTTCTATCATGTTTCTTCCAGCCACAAGATACCTAAAAAGGTTGGAAACCTTCAGGGATGATGAAAGACAGGAGTCAAAGATATCTTTTCAAGAATCTTGGAGATGAACAATATTTATCATGATTCCAAGAACTCACCAAATGTTTTAATGACATGGAAGTGGACAGGAACTTTTGGGCGATCAATAAACACGTGGCCTTGGTTAACTAGGACTTCTTTGATCAGTGGTAATCCAGTTACCATCATAAAGGTAAGATTTCCCACGTGCATGCAGAAAACATTTCCATATTTCTTGACAAACTGAAAAAGAATAAGTTTGAGTTGCAAACTTTCATTGCCTTTCAGGTGACTTATTTTTGGTCTGTACTGTTACCAGAAGACAATCTAACAATGTGAAACATCAATTCTAATGGAATTCACTCAAATCAGCCTGATCCAGTTCCACTGAATTCAACTCAACTCACCACAACAAACACTGAATCATCCAACTATATCCCAAGAGCAGTGCCAGGAGCTGAGCAATCACAATCACCAAACAGTTCCTTCCCTTGAGGGATTGACATTGGAAGGAAATGATTTGTATTTAATATATATATATATATATATATATATATATATATATATATTAAATACAGAATACATAAAAAGGAAATTAAAAGTGATTTGAGGGGAGACCAGCACCTGGGAATGTTCAGAAAGGCTTTTCTGCAGGAGGTGGTCCTCTGAAGCTGAGCTTTGATGGAAACTGTATATTTCAAAAGCTTCAGGGAAAGCGGCAGTACATTTCAGACTCTGAAGTGATTGCTACACTCAGGGCAGCATGCTGGGCTAGGAACATATGACAAAGAACAACTGAGAGTTTAATATGGGGGAGAGACCTGGAGGTCAACACATGAATCATTGCAAGTTGATTGGAATGGCTAGATGGTAAGCTTTCAGAGGGCAGGGTGATTTCTATTTTATCTTCTTAATCTCCAGCACCTGGTACCTGACACCTTGAAGCTTGATTGTTAATGATTGGTAATTAATTGAATTATTATTTCCCCCACTGACATCTATCAAAGCCCTTTCAAAACTCAGTCAGCTGAGTGAAATAACAGACAAAAAGAAAGTTTTCTAGTGTTAGATAAACTTCATTGAAAGGAACACCACTGGGATGTTGGCAACATTATATTAACACCCAGAACTGACTAAGAGGGCAAGTGACGATCAAAGATTTGACATGGCTTCTCCCAACTTGTAACATCAGAGTCAAGGACCATGGGTTCTTAAACCTCTCTCTCTCTCTCTCTCTCTCTCTCTCTCTCTCTCTCTCTCTCTCTCTCTAGCTTTCTCTCTGTCTCTGTCTGTGGTATTGTTGGTGTTGGTGTTATCCCTTTGTTAGTCTATTGAATCTTCTGGTTCACTTCTTAGAAGAAAGTTTTTAAAGGCATAAAATTTTAAAAAAGGAAAACCAAGTGTATTAAAATTTAGTGATCATTTTAAAACTGAAATTCAATGGCCCCAGTTAAGAACTTCTGCTTCTGGTGTATGAAGGGATCTCAGAGACTGCTTATGCAATTGCTGCCAATGATTCTATTAAGGAACACTTATTAAGTGCTTACTATGTGCCAGGAATTGTGCTAAGCAAAAAACAGTCTCTCAAGGAGCTCATATATCACTTTAGAGATAATATTAATAATAATAATTGACATTTATATAATTACTGTGTGGCAATCACTGTTTCAAGCACTTTAAAATTATTATCTCATTGTGTCAGAATTCCAGAAATTGAGTAAGATGGGACCTCAGCAGCTATCCAATCCTGACCACATACAATGGCAACAATGATAAACCCCAGAAGTGATGAACATATGACTTTTTCCAGGTCCCACAAATCAGGGCTTCAGGACCTCTAAACTCCAAATGAGATGTTCTTTCCTTTGCATGAAGCTATTCCACTCCCTGGACCAGAGTATGGATGGGCACCTAGGCGTGTGGCTGCTCAATCCAACACATTCCCCAGGGCCCCAGTTCCCATGCTGTCCCCAGAACCAGTGGATTCTCACCCACCTGTCTCACTCCGTACCTTTTCAGTGGTGATTTGGGGGTTTTTATAGTCCATCTGGAACACATTGCCCAATATGGGGAGCCCAGGAGGGCTAGGGGGGTAGTTGAGATGCTGCTTCCTCCTCTGCAGATACTTTGCCAGGATCAGGAGGATAGCAGAGAGGAGAAAGAGGGTCTTCAAGGGGACCCTTTCCCAAAGGGAAGGAAGCAAGGTTCCTAGAAAAAGCTGCATGTTTCCCAGCTCTGGCAGCAAAGCCAGAGAAGTCGTCCTCCTCTTCTTCTTCCTGAAGCAACAGCAGTATCTATGGGGCCAATAGGAGTAGTGTTCATGTGAAGGACAAAGATCAAACTGTGTTTGTCTCTTTGGAGCTGCTACCCAGGTTGGCTTTATAGGCCAGAGCTTGGGGGAGTGCCAGCGTCTCCTCTGTCCCAACCCACTGTCCTCTGCCCTTTGTCAGAGTCTGCCTCCTGGAGAAAACACGCCCCAACCCTACAATCTGCTTTCCTGAAAAGAACACTGGGTTTGTCTCCCGGGAACTAAAGAGGCAACATGTCCAGAGCAACCTCGGAAGACTGCACACAAATACAGTTCCACCCAGTGAGGCCCAAATCGCAAGGTCATGTCTGTAAGGCAGGAAGTGACTCATCCCCTTGTTTAAGAGAGCAGCGAGATGAGGTCCAGGGAGGCCAGGAAACTGACAAAGTTCCACAGCTTCTTGTAAGTATCAGAACTTTCACTGCAACCAGACTCAGCAGTCTTCATGTCAGCATACTTCTTCATATTAAAAACTGCCTCCTGGCTCGATAGAAAATTAAATCTTCAAACACAATTCTCAGGAGAGGCACAAAAAGGTAAACATGTTGTTATTCAACATAGGCAAACTGTTTACATCCCTATAAGGGAAGATGATACTTGTTAATCTTGAGAATTGTGTATTTATTATGCTATATGAAAGGGATATACATAGAGGTAGTGGATATAAATTAAATGATGTAATCAAAAAATATGATCTAAGGGTGTGAAGGGATTCAAATGGGAGATATAAAAAGGAGGAGACAGTAAAATGTAAATTAGTAGATGCATTAGAACATATTACAGCAGAGGGAAAGATGGGAGGGAGATGAGCATTGTTTGAGATTTACTCTCATCTGATTTGGATCAAGGAGGGAACAAAAAACTCAGTTAATTGAAACATCAAATCTAAAGGAGTCCACTCAATTCAGTCTGATCCAACTCCAGTGAATTCAGTTCAGCTTGCCCCAACAAAAACTGAATTATGCAACTATATCCTAATCTCTGTCCTGGAAATGAGCACAGAGTAACAAACACCAAACAGATCCTTCTCTTGAGGAGTTGACATTAGAAGGAAATGATCTTTGCATATATACGTAAATACAGAATGCATACAAAGGAAATTTGAAATGATTTGAGGGGAGATCAGCACCTGGGAAGAATCTGGAAAGCTTCCTACAAGAGATGGTCCTCTGAAGCTAAGCTTTCATGGAAACTGGGAATTCCAAAAGCTTTAGAGGAAGAAGCAGTATATTTCAGGCTCTGAAGTGGCTCTTTCAAAATATAGCACCCATTCCTATTGGAAACACTGGAGAGCACAGGAATAAATGGAACTTTCCATAAAATAATAATCAGTATCTACCTAAAATATCAGCAAGCATAATATGCAATGGGGATAAGCTAGATGAATTCTGAATGAGATCAGAGGTAAAACAAGGATGTTCATTATCACCAGTGTTATTCAATATGGTACTAAAAATATTACCTTTAGAAGTGAAAAGAAAAAGAAATTGAAGGAATTATAATAGCAAAGAAGAAATTAAGTTATCATTCTTTGCAGATGATATGATGATATAGTTACAGAATGCCAGAGAATCAAGTAAAAAAAGTACTTGAAATAGTAAACAACTTTGGCAGAGTTGCAAGTTACAAAATAAACCCAGGTAAATAATCTGCATGTCTATATATTACTAAAAAAGCCCAACAGCAAGAGATAGAAAGAGAAGTCCCATTTAAAGCCACAGTAGACACTATAAAATGTCTGGGAGTCTACCTGAGGAAACAAACACAGGGACCATATGAACACAATTACAAAATACTTTTTGCACAAATAAAGACACATTTAAGTAAATGGAAAAACATCACTTGCTTGGGGGTAATCCAAGCTAATATAATAAAAATGCCAATTCTACCTAAATTAATTTACTTGTTCAGTGCCATACTAATCAAACTATCAGACAATTATTATCTAGAGATAGAAAAAATAATATCAAAATTCATCTGGGGGAACAAAAGTTTCAGAATATCAAGGGAACTAATGAAAAGAAATGCTAAGAAAGGTGGCCTAGCCCTACCAGATCTCAAATAAAGCAGCAATCATCAAAATCAATTAGTACTGGCTAAGAAATACAGGGGTAGACCAATGAAATAGGCTAGGTACTCAACACACAGTAGCCAATGAATATAGAAATCTACTGTGTACTAAACCCAAGGACTCCAGGTTCTGGGATAAGACTCACTGTTTGAGAAAAATTGCCGGGCAAACTGGGTAACAGTGTGGTGGAAACTGGACATGGAGCAATGCCTGACACCTTACAACAATAATAAAATCTAAATGGATATGTGATCTAGATATAAAGACTGATACCATAAACAAATTAGGGGAGCAAGGAATAGTGTATTTTTCAGACTAATGAAGAATGGAGAAATTTTTGATGAAACAAGAGATAGAGAACATTGTAAAGTGTAAAATGAATAATTTTGGTTACATTATACTGAAAGTTTTTTTTTTTTTTTTTCACAAATAAACCCAATGCAACCAAGATTAGGAGGGAAGCAAAAAACTGGGAAATAACTTTTGTAACTAGTGTCTGTGATTAAAGTCTCATTTCTAAAATACATAGAGAATTGAGTCAAATGTCCAAGAATACAAGTCATTCACCATTTGACATATGGTCAAAGGAAATCAACAGGCAGTTTACAGAGTAAGTAATTAAAATTATCTATAGTCATATGAAAAAATGCTCCAAATCACTATTGATTTGAGAGATGCAAATCAAAACAACTCTGAGATACTACATCACACCTGTCAGATTGGGTAACATGACCAAACAGGAAGATGTTAAGTGTTGGAGAAAATGTGGGAGAGTTGGAACACTAATTCATTGTTGGTGGAGCTGTGAGGTGATCCAACCATTCTGAAGAGGAATTTAGAACTATGCCTCAACTACAGAAAATGTGCATACACTTTCAGCCTTGCTTCTAGGACTATATCCCAAAGGATAATAAAAATGGAAAAGGGTCCCACATATACAAAAATATTTATAGCAGCACTCTTTGTGATGCCCAAAAACTGGAAATCAAGGGGATTTCCATCAATTGGAGAATCACTGGACAAGCTGCGGCACATGAATGTAATGAAATACTCATGCTATAAGAAATAATGAACCGGAAGACTTCAGAGAGGCCTGGAAGGACTTATATGAAGTGATATTGAGTAAAAGGAGCAGAATAAGAAGAATTTTGTACACAGTAACAACCACAGTGTGTGAGGAATTTTTGTGATAGACTTAATCCTTCACAGTAGTACAAGGACCTAAAAAATTCCCAATGGACTCGTGAGGCAAAACACTTTCCACATCCAAAGAAAGGACTATGGAATTGGTTCCAGAATGAAGCAGAGAATTCTCCCTTGTATTACGTTTCGTCTTGTTTTGTTTTATGATTTCTCCCATCCATTTTAATTCTTCTTTGCAACATGACTAAGGTGAAAATGTATTTAATAAGAATGTATGTGTTGAACCTGTATAAGACTGCACGCTATGGTGGGGAGGGAGGAAGGAAGGAAGGGGGAAGGAGAGAGAAGGAAGGGAAAAACCTAAGATATATGGAAGTGATTGTAGAAAATTGAAAACAAATGAAAGATTTTTTTTTAAAGTGCCTCCTAATGGTCTTGATAGTTAATATAGAAGGGTACTAAACCTAAGGATCCAGGGACCCCTGAGTGGTATGTGGATAGATTTCAGTGGGTCTGTGAACGAATGGAGAAAATAATTTCAATTTTATTGGAATAATTAGAATAAATGGATTGGACTTTATGGCGTCTAAGAAACCTTCCACCTCTAATCCAAAGACCTCATGACCATCTATAGATTGAATTTTTAACATAACCCTTCACTGAAGTGTTTCTATTTTGAAATCTATAGAGATTTTTCATATTTAATAAGATACACATACATTCTAAAATGCTACTTTTATTACATAATTTTAATCAAAAATAGTTATAGTTAACTAAAATAACAGTTAATAATACTAAAATAATATCTGGTATTTATGTAACACTTTAAGGCTTACAAAACACTTTATGTTTGTCAACTTTTTTGATTCTCAGAGCATCCTATGAGGCAAGGGTTATCATTATGCCCGTTTTACCAATGAGGACATAGAGGCTGAGAGAAGGTATGCGACATACTCAGGGGCACCTGTTTACTAAGTACCTGGGGCAGGATTTGAACTCCTATCTTACTGTCTCCAAATTCGGTATATCATCATATGGGGAAGTGAAAGAAATTTTGATGTTAAAAATGAGTCAGCATGATTGTGAAAAATTGTAATCACTACTCTCTTCCAATGAGAATTGAAAGATCATGTATGTAAAGTTCTTGGCAAACATTCAAGTTTTCCAAATGGGACTTTTTCTGAGCAGAATTCTACAGGGTGTATTGCCTGGGGTCATCACTGTACCTTGGATCTCTGGATAAAGGGCCATATACAGCAGTGCCCACCTCAGAGTGGTTGAAGTTGTCTCTGTTCCAGCAAAGAAGAGGTCCAGGGTGCAGAAGACTAAATTTTTTTCATTAAAACTAGAATGGTTGTTATCCTTAAATGAAAAAGGCAAGGATCAGTTGGTTAATCCAAAAGAATAATTATGACTTTCTCCAAACATGAGAAGTGACACCTTCAATGGGACCTTGGGAAGGTCAAGGTGTCAGATCCTGGGCCCCCTTTAATCCCCAAGAATACAGTAACTGTTCCTAAGAGTGGAAGCTCCTATTTTATTTTATTTGAAATGCTATTTTTCCAATTACATATAGAGGCAATTTTAACACTTTTTTTTATATAAAATTTTGAATTCCAAATTTTTCTCTCCCTTTTACTCTTCTACCCTCACTAAGATGGTAAGCAATTTGATGTAGGTTGCATATGTACATTCATGTAAAAATATTTTCGTAGTAGTCATAATATGAAGGAAGCAGAACAAAAAGTAGAAAACCATGAAATGAAAAATAAAGAAATTGAAAACAGTATGCTTCAATCTGCCTTTGATTTCATAAGTTTTTTTTTCTCTGGATGTGAATAATATTTTCCATCATGAGTCTTTTGGGCTTGCATTGCTGAGAAGGGCGCATTCAATCATAGTTGATCATCTCACAGCATTGCTGGTACTGTGTACAACATTATAATTCTGCTCATTTCACTTTGCATCAGTTCATGTAAGTCTTTCCAGGTCTTTCTGGAATTCACCTGCTCACTATTTCTTATAGTGTAATAGGATTCTATTACATTCATATACCACAACTTATTTAGCCATTTTCCAACTGATGGGCATCCTTTTAATTTTCAGTGCTTTGATACCACAAGAAAAGCTATCTATTTCTCGTTTGGTCATAAATTCTTCCCTCCTCTATAAATCTGATAGATAAATTATTATTTTTCCTCTTAATTTGCTTATAATGCCACTTATGAAAATCATGCAACCATTTTGAACATTTCTTCGTATACAGTGTAAGATGCTTCAGGGATGGGAAATCTGAGACCCTGAGGCCACATTTGACCCTCTAGGTCCTCAAGTGCAGAGCTGTGACTGAAACTAAACTTCATAGAAAAAATTCCCTTAATAAAAGGATTTATTCTGTAAAAAATGAACTCAGCCAAAAGGCTGCATCCACGGATTTAGAAACCCTCATGTGGCCTCAAGGCCACAGGTTCCCCACCCCTTCCTTATGCCTACTTTCTGTCAAACTGTTTTCCAGTTTCCCAGGAATTTTTTGTCAAAGAGTGAGTTCTTATCCCAGAAGTTGATGTCTTTGGATTTATCAAACATTATGTTACCCTGGTCATTTACTACTGTGCCTTGTTTACCTAATCAATCCCACTGGTCCACCTCTTTACTTCTTATTCATTACAGATAGTTTTGATAATTGATGCTTTATAGTATATTTTGAGATCGGGTACTGCTAAATGTCCTTTCTGTGCACTTTTTTTATTATTTCCTTTGACATTCACAAACTTTTTTCTTTGTTTTCCAAATTGGTGTTGTCATTATTTTTTCTATTTCACATTCAAATTCATAATTACTATTTGTGAATTTCTCTCCATCTTATTTTTACTATTTTTCTACTCAGTCTCTCTTTTCATCCTATCATTGTTACCTTATCTTCTCCACTTATTCTCTTATTTATTATTTTAGCCACACCTCTAAAAGTCTCTACTTAATCTATTCACCTGACCCTCCTAATTTTAATCTATATACCATTTAAAAGTCTCTCCCTCACCCTAATCCCAAGTTTTCTCACCTCTCTAGAAGTTCACAGGACTTTTAAATCCATTCAGATGTATTTGTTGTTTCCTCTTCAACCCAGATGGAAGCAAATTTCCAATATTACCAACTCTCCATCCCCACCTACTTTCCCTGTGTTAATTTTTCCTTTCATGTCCCATTTTTATGAGATTCTTTCTCCTTTTACCCTTTTCTTATGCAATTTTATTTTTAGAATATCTTCATCATACACAATTCAACCCCATCTTTTCTTTCAAATTATCTCAGTAATGGTAAGAGTTTTAAGAACACTGTTACTGATAATAAAAAAAAAACTAATATAAATAACATTTTCATGTGTTATAAGTAGACATTTTGACCTTAATCAGAATTTTTAATGATTTACTTACATTTCTTTTGGATCTTATATATCAAAATTTCCATTGTAAAATGATCTTTTGTTAAAAATATACGAAAGTCTTTCAGTTCATCAAATGTCTGTTTTTTCATTCAGGATTATAGTCACCTTTGCTGGATAAGTTATTCTGGGGTGCAACCACAGCTACTTTGCTCTTTGAAACATAATGTTCCAAGACCTATGATCTTTTTAGTGTAGAATCTGCTAGGTCTTGTGAAATCCTTATTGTTTTTTCTGGAGTACTTAAACTGTTCTTTTTCTTCTCATTTGCAATATATCCTCTTTATTGGGGAAATTTTGAAATTCATTTATAACATTCTTGTAAGTTTTCTTCTTGGGATCTCTTTCAGATGGTAATCAATGGATTCTTTCTATTTCTACTTTACTTTCTTATTCTAGAACTTCAGGGTAGTTTTTGTTAATAATTCTTAGTTATATTGTAGCCAAATTTTTTTTCTGATCATAATATTCAGGTAGACTGACACTTCTTATAGTCTTTTCTTGATCTGTTCTCCAGATCAGTTGATTTTCAAATGAGATGTTTCACATTCTCTTTTTTTTTTTTTCTAGTTTTATTACATCTTGGTGTCTTATACTATCATTCAATTCTACTTGTCCAGTTCTAGTTTTTAAGAAGTTATTTTCTTTCTTAAGTGTTATACCTCCTTTTCTGGCAAATCCACTTTCTTTTCATAATTTTTTGTGGAATGATTTCATTTTTCCTTATTTTTCCCTTATTCTCTCTTATTTGATGTTTGAATTTCTCTTAATCATCTTCCAATATTTCTTTTGGGCTTATGACCATTTGACATTACTCAGGAATGACATGGGCTGAAAATGCTGCTTACATGTTTAACTGTTGCATAAATTTCCAAAAAGTGACTTTATTTTGATTGAATATGTAAGATTGATAATTTAACTTAATTTTATAGTATTGTGAGGTTTACAAAGAATATGCATGCAATAAATCTGGACATGTTTGAAGGTACGTAGAATATCTTAATGTTACAGATGAGAAAAGCAAGGTGCAAAGAGATGAATTCATAGGGATGAGATATCAACCCTTTGAAATATATCAACCAGAGGAGGTTCTAATGAAAATGACATTGGATTTAGAGACAGAAAGATCTGGGTTTAAATCCAGCCTCATATTCCTAATAGCTGTGTGAATGCAGCAAATCAATTAACCTCTCTATACCTCAGTTTCCCCCATTATAAAATCAGGGTGTTGAACTCAATGACTTTTATGGTCCCTTCCAGTTCTAAGTAAAAATTGTGAACTCTTCACTAGTAAATCCCATTACTTATACTCTTTAGCTCCCTGGATTGTCACTGAAGAAAGATATTTACATTATGAGAGAGATGTAAAGTATGGACTATTTTAACACACTTATCACCACAACTCTGCACTTTTTTTTTTGTTTTAAACATAACACAATGTTCATTTTCTGTGCTGTCTATATTACCTTGGACAGTTCCTTCAGGTAAGCATCAATAAAGTCCTGGGTCTCCTCTGGGTTCAGGTCTTCCTTGTGTTGTTTGATGACACATTCTACAAAAGACTCTAGCTTTTTCCACTGTTTAAAGAACTTCTGGTGATTTCCTGGCAGGAATTTCATTATTCAAGGAAACATATTGTAGAGCTAAATAATATAGAAGGGGTAGAGGGATACATATCATTTCCTGTTAGGGAGGACTATCTCTTCATCTTTCTCACTCTAAGTCAGGTCAGGGTTCTTGACTTTTTTTGTTTTTGTCATGGAATTTATCCTAATTCCATGTCAAATCACTCCTGAAATTCACCCTCCCTGTAACCATTGTTCATTTTGCCCTACCCCTCCCCAATATTGTTGCTCTCCTAACACTTAGATTGACATCCAACCATCTCTTGTCCCATGTATCAACTCCTTGGCCACATCCTGATACATCTAAATAACTCTTCCAAGATGTCACCAATCTCGGCAGTCTCACAACCTACAAAGAAAGAGGGGAAAGATTTTAGGGAAGTTGCTAGCATTTAGGTCCATATTTCCCTATTAGTCCCATATCATTCCATTCTCCTGGATTTCTATTTTGTTTCTCTTAAGGAAACAAGGCCTAAAATTATCCATCCCTTTCCCTCAATTGATTCCATAGTGAGACTCATGAGGACTTAAATGAAATTCTGAGCTAGTTAATTCTTTGGTGGGACTCTCTTACTGACCAACTAGGAAGCACAGTGGATGCCATGATGGACTAAGACTCAGGAAGATTTGAGATTGAATTTTGCATGAGATACTTATTACCTCTGGGACAAGTGATTGACCTCTCTCAGCCTCGGTTTCCTTATCTGTATAACAGGGATGATAATAATAGCAACTACCTCCAAGGGTTGTTATGAAGATCTAAATAAATCAGTTGATCAACAAGCATTTCTTAAGGACTTACTACGTGCAGGCCCTGTGCTAAGTGCACAAAGGAAGGGGAGAAAATGCCAGGCCCTGTCCTCAAGTAGCACACTTTTAATGGGAGACACGCCAAGTAAGTAATTAGATATATGTAAGATATATGCGGCGTGGTTGAAAATTTGTTGGTTGTGCCCTTTGCTCTCCAAGAGGACCAAAATGATATCACTATGTGAGAGTCAAGTTATGGGGCACCGGCTTGTGGCTTATCAGATCAATATAAACTCAGAATGCTCTATCACAAATAGGCCATGTGAACACCTGAGGTGCAATCTCTAAATTTGCATATCTCATATTTCTTTTGAGATACTTCAATTCTGCTTTGTTCATACTACACAGCACCTTCTCTAACGAGGGCACACCATGCTGAGTGGTGTCTCCCATGTCACATAATCAATTCCAACAATCTTAAGAGAGATCTGGAGAGGGTTCTTGTATCAATTTTTCTAACCATCATGTGAATGCTGGACATCTGGGATTTCTCCACAAAATAGTCGTTTGATATGTTTGCCATTTAAACAACATGGTCAGCCCATCAGAGTTGTATTTTGCTGCAGTAGAGTTTGAATGCTTGGCAGTTTAGTTCAAGAAAGAATCTCAGTGTTTGGCACTTTATCCAGCCAGGTGATCTTCAGAATCTTCCTAGATGATTCAAATGGAAATTTGAATTCAATTTCCTGGCATGCTACTGGTATACTGTCCAGGTTTCATAGGCATACAACAATGATGTCAGAATAGCAGCTCTATAGACCTTTAGTTTGGAAGTCATTATAATACCTCTTATCTATGACACTTTCCTCTGGAGCCTCCTAAACACAAAGCAAATTCTGGCAAAGCTGTGTCACCCTAATTATCCATGTGTGCATCTTGGGAAAGTATACTGCCAAGGTAAGTGAATTTAGTCACAGTATTCAAGTCTTCTCCTTTTGTTGTAACCAGTGGTTTCACAAATGAATGGTGTGCGCTAGCTGATTGAGTACCTGTGTTTTCTTGGTGTTAATTGGTAGGCCAGCATTAACGCAAGCAGCGGAGACTCAATCCATACTTTGTTGCATCTCAGTTTCAGAAGTTGCATTGAATGCACAATCATCTGCAAACAAAAAATCATGCACCAATACTCTCTCCAGTTTAGTACTGGCTTTTAGTCTTTCTAAATTAAATAATTTACCATGACTACGGTAGCTGATCATGGTGCTGTGTTTGTCCTCACTGAAGGCATTTGACAACATGGCTGAAAACATCATGCTAAAAGCATCACTCCATTGGCGACTGGGAAAGCATGAGAGCATCATTAGCTATCCAGAACCTGGGCAAGGATGTCACTGTGAAATTGAGATTCACTACAGAAAAACTCCAGGCAACAAATTTATCACATAATTTTCTTCTTTTCCTCCAAATTTATTTATTGATTTGTTTTCAATTTTCAACAACCAATTCCATAAGTTTTAAGTTTTCTCCCCCTTCCTCCCCAAGGTTGTATGCAATCTTATATGGTCTCTACATATACATTCTTATTAAACACATGTTCACATTAGTTATGTTGCGTAGAAGAATTAAAATCAATTGCAAAAAGGATGAGAAAGCATAAATAAAACCAAACATTACAAAATAGAGAATAGTCTGCTCCATTCTGCATTGATATTCCATAGTTCTTTCTCTGGATGTGGATGGCAATTCAGATCATGAGTTCTTTGGAAATAGTTTAGTTCCTTGCATTACTGTGAAGATTAAGTCTATCAAAAATAGTCCTCACATGCTGTGGCAATTATTGTATAATGTTCTCCTAGTTCCATTCACTTCACTCAGCATCAGTTCATATACGTCAATCCAGGTATTTCTGAAGTTCATTTGCTCATCATTTCTTATAGCACAATAGTATTCCTCTACATTCATGTACCACAACTTGTCCAGCCTTTTCCCAATTGATGGATATTCTCTAAGTTTCCAGTTATTAGTCATCACAAAAAGACCTGCTACAAACATTTTTGTACATGTGGGACTTTTTCCCCTTTTTTATGATATCTTTGGGATACAGCCCTAGAAGCGGTATTGCTAGGTGAAAGGGTAGGCACATTAATATAGACTTTTGGGCATAGTTCCAAGTTGTTCTCCAGAGTGATTGAATTAGCTCACAGCTCCATCAACAGTGAATTAGTATTCCAGCTCTCCCATATCTTCTCCAACATTTGTCATTTTCCTGTTTTGGCATGTTAGCCAATTTGATAAGTGTGATGTTGTACCATAGAAATGTTTTGATTTGCATTTCTCTAATCAATAGTGATTTACAGCATTTTTTCATAAAACTGTAGATACCTTTAATTTCTTCTTCTGAAAACTACCTATTCCTATCCTTTGACCATTTTATCAATTGGGGAATGACTTACATTCTTGTAAATTTCACAGTTCTCCATATATTTTAGAAATTAGGGCTTTATCACAGATACTAGTTATAAAAATTCTTTCCTAGTTTTCTGTTGCCCTCCTAATCTTGGTTGCCTTGGCTTTGTTTGTGCAAAATCTTTTCAATTTAATATAATCCAAATTATTCATTTTGCATTTCACAATGTTCTCTATCTCTTGTTTGGTCATAAATTCCTCCATTCTCCATAACTCCAGCAGATAAACTATTATTTCCTCCCTTAATTTGTTTATAATATCAATGTTTATACCTAAATCCTTTATGCTGGTATACGGTGTCAGGCATTAGGCTATGCCCAGTTTCTGCCATGCTGCTTTCCAGTTTTCCCAGCAGTCTTTGTCAAACAGTAAATTCTTATCATAGAAGCTTGGGTCATTGAATTTATCAAGTAGCAGACTGCTATGGTCATTGACTACTGTGTAATGTGTACCCCTCTATGCATTAGCCAATACCAAGTGGTTTTGATGATTGCTGCTTTATAATACAATTTAAGATCTGGTATATCTAGACTACCTTCCCTAGCATTTCTTTTCATCAATTCTCTTGATATTCTGGACCTTTTGTTCTTTCAGATGAATTTTGATAATATTTTTTCTAGCTCTATAAAATCGTATTTTGGTAGATTGATTGGTATGGCACTTAATCATTAATTTAATTAGAGTTGTCATTTTATTGCATCAGTTTGGCCTACACAGGAACAACTGATGTGTTTCCAGCTATTTAGGTCTGATTTTATATTTATGAAAAGTGTTTTCTAATTCTGCTCATATAGTCCTTAGATTTGTTTTGACAGGGAGACTCCCCAAAATTTTATAGTGTCTACAATATCTTTAGCTATAGTAAATCTTTCTATCTCTTGCATTGGGGATTTGTTAGTAATATGTAGAAATGGAGATGATTTATGTGGGTTTATTTTGTATCCCACAACTTTGCTAAAGTTATTTATTATTTCAAGTAGCTTTTTACTTGAATCTCTGGGATTCTCTAAGTATGTCATCATACCACCTGCAAAGAGTGATAACTTGGATTTTTCTTTGTCTATTATAATTCCTTCTATTTATTTTTCTTCTATTGCTAAAGCTAACATTTGTAGTACCATATTGAATAACAGTGGTGATAACGAACATCCTTGTTTCACCCCTGATCTAGCTTATCCCCATTTCATATAATGCTTGCTGATGGTTTTAGGGATATACTACTTATTATTTTAAGGAAGGCTCCATTCATTCCTAACCTCTCCAGTATTTTCAATAGGAATGGATGTTGTATTTTTTCAAAAGCTTTTTCTGCATCTATTGAGATAATCATAGAGTTTGTTAGTTTTGTTGTTGATATAATCAATTAGACTGATATTTTTCCTAATATTGAACTAGCCCTGCATTCCTGGTATAAATCCTACCTGATCTAATTGTATTATTCTCTGGATAAGTTGCTTATTCTGTTAATATTTTATTTAAAATTTTTACATCAATGTTCATTATGGAAATTGGGTTATAATTTTCTTTCTCTGTTTGGCTCTTCCTGGTTTAGGTATCAGCACTATATTTTTGTCATAATATTTGGTAGGAATTTGGTAGGATTCTTTCTTTGCCAATTTTCTGAAATAATCTACATAGTATTGGAATGTGAATGCTTGATAGAATTCACTTGTAAATCCATCTGGCTATGGAGATTTTTTTTCCCCTAAGAAGTTCATTGTTCAATTTGTTTTTTTCTGAGATGGGGTTATTTAAGTATTTTACTAACTCTTCTGTTAATCTGGGCAATTTATATTTTTGTAAATACTCATCAATTTCACTAAGATTGAAAAATTTGGGGGCAAACAGTTGAGCAAAATTATTTCTAATTATTGTTTTAATTTTCTCTTCATTTGAAGTAAATTAGTTCTTTTCATTTTTGATACTGATAATTTGGTTTTCTTTTTCCTTTTTTTTTTTCTAAATCAGATTGACCAAAGGTTTATCAGTTTATTGATTTTTTTTCCCATAAAATCAGTTCTTAATTTTTTCAATCTTATTAATCTCTCCTTTGGTTTTCACTATTTCTAATTTGGTATTTACTTGGAGATTTTCAATTTGTTCTTTTTCTAGTTTTTTCGGTTGCATGCCCAATTCATTGCTTTCCTCTTTCTCTATTTTATTCATATAAGCATTCAGAGATATAAACCTCCCCCTAAGAACTACTTTTGCTGCATCCCATATGTCTTGGCAAGTTGTCTCATTATTGTCATTCTTTTGAATGAAGTTATTGATTGTTTTTTATGATTTTTTGACCCACTCTTTCTTTAGTATTAGATTATTTAATTTCCAATTAATTTTTGGTTTATCTTTCCATGGTCCTTTATTACGAATAATTTTTATTGTGTCATGATCTGAAAAGGATGCATTGACTATGTCTGCCTTCCTACACTGGACTGTGAGGTTTTTATTCCCTAGTACATAGTCATTTTTTTGTGTATATACCATGTGCCATTGAGAAAAAGGTATATTCCTTTCTATCACCATTTAGTTTTTTCCAGATGTCTATTATATCTACTGTTTTCAAAAATCTATTTGCCTCTTTAACTTCTTTCTTGTTTATTTTGAGGTTACATTTATCAAGTTCAGATGGGGGCGGGGTTGAGGTCCACCACTAGAATAGTTTTGCTGTCTAGTTCATTCCTGTAATTTCCTTAATTTCTCCTGTAAGAATCTGTATGTTATGCCACTTGTGCAGATTATAGTTTCCTTCCTTATCTCTTGTGATTAGATCTACTTCTGCTTTCGGTTTGTTTGAAATAAGGATTGTTAGTCTTGTTTTTTTTTAACTTTAGCTAAAGTATAATATATTTTGCTACAATCTTTTACCTTAATGTATGTATCCCCTTATTTCAATTGTGTTTCTTGTAAACAATATATTGTAGGATTATAGTTTTTAATCCATTCTGCTACCCACCTCTGTTTTCTGGGAGAATGTCATTCCATTAACATTCACAGTTATGATTACCATGTCTTTCTCTCTATCCTATTCCCCCCATTTATGCTTTTTTTCTCCCTTCTCCCTTCCCTTATGCAAAGGAGTTTTACTTTTCACCTCTCTCAATCTTTCCTCCCTTCTATCATCCCCACCCTTTTCTTTCCCTTTTCCCTTATTACTTTTTCCCTTCCTTCTAACCAACCCCTCCTTTTTCTTTCCCCTTTCCCCTCCTACTGCCTGTTGTTCAAGTTAGTTCTACATTTAACTGAGAATGTTATTCCCTCCTTGAATCAAATCTGAAAAGAGTAAAACTTAAACAATATTCATCTTCCTCCCTTTTTTCCCTCTACTGTAATATACTTTTGTGCCTCTTCATGTGATATAATTTACCCTTTTCTGTGTCTTCATTTCCTCTTTTCCTTTTGCACCCCTTAATAAGGTATTTTTTATCATCACATCAGTTAATTTATATCCACACCAAATATATATATGTATATATATATATGTGTGTATGCATATATATGTGCATATATGTATATGTGTGTATATATATATACATTTTGAATATTGCAATAAATATACAGTTCTAAAGATTAATAAATATCATCCTCCCACATAAGGATATAAACAATTTGCCCATATTGAATAAAATGGTTTTTTTTTCTATTTTTCTCCTGTTTACCTTTTTATGCCTCTCTTGTGTCTTTGTTTAAAGATCAAATTTTCTATTGAGCCCTGGTATTTTCATCAGGAAAGTCTGGAAATTTTTTATTTCATTGAGTGTTCATCTCCTTGCCTGAAAAATTATGCTAAGTTTTGCTGGATAGTTAATCCTTGGTTGCAGTTTAAGTTCCTTTGCCTTATGGTCTACTATATCCCCATCCTTCCAATCTCTTAATGTTGGAAGCTACAAGGTCCTGTGTGATCTTGATTGTAGTTTCTCAGTATTTGAATTGTCTCTTTCTGGCTGCTTACAGTATTTTCTCCTTGATCTGATAATTCTGGAATTTGACAACAAATGGTGTTTTCATTTGGGGATCTTTTTTCAGGAGGTGATCAGTGGATTCTTTCAATGACTATTATCCCTTCTGAATCTAGGACCTTAGGGCTGTTTTCCTGGATGAGTTCTTGGAAGAAAGTGTCTAGGCTCTTTTTTTCATCCTGTCTTTCCAGCAGGTCAATAATTCTTAGATTTTTCTCTCCTGGATCTATTTTCCAGGTGAATTGTTTTTTTAATGAGATATTTTTAATTTTCTTCTATTTTTTGCATTCTTTACATTTTGTTTGACTGATTCTTGATGCCTCACAGAGTCACTAGTTTCTACTTGCTCAATTCTAATTTTTGATCGTTTTCTTCAGTTAGTTTCTATACCTACTTTTTAAACGATTTTTTTTCTCCAGTTAGGTTTTGTATCTCCTTATCCATTTGGCCAATTCTCCTTTTTAAGAATTTGCTTGTATTTTTAAAATCATTGATCAACTTTTCTTTTTTGACTTTTAAAATCATTCTTGAGTTCATCCAATAATATTCTTTGGGTTTGAGACCAGTTCATACTCCCTTTTGAAGTTTCAGATGTGAATTACAATGCTAATGCTGTCCTCTTCTGAATTCATATTTTGTTCTTCCCTGTCCACATAATAAGATTCCATGATCTCTGCTTTTCTTCCTTTTTCCAGGCTTTTAAAATAGATCTCTGCTTTTGAAGCACAGGAGTCTCTGTCCCACATTTCTTGTGCTGGGAGGTAGGGTCCTGGTTACTGGCTTTGTGTTCTGTGGCCTCTGATTCTTTCAACTAAAAGCTATATAATGCTGCAGTTTGTCTGGTGCTGAACTGGTTGGTGTGTGCAAAGGTCAAGGCCAGGTGATGTCTGAGTTTCCCTGGGGTTACATTTAAGCATACAGTGTAAAGTATGGGGGCAGGATGGTTTGGGCACTGGAAGTCTCCTCCTCCTATAGAGCTGCACTAGCCCAGTCTGCACTGGTATCTGCCAAATTCCACTGGCTGTGCTAAAGAATGACTGGGGTCCTGGTGTTGGCGCTGATCAGCTCCACCCCTCTTGGACTCAAGATCCCCTGAAGGTTGGGTCAGGTAGGGCTTGCTGGGATGCTTCCATTGCTGCACTGGTTCCCTTCAGCCACAATGGCCTCCTGAGCTAAAAGATTGTTTACCCCTTCTGCTGGTTCCACTATTCCAGGATTTTTTCTAGGCCAATATTCTCTGGTTTTTTCAAGGTTAACCAGGGAGGGTGATAGCACTTACAGTTTACTCAGCCATCTTGGCTCCTGAAAGTTCAAGTAGGTGACTTTCAAACAATTAGTCTGTGGGCTGATAGCCCCAAGGAGTAGCTGCTGTGGACCCTCCACTTCTCTCACCCTCTTCTGTTGAACACCCATCCTGTGTTGAGCAGTTTGGCAATCAGAACTACTGCTTGTGATTTAGCCAGCATGAGGCCATTCATGCTCCACTATGGTCGCTTCTGTGCTGATGCCTCCCCATGTGCTCTGTTCTACCCCAGTCCAGTGTAACAGATCCTTCCTATCAATCTTTTGGGCTGTCCTGGGCTAGATATCTGCCACACTCTATCTCCCAGTGGATTTTGCCACTCTAAAATTCATTCATATTCACTTCTTAGAGGTATCTGAAGGAATTTGTGGAAGAGTACAGCAGGTGAGTCCTTACTTTCACTGTGCTTTCTTGGCTCTGCCCCTCCCATAATTTTCAATAAGCCAAGATGATTGACAGTATCAAAGGACAACTTGGTCATACCTACAAATTCTGTGTACAGACCTCTGCTCTGTTCCTGGAATTTCTCTTGGAATTGTGGTACAACAAACACCATATGGACTGTTCCTTGACTCTTTCTGAAGCCACAAAGGTTCTCATAGATGACTATCTTCCAGGTGAAGGGTCAGTCTGTTGAAGACTGTAGCAAGATTATTGCTAGCAATGACTAAGAGAAAGAATCCCCTATTATTATAGGACAATCATTTCCCTTACTTTTATAGAGAGGTATAAAATGGAAGTATCCTTGAACTACTGGAGGATAACCTCCTCTTGCCATATAACCCAGAATATTTCATAAAGCTTTTCTTTGAACAATGTAACCCCACCCCTTATAAATCTCAGCTGGTGTAAAATCAACACCAGGTTCTTTGCCACATGAAAAGTGCCTAACAGCCGTCAAAACCTCTTCTTCAGTTGGAATTTTGGCTAGGGAGGGATTGACTTCAACCTGAGGTAAATAGTCAATGACTTCAGCATTGATTGATGATGGTCTGTTGAGAACACTATGGAAGTGCTCTGTCCATCGCTCTAGGACCATATCGTTATCACTAATCAATGTGGCTCCAGCAGTCATCCATAACAATCCATGTCCTGAAGGCTATTTTTGGGCCAAAGACCTATCAATTACCACAGGACTTTGAGATAAATAAATATGGTAAAATGGTATGGGTGATGTCTTTTGATACATACATAAATTGGATTTAAGTGAGGCAGAGTTGCACAAAGACATTGGCCTCATTCTCTCTTCCAGAGTCATTACAGTTAAGTGGCAGGACAGAATCAAGATGACTGGTGATAGCTCTAGATGCCGTGGATGGCCTTGGCATCTTCAATGTCTAATCAAGCTCTCAGAATCCACATTACCTATTTTCAGCTGCCTTCATGGGCACTGGAACAAATTGTTCTCATCCACCCATTCCACCAGGGAATGTCTTCACATGCTTTTGGTAGACACTCCCTAACTTATCAACAGATTTGAAAACCTTAGGTAACCCTCAACCTGGTTTAGCCCATATGCTGAAATGTTTTTCTGGAATGTGGCCACTGTGCATGCTACAGCTTCTTGGAGCCTCAGGTGAGAGTTAGGTGGATCTGGTGGCCACCAAAGGCAAAAAGCAGCCCTGAAAAGGATTCAGGAGTACTCACAGCAAAGATACTAGTCTTCACTGACACACTCTAATCTCTGGTTAAAAGTCAATCTCAGACAAGAGACGTTAGCAGCTGGAAGGTCAGGAAAGACGTTGTTTATTAGAAGGTGGAATTTGAGCTTATTCTTAAAGAAGCCAAGAGGTGTAAGTGGAAAGGGAGAGCATTTCAGGTATGAGGGAGAACCAGTACAAAGCACTGAGGTGGGAGCTAATAAATGTAAAGCTGTTCACAAACCTTAAATGTACACACTTAAATCATTAGTTCTTTTATTTTTCTCCTATCTATCTGTCTCTCTCATTCTGTTTCTCTGTCTTTCAGTATCTCTTTTCTCTGTCTCTGAACCTTCCTCCTTCCCTACCTTCCCACCCTCTTCTCCCTCCCCTGCCTATTTCCCTCTCTCTGTCTTCCCCCCACTGTAGTAGTGAAGATAAAATTCCTGATTTCTCTCAAACTCTTCATAAGAGTCAGCTTCTCCATGAAGCCTTGACTAGTCCTCCTAGTTTCTAATGAAGCCAATACCAAAACTTTTCTCATTGCTATAAATTTAGATGCATATACACTCACTGGAGGGCATGTTGTTTCCTCCAACAGTACATAAACCACCCAAGGTCAGGGGCTGTCATTTTTGTCATTGCATTCCCATCTCCCAGCACAGTACTTGGTTGTAGGTGCTTAATATAGGTGCTTGTAAAATAGGTGCTTGAAAATCAATAATCTTGGTAAAGATTTCAGAAAAATTGAAAACAGTACAGAAAAGTGTTTTCATTATTCAGAGATCACAGAGCTCTGGAATACATTGGCTCCCCCAGGCAGGTTCTTTCATATCATTGTTTATAAAAATCTTACTTTCTCTCCTCTTTTGAATACTTTTTACTGCAAAGAGAAACTCATTCACAAGCTGACTCAGTTCCTGCCCTCATCTCATAGACATGTTTGTTTCTTTTCCCATGAAGGAAACACATGGTGCAGTTGAGGCTGAGTCAGCCCTGTCCAGGAAAGGATGGTCTATTACCTCACACTCCCACCCTGCTTCAAGCACCGTGACATCATCCAGACTCGTCAACAGCTCCCGAAATTGAGAATCATGATATTCAAAGCGATGCCCAAAAATTATGGAGAAGATGATATTGGAAACAGCATTGTTGATCTGAAAGTGAGGGTCAAAGGGCTGTCCTGTTGACCAGAAGGGAAAGGGGACAGCTACTTTTCATTTAACTCAGAAAAAGAAGAACTTTCTACCTTTTTCTCTTAAACAAATTTTTTTCCATTCCCTCCCCCTTCCCACCCACAAGCACACATCTGCTCCATTACTGTCCATAAGCAGCTACTGCTTAAATAGATATGAGAAAAAAACAAAAGAACATATCCAATTTTTAATGTTTCAGTCAAGACTTGAAATTTAGTTGGCATATTTCAATTCAATATAGTTTACTTCTGTGGCTTTGGGTAAGTTATTTCTCTCTCTTTGCCTCCATTTGTTCATCAGGAAAATGAGGGGGTTGGGCTAGATGACCCTTGGGGGTCCTTCTAGTCCCTATCTATGATTCTATATCTGATAAATCATGTGCATAGGTTCACAAACTGTGCCCATGTGTGTAATGGGCATATGTATTCACAGACATATTGTGCATATACCAATATCCATGACTACATATACCAGTGGGCTATTTGCATGCATGTGAGCAGTAGAGCTGAAATGACTGCTGGAGATACTGGAATGAAAAGGAAAGATATGAGAAGGTGAATAATAAAGGGAGTCAGTAAACATTAGTGCATAAGGTACTGGATGTGGAGCCAGGAAGACCCGGACTACCTTAGACATTTACTAGCTGTGTGATCTTATTCCTGGTGCCTTCCCTCTGTTTATTATTTCCAGTGTCTCCTGTTTATATGTGTTAGTACATAGTTGTTTGCATGTTATCTCCCTCCCTTAGACTAGGAGTTCCTTGAGGATGAGAACTTTCTTATTCCTTTCTTTATATCCCCCAAATTTAGCACAGTTCCTGGAATAGAGTTGGCACTTGATATGTCTTTATTGACTGACCTTGGACAAGTCACTTAACTGCTCCTTTCTTCAGTTTGCTTATCAGCAGAATGGGAGGGAGAAGGATTGATGGGCTCCCAGGTTCATTCTTACCCTATCTATGATAATAAGAGGAAGCAGCAGAAGAGAAGGAGAAAGGGGAGTGGAGGAAGATGGGAGGAGGAGAGAAGGAAAAAAATAAACATAGAAAGAGGAGGGAGAGTAGAAGAAAAAATATCTAAAATAACAACATTGGGAAAAGAAAGATCACTTGAATAGACTTAAGAACTTGGATTGATGCAACACCAAGCCCAGTTTCAGAGGACCAACAATGATACCTGCTCCCCACATCCTGAAAGACACATGATGGACTTAGGTTACTCAATTAGATATATGTTTCTGGGCATGGCCAATGAAAGAATTTCTTTTGTTTGATTATGTATATTTGTTACTAGAGTTTTGGCTTTTCCAGTGAGAGGATGAAAAAAGAAAAAAAATGACTAATTGAAAAAATAATCAAAATATTTGTAAATGAAGAGGGCAATATGTACACATTTTTGTATATATGTATATATATATATATATATATACATGTACATATGTGTGTATATACACACACTAAGGAGTAGAAAAAAGAAGAACAAGAAAGAAGAGAAAAGTAATGATAGAGGAATGAGAGGGAAGATACTGGGAAAAGATAGTAGATGATTCAATAAGTAGAAAGGCATGAAGATGAACAGAAAGAAAAGATAGTAAGAAAAAAGCAGCAGGAGAGAATAGAGGCAGATTTGTGTGTGGGAATAGGGAGCTCCTGGAGTGACCAGCCAAGGCAGAACTCCATGTGTGGCATTTGAATCCTTGAAGCATGTAAGGTCTATGTATTGACAGAAAAAATGAATCATAATAACATTCAAAAGAATGAACCATCAAGGGTTCCTTTCTTTGCTCACTGCCTTATTTCTTGTTTGGGAACAATTTTAGGTCTTTAAAAACATTCTCTGGGGATTGAGGAGGACGTTTTGCCTGTCTCCAGTAGAGGGATAACCTCTCTTCCCCTGCTCCTCCCATCCACATTTACAAATTCTCTTTAATGATCATTTGACCAACAGGACAATGAGAAACAATTGAAAATATCTCTGTCTGCCCAGTGCTCACCTTTTTCTTCCCTGATAGCCTCAATGAGATACCTGGCCTCCTCCCAGATCCGATCTTCCAGGATCTTCTTTCCCAAACCAAAGTTCTTTAGGGTCATTAAGGCAAATCTTCTTTGCTGTCGCCACTCTTGGCCATTAGAAGCAATTAAACCTAAATAATAGTAACAAGTAATTTATATCAGTATTTTAAAGGATCTGTAATTTTAATTTTGTGTTTACTCCCTCTACCAGCAATGGGATTCAATTGAATAAGCAGTTTTAAAAAATCTTACCATGTGCCAAACATTGTGCTTGGCATACCAATAGTAAGGCTATATAATTCCTGTTCCCAGGGAACTTACACACGGATTGGGGAAATACCACTTAAAGTTCATCTATAGGACACATGGAAAGACCCAGAAGTCCTAAAGACAAAGCAGAGAGAGAAGCCAAAGCTCAGAGGTCTGCAGGGCCATGTGTCTTGGGGTTCATAAGTATGAGCTTCTGATTTCCTCAATCAGAGATGACTGACTACTGAATGAGTTTCTGCTTTGAGATGTCAGCTATGGACAGGGGGAGGAGCCCAAGTCTTGATTTGACCAGATCCTCTATGAACAGCCTAAACCATATCATATGGCCCTTGTTGATTTCATGAATGTCATGCTCCAGGAAGGGCAGTGATGCCTTGGCCTATGGGTGCTGAATGTGCCACAAGCAGGCTGATTATCCTCCCTTTGCTCAATGTCATAAGGTCACACTCCTTTGCTGATAGTACAACATTAAAGAGTCAACTCCATTTCTCTCTCCCCAAGAAGAGAGATGATAGAAAAGGGCCTTTGTGATACTCCTTTCCCAGGAAGTATCTTTGCTACGAAGAACTTGAGGACCAAGGGATAGAGTTTTTGGAACGTAGTGAAGAATGTAATCGTATAAAGATATGTTGTTTATGACAGGGGAGAGGTGAAAGTGTTTCTAGATTCCACAGGAAAAAAAAAGAGGGAGGTCCTTTCACAATCTTCTAACTGGGTAAAGAAAAGGGGAGGAAAGGAAATAGGTACCTACTATGTGTTAGGCATGATGTTAAGTATTTGATAAATATTACCTCATTTGCGCCTCACATTAGGCCTGGGAGGTGGGTGCTGTTCTTATCTCCATTATCTCTCACTGTGGACTGTTTCTGACATTACCACTGCCCATGGACAATACATTTTCAGGGAACTGGTGTACTGTGAGCTGTGTGTATGTATATGTGTGCATGTGTCCAGTTTTTGTCCTCTTCTCTTTCAGTTCATTCCAAGTTCCTCTTATCCTTGTGGTCATGGATACCCAGTAATTAGAAAATTAGAATTAGAAAAATATAGATTTAGATATCAGACAATGTTATCAGACAAAGGAATCATGTATTCTGAGTATATAGAATTAGAAAACTATTAAAATTAGAAAAATAACAAAATTCACTTGGAAAAGCAAAAATTCAAGGCTATTTAAGGAATTATGGAAAAATATAAAGCCAGGAGGTTTAGCAGTAAGATATTGTAAACAGCATTATAAGATATTAATTATAAAAACTACCTTGTACCGGCTAAACAATAGAAAGGTAGATCAATGGAAAAGAGTAGATATACAATTTACAGTATCACAAAAACATAATTTTATATTTAAAAGTATAAAGACTTAAGATTTGGGCATATATATACTTTATTTGGTAAACAAATAATGGTGGGGAAACTTGAAAGGAATATGGCAGAAAATGGGCATGGACCAACATCTTACACCCTTTACCAAAATGAGGTCAAAATGGATAGGATCTACATATTAACAGAGATTTTAGAAGAAACTTAGAAGAACATGAAAGCTATAACTTATCAGACTTATGGATAGGTGAATAATTTATAAATAAAGAAAAGAGAGAACAAAGTTATGTGAAAATGGATAATTTTGATTACATTAAGTTAAAAATTTTAATACAAGTGAAATAAATGTGGTCAAAATCAGAAGGCAAGCAGAAAATTGCAGGAGGGAGGGCAGGGGCATTTTAGAAACAGTTTATCAGGTAAAGGTATCATATCTACAATTTAGAAAGAACTTTGTCAAATATAAAAAATATGAGTCATCCCCCAACTGACAAATGGTCAAAGTATGTGATCAGGCAGCTTTCTAATAAAGACATTATAACAATTATAGTCATATAAAAATGCTCTACATCATTATTTATTGGAGAAATTCAGATTAAAACAACCTTGAGATATCATTTTATACCTATCAGATTGACTAAAATGATTAAAGGGGAGGGTGCCAGGTGTTGGAAGGTATGTGGAAAAATTTAGACACATATCTTGCTGGTGGAGATGTAAACTGATCCAATCAATCTGGAATTGCTCTCCAGAGTTACCAAAGAGTTACTATACTTCCTATACCCTTTGACCCAGCAATAGTAGGCATACGTACAAAGGTGATTAGGGAATTGGTGAAAAGAACTTCCATGTTATAAAATGTTTATAACAACTCTCTTTGCAGTAGCAGTGAACTGGAAATTGCAGGGAAAGCCATCAAGTGACTGAACAAATTGTCTTATATGACTGTGATGGAATGCTATTGTGCTATAAGAAATAAAGAGCTCAATAATCTTAGAAAAACATGGAAAGACTTGCATGAAATAAAAAGTGATATAAACAGAACCAAGAGAACATTGTATACTCTAACAGCAATACTGTTTTAAGAACAATTTTGAGTGAATATTATTTCATCTATTATAAATATCCAAATTAATATGAAGAAAGATTCTATCTGCATCCAGAGAATAAAATGATAAATAAAAGTGTCTATAATATAATTTTACATTAATACAATAATATATATTTATATTAATTACATATAAATGTATATGCATTTATATGCAAATACATGTGTGTGTTTACATAACACACACCTATTTGTGTCTAATACTAGTTATACATAGGGAAGGCAAAGAAGAAAACAAGAAAAGAAAACAAATTTATATAATAATTTGCTTGTATATTTGAAAGGAATATTAGGTTGTTTATAGTTGATTTACAATTACATGTGTAATCACCCTTTTTATTTTACTGCAATACAGTAATGGTTGCTTTATTCCAAAAATTAAAAATAAAGTAAATTTATAAAATCTAAAACAAATCTAAATAAAAACAAAAGACTTTGACCTGGGACTTTGGTTTGATTGAATTCCTCCAGCTGCAGGTGGCTCTGCTAGCACCTGCACCATCATGTGGGTCAAAGGGCCAAAAGGCAGAATCATAAATCCATAGAGTTGCAGAGTTGGGAGAGATATCAGAGGTAATCCAGTCTACCTGGAACCCAACACATAACATAAACAAAACACACTGAACAGCTTTTGCTTGAAGACCTCCAACAAGGAAGAATCTACCACCTCTGGAGGAAAACCATTTCATTTTTGGACAGCTCTGATAGTTAGGAAGTGTTTCCTAGCATCTAGCCAAATTGTCCCACTCTACTACTCTTACCTTTGTTGTTGGTTCTGGTGCCAAGGAAAACAAGTGAATGTCTTTTCTATTAACAGGTCTTCAAACACTTGAAGATAGCCATCTCTTTGACCTCCAAGTGAGTCTTCTTGTCCTTAACTTAAATACTCTAAGTTCCTTCAACTGATACTTCATTGGGTTGAATTTGAACTCCTTTATCATCCTCATCATCCTCTCACTCTATCCTATTCCTCTCCCCCCACTCTCAGACAAGAAGGAAGGAAACTTTAAAGGCATATTTTTTTTTATCATATTTCTTCTAGTCACAAGACCTCTCTAATAGGTTGGGATCCTTCAGGGATGATTAAGGACAGGAATTAAAGATATCTTTGAAAGAATCCTGGAGATAAAAAATATTTAGCGTAATTCAAAGAACTCACCAAGTGTTTTAAAGACACGGAAGTGGACAGGAACTTGGGGACGATCAGTAAAAACCTGGTCTTGATTGACCAGGACCTCTTTGATCAGTGGCAATCCAGTTACTGTCAAATAAGTTAAACTTCCCACATGCATGCAGAAAACATTTCCGTATTTCTTGGCAAACTGTAAAAGAGTTAGTTTGAGTTGCAAATTTCCATTGCCTTTCAGGCAATTTTTGTTGGTACTGTTATCAGATAACATTCTATCAATGGGAAACATCAATTCCAATGGAGCCCACTCAATTCAATCTCATCCAATTCCACTGAATTTAATTCATCTCACCTCAGCAAACACTGAATCATCCAACTCTATCCCAAGCCCTGTGCTAGGAGCTGAATAGACAGTCATAAAAACCAAACAGTCCCTTCATTTGATGAATTGACATTAGAGGGAAATGAATATAGAACAGAATACATATAAATGAATAAAACAGAATAATATAAAGGAAATTCTAAGTAATTTGAGGGAAGACCAGCACCTGGAAGGGGTCAGCAAAGTTTCCAATAAGAGATGGTCCCTGAAGCTGAGCTTTGATGGAAACGGTATTCCAAAAGCTTCAGGGAAGAGGCAGTGTATTCCAGGCTCTGAAATGGCTGCTACATTCAAGGCAGCATGCTGGGCTAGGAATATATGACTAAGAACAACTGAGAGTTTAATATGGGGAAAGACCTAGAGGTCAACACTTGAATCATTAGTAAATTCACTGGAGTGACTAGAAGGTAAGCTCCCAGAGGGCAGGGCCAGTTTTATTTTTGCTTTCTTAAACTCCAGCCCTAGCATAGTCCCTGACTCCTAGCAGGTGCTTATGAAATGACTGTTAATTGATGGATTGATTGGTTGGGTCTTTCCCCCACTGATGCTCATCAAAGCCCTTTCAAAACTCAGCAGATAGCTAGAGAGAGACTAGAGGAAAAGTCAATCAATGCTGCTGCCAACATGGCCTGAGCTGCTTTGAACTTAGTAAGACTTGTCCCTAGGTCACAGACACCCTTAAAGGCTGCCACCACAGTCTTGTCTGAAGCTATTAGAGCATGGTAGGGACTGAGAAGGCATTCTTCTGCTTCAAGGACCTCAGAAAGTGAAGGACCTCAAGTTGATAGCCTATGGTGACTATTTTCAGGAGCCAGGGATATTTAGATTTCAATAAGAAAAAAAAAAAGTGGTGTGTGGGGTGAGATGTGATAAGGGCTTATGAATTGAAATCTAGTAAGATCTGGACTTAGAGCCTACCTTTGACCCCTACCTGGAACCAGGCACCAAACCTTTTCCAAGATTTAATGTATGCATAGGTAGTAGCTATATCAAAGGGATATATTGAGGATCCAATGGGTAGCATGCAAAGTTCTTTACAGATGTGCAAGGGCTATATCAATCTCTCCTGGAAGGTAGCATGGGGATAGTACATAGAGACCCAGCATCAGCATCATAAAGACATGAGTTCATGTCCCACTGCTGACCCATGACAGCTGTACGACTCTTGGTGAGGCACTTAATCTTTAAATGCCCCAGGTGGGAGATCTCCACTGGGTTGCTTCTGGATCTGTGCTTGGCCCTGGGCTCTCTAGAATTTTATCAATGCCTTAAAGAAAGGCACAGATATCTGATTTGCTCATGTGATTTTCAGTCAACACTAAGTTGGGAAGGGTAGCTGGTTGATGGTGTCAACCAGAAAGAAATGTCAATGGTCAGTTGTTGCACTGAATGCAATAAGGTGAAATTCAAAAATGGATAAATGTCTCACACTAAGATAAAACAACCAACTTCACATATACACTTGCCCTAAAAAAGATCTGGGTCTTGACAAGTTGATTTTCTTTTGTTTAAATTTTGGTAAGTACATTTTGTTATAATCAGTGTCCTTTAAAATCCATTTTCAAGCATTTAAAACAATGATTCTGAGAGAATGTCCATTGGTTTCACCACATTGACTGCCAGAGGGAACCAGGACACAAAGGAGAAAGTCTTTGTACAGGAGTTGAGTGGCTTCACCAAATGTGAGTCAATAGAGTGCCATGTCAGGTTAAAAGAAATGAGTGTTAGAGTTTGGCAAACAATTAAAAAGAACACTTTTAGGATGCTGGCAGCATAATATTAATGCCACAAATTGATCAATAATGCAAGTGGATGACAGAGACTTGATATGGCTTGTCCAAAGTCTCAAGAGTCATCGACCATGGGTAATTAACCTTTCCTGTATGTATGTGTGTGTGTGTGTGTGTGTGTGTGGTGGTGGTGGTGTCCCTTTGTTAGTCTGGTGAATCCTATGGCTTCCTTCTCAGAAGAAAGTATTAAAATAAATAAAATAAAATATATAGAATTATAAAGGAAACCAAGTATGTTAATGCAGTGGTCAAAAAGAAAACATTTTTAATTAAAATTTCATGGTCCTAGTTGAGCACCTGTGATTTTAGAGTTTGAAGGGAACTTAGAGGCTGCCCGTGCAATTTCTGCCAGTCAGTCTATTAATGAATATTTATTAAGTGCTTACCATGTGCCAGGTACTGTGCTGAGCTCAGGGAATACAAAAAAACTAAAGACGGTCTCTCAAGTAACTCACCTATCACTTCATAGATAATAATAACAGTAATAGCAATGAGGGCTGACATTTATGAAGGCATAATGTGTGCCAATCACTGTGGGAAACACTTTACAATTATTATCTCATTGGATCAGAATCACAGAAATGGAATCCGAAGGCTTTGGTGGCCATGGAATCCTGACCACAGACAATGTCACCAATGACACACCCCAGAAGTGATGAGCATATGACTTTCTCAGTCTCACAGGTCAGAAGGGGTTGTGAACCTGGGCCCTCTAAGCTCTAAACCATACATTGAAAGCTGCTTCCCAGGTAGGGCCAGAGCAGGGATGGACACCCAGGCTTGTGGCTGCCCAATCCAGCACATTCCCCAGGGTTCCAGTTCCCATTTTCTCCTCACAGCCAGTGGATTCTCACCCTCCCATCTCAATCCTTACCTTTTGGATGGTGATTTGGGGATTTTTAAAGTTCATCTGGAAGAAATCGCCCAATATGGGCAGCCCAGGAGGGCTAGGAGGGTAGTTGGGATGCCGCCTCCTCCTCTGCAGATACTGTGCCAGGATCAGGAGGATGGCAGAGAGGAGAAGGAGGGTCTGCAGGGGGATTCTTTCCCAAAGAGGAGAGAGCACGGTTCCCAGAGGGAGCTGCAACTTTTCCCCAGCTCAGGCACTAATGCCAGACAAGAAAAGTTCCTCCTCCCTCTTCCTCTTCCTCCAGCTACAGGAGCAATTTGGGGGCCCACCAGGAGGAGCGTTCACGTGAGAGACAAAGCTCAAGTTGTGTTTGTCCCCTTGGAGCTGCTGCCTGGGCAGGTTTATAGGTCAAACAGTGAGAGAGCTCCAGGGAGTGCCAGATTCCCCTCTGTTCTCTAACCCTCTGCCAGGGCCTGCCTCCTGGGGGCAAAAACAACGCCGCCGCCCCCCCCACCTCCTTAGAGAAAAGTGATCTTGTCTGCTGGGAACCAGAGAGACAACTTGGCCAGAGCAGCCTGGGAAGGCTCCACACACAGGCAAACCCACCCAGGAGCCCAAATCACAGGGCCAGATCTGTGGAGTAGAAAGTGACCCAGAACCTCAGCCCCTTGTTTAGAAGAGCAGCAAACTGAGGTCCAGGGGGCCAGGAAACTGACAAGGTCCCACAGCTCTTTCTAAGTTTCAGAGGCTTCATTGGAAACTGACTCAGCTGGCTTCAATTCAGCACACTTCTGCCTACTAAAAACTGCCTCCCAATGGACTTGAGAACTAACATACGAGGGGTTCTAAACCTGGGGTCCAAGCAGGTACCCAAGAGGTACGTGAATAGATTTCAAAGGGTCTGTGAACTTGAATGGGAGAAAATAATTTCAACCTTTTTGGAATAACTAAAATTAAATTCTAGTAGATTTGGAATAAATTGGGATAACGAATAAAATTCTGATAAATTAGGATAAACTACGATAAAATTACTATAGAATTGGAATAAACTAGAATAAAATTCCAATAGAATTGAAGTGAAAGTCCAATATTATTGGAGTATATGGAATAAAATGCCAAAATAATTGAAATAAACTGGAATAAAATTCCCATATGATTGGAATTAGACTGCTTACAATATAATTGAAATAAAATTCCAGTGTAACTAGAGATTAAAATTGGGATACCTGGAATAAAATTTCAATGTAATTGCAATAAATAGAAATAATTAGAATGAATGGAATAAAATTCCAATCTATGTCAATATAATTAGGATTTCATTTGTTATCTCATATATGTTATTTTATGCATTTACTATTCTGAGAAAGGCTCCATGGACTTCAGCAGACTGTGCAATGTGTTCAGGGTCCAAAGAAGATGGAAAGGACCTTCTCAGATAAGTAGGCACTTGTGAGTGCTTGTAGCTACTTTTCAAACCTTCCTCAATCTGTGATATTGAGACCTAGAGTCAGGAGTGAATGGAAATCCTTGTGATCTCGCCTCCAGGGGTCTTCGTGGAGCAGTGGGTAGAAAGCTGATTTGGAGTCAGAGGTCCTGGACTTGAATTTTATTTCTTCCAAGTTTGCTTCCCTGTGACTCTATTTTCTCATAGGTAAAAAAGTAGGTTGGACTCTCAAAAGTGTCAAACACATGACCTCTGTCTGAGGCATCATAACTCTTCACTCTAGCGTAGGGCCAGGGGCAAACTAAAATGTAGTTGAGAAATATTTAACAAAATAAAGATATCATACAACATGGATGATGCCAGTATGTGGCTTTCTAAGCCTGCAGGTTGACATGCCTGTACTAGGTGACCTCTAAAGTCCCTTTCCATTCCAAAACTCTGCTCTTTTACTATGAATGAATGAAAGGCTGTGTGACCCCTGTCCTCAGGCATCGTGTAAACAAGAAGTAAAGGGTAGAGAGACAGCCTTTTGGGCAAAAGGTCAATCAATGAACCACAGTTTATTTATGAGTCGTAGAATATTTTATCTGGAGGAAGTCTTAGAGATAGGGTCTTCTAGACCAATGCTTTAATTTTACAGAGGAGGAAACTGAGGTCCTGATGAAATGGAATTTGACACTGGAAACCATCATCAATCACCATTATCTAAATATCCTATAGGTATTTAAGGTTTACAAGGAACTTTGTGTGTGAAATATCATTTGCTTTTTACAACCCTTTAAAATAAATGTGAGATAAATTATATATACAAGATGTTCATTAGGTTGGATGCATTTGATTTAAAATTAAATATGATTTAAAATTAAATGTAATTTAAATGCATGTTAGGTGCTCCATTTGATTCCAAAAACTCAGTTTCACAAACACAAGAGATAAGATATGACTAGTGAAAGTTGGACATTTTTTTTTTTGGTGATTAAGGCTACAGCAAGGTCAAGATCAGTCAATGTTTTGCTAAAGCAGCCAAGAAAGATGGAGTACTCCTAGGGTATATTAAGAGATATGCAGGATCCAGGACCAGGGAGGTGATGCTGTGCCATCTTCTATCCTGCTGAGACCTCCTCTGGGGCATTGTCTCCAGTTCTGAAGGATGCTGGTAATCAATAGAGGAGGTAAAGAAGATCTGTATAACTATAGCTTTGGAACTGGGCGATGTGTTAGTGATTATCCAAGCCAAACCACTTATTTTTACAGATGAAGAACTGAGGTCCAGAGAGGAAAGTGACTGGTCCAGGAACACATAGGTAGTATCTGACTTCAAACCCAGTGATCTTTCCTCAGCACCATCCTATCTCCAGATAATAACAACCCTGAAATTCATTGCTATAGGAGAAATAGTTGCAGGACTTGCAGATGCTTAGCCTGTAGGAAAGTGCAGGTATTTATGGGGAGAGGGTTGGACATGGAGCTGTCGTCAATCCTTTGAATGGTTGCCAAGTGAAAGAAGGATCAGCTTTGTCCTCATTGATGCCAAAAGCATTATTAGGAGCAGTGGAGGTATTTCAACTTGATACAATGGGCTGGGGAGGGGGTGGGGGGAAACAGGAAGAGAAGCAAATTTACACCTAGAGCTGTCCAAAAGTGAAAGGGACTGCTTCTCTGAAACTCACACCTGCTCAGTAACCCTGGCCTGGGGAACCTCCTTCCTTCTGACTGGAGAAGGTGGAGGGGGAACATCAAGGAGCTCCTCCTAGATCTTCCATTTAAAAAGGGAGCCTGGGACAACCACCTCATCATTTCATACCTGACTGCAGAACTTCACTTCCCCTGCCCCATCCCTCTTACTCCACCCCATCTTACAGTTCTTTTTGATGATTTTCTTCCTCCATTAGATTGTCTTTTTTTGTATCTGTATTTGTGTTACTTGGCACATAGTAGGCACTTAATAAATGTTTATTGACTACATGCTTCTAAGAGTGATGGATTCCTTCTCATTTGAGCTCTTCAAGTAAAGACAGGATCTGCATTCCACAGGAGGGTTCTAGTGGGGATTCTTCAACCAATGAATTGTTCCTACCATGTGCTGGAATACAAATAGAGGCAAAGGGGAGTTGCTACCCTCAAAGAACTTACAATCAAATAGGGCAGAAAACATACAAACAAATATAAAGCAAGCTATGGATAGGATAGAGAGGACATCATTAACAGAGAAAAGGCACTAGAATTAAGAAGTGCTGGGATTAAGGCAGATTTGGCCATCTAGATGCCCCTGAGATCCCTTCTAACTTGGAGATTTTCTTATTCTGTGACTCCTTGTCTTCATCAATCGATCTGTCAATTAATGAATCCCCAAGCATTTATAAACTGTTAAGATTATAAAATGCCCTAAGTTTGACAAAGTGCTTAATGTATATCATCCCATTTTATCCCCACAATAATCTATGAGGTCGAGGCTATTAGGTTTCCCATTTTACAGATAATGAAACTGTGTTTCCCCCCATCTCACATGATGGCATGGCCTTACTCCTTACCAAGGCTGACCCCTCTACTTGCTTCATTCCATTGCATCTCCTCCAGAGGATTGTCCCCACTCCCACTGATTTTCAATCTTTATTCCTTTCATTACTCTTTTTTACTGCCCACATGCATGCCATATATCCTCCATCCTCAAACAACTCTCATGATCTTTCTACCCCACTATCATCCCATATCTCTTCTGCCCTTTGTAACTAAACCCTCAAAAAGACTGTCTATAATAGGGGATTCTACTTTGACTCCTTCCAATTTCTACATAATCTTTTACAATCCAACTTTCAATCTTGTCTCTCTCCAAATTACTTATGATCTCCTAGTTGTCAAATCAAGGGCCCTTTCTTATTCCTCATTTTACTTGACCTGTGGATCCCTTTCCTCCTTGATACTCTCTTCTCTCCAGATTTTCAGAACACCCCTCTCTCCTGGATCTCCTCTATCTTCTCTGACCAGTCTCCTGTCTCTTTTGCTGGATCTTCCTCCAAATCATGCCCTCTAACCATAGGTGTCCCTCAGGATTCTGTCTTAGGCCCTCTTCTCCATCTGTACTACTTCATTTGGTGATCTCATCTGCTTCCATGGATTTAATGACCATCCCTCAGCTGAGGATTCTCAAATCTGCTTATCCTGCTCCAACATGTCTGCTGACCTCCCACCTCACATCTCCACTCACCTTTGTGATATATCATATTGGGTATCCAGTAGCCATCTTAAACTGAACTCATTATCTTTCTCCTTAAAACTTGCCCCACCTCCTAATTTCTCTATTACTGTCAAAGTTCATCCACTAGCAGCCATCCTGGTTCTGCTCATTTCACTAATCATTGGTACATATAAGTCCCTCCAGGCCTCTCTGAAGGTTTCCTTTTCATCCTTTCTTATAGTAAAATAATATTCCATTACATTCATATACCACAATTTAGTTCAGCCATTTCCCAATTGATGGATATCCCCTCAATTTCCAGTTCTTATCCACCACAGAGATGCTATAAATATTTTTGTACATGTGGGCCCCTTTTCCATTTTTATGATCTCTTTGGGATACAGCCCTAGAAGAGATATTGCTGGATCAAAGGGTATGCACATTTTTGTAACCCTTAGGGCATAGTTCCAAATTGCTTTTTCAGAATGCCTGGATTAGCTCACAGCTTCACCAACAATGAATTAGTGTTCCAAAACTCCCACATCTTCTCCAACATTTGTCCTCTTCCTGTTTTGTCAGGTTAGCCAATCTGATAGGTGTGATGTGGTACCTCAGAGTTGTTTTGATTTACATCTCTCTAATCAGTCATGATTTAGAACATTTTTTCATATGACTATAGATAGCTTTAATTTCTTACTCTGAAAACTACCTGTTCATATCCTTTGACCACTTATCAATTGGAGAATGACTTGTACTCTTGTAAATGTAAAGCAATATTTAAACCCAAATTTTCTTTCAAGTTTTGCTTCTAACATTTAATACCTGTGTAACCTATGAGGCACGGTGGATTGAGCACTAGGCATGGAGTTTGGAAGACTCCCTTGTGAGTTCAAATCAGGCCTGAGACACTTACTATCCATGTGATCCTGGGCAAGTCACTTAACACTCTTTGCCTCAGTTTCCTCACCTATGAAATGATGAAATCTGAGTAAATGGTCCCTGAGGTTCCTTTAACCTTAAATGTCTATTTCTACAATTTGTTATTATTGTCAAGGATGTCTCCTCACATATGCCCAGGTAAGTTAACCTCTTTTTGCCTCCATTTTTTCATCTATAAAGTTAGGGAGTTGTGGAAATATCTCCAAGGTATCTTCCAGCTCAATAATCAATGATTCTAAAAATCTAGTACTTGTGATTGCTAGGAATAGAAAGTTAATATACAAAATACATAAAGCAATACATAATGTACAACAAAAGTTTGGCTACCTTTAGAATATGGCCTTTTAGAATCCTCTAGCTTCCAGAATCTGAAAGTAACTCCTCCAATGTCTTTCTCAGTGAAATAGCCTAAGAACCCAGGAAAAGTGAAGATAGTTGGGAACATCCCAACGAAAGCTTCTACCCAGGAAGCTGCAGTTAGTGACAGTATGTATGGTGTTACAGGGACATGCTCACTCATTCTGCTTTCCATCTTTTCAGGTTCTTTTGAGTCCCCCCACCAATTTTTACAATTTAAATGCAGGTTCAGAATGGTACCATTCAGATAGGCCACAAAGTGGGCACTAGGACCCAGTAAGGAGACAATCAATCTCACCTGGAATTCCATGCTTGCCCCACCCTAATTCTCCACCCTGTCCATACAGCTTAAATCAAAGTTCACTCAAGGGGTAAACAAGCCAATCCTCCAGGGATCAAGGTGCAGACTCACCCACCCTCTGCTCACAAATATCTTCAAACCACTCCTACTGTCTGTATTTTACATCCACCCAATCACATTTAATATTATTCTCTTCTTCTCATGCCAATATTCAATTTAGTTTTTTTCCACAGCCAATCAGTAATATATGCATACAAAACCAGGGAATGCCCTGACTGCTTCTTAATGAATTTGGGAGTGGAGTGGGGCAGGGACACAGAATTAATGGCTCCATTTTTAAGCATAAGGCCCCTAGAGAACCTGTTACCTTGTTGTGCATCTTTTGGGCTGGATCTATGATTTCATTCCTATAGGAAACTCTCTGTGTGTAAAAGCCAGTTTGAATCTGTAGACTGTAACCAAAGAGAGCCAATAGAGACATTGAATCTTTAAGGAACTTGCTCTGGGACAGGCGGCCACTCCTGTTCTGAGTCGTCTTCTCTTTGCTCCCTAGACTACTTCACTTGTTGATCTCCTCAGCTCCCATGATTTCAACGATCATCTCTAAACCGATGCTTCTCAAACCTATTTATCCAGCCCTGACCTCTCTCTTGACTTCTAGTTCCCTATCTCCAAACGCCTGATGGAGATCTCAAACCAAATGACTCCTAGATATCTCAGATTAGACCTATCCAAAGTGGGATGGCACCCATTATCTTTCCCCTAAAATCTTTGGTCTCTTCTTAATTTCTCTGTTACTGCTGAGGGTGCCACCATCCACGTCACCAAGGTTCTCTCCCTGGGCATCTTCCTTAACTCCTCACCCTCTTTCATCCCCATATCCAATCTGTTCTCAAGACCTGTCAATGTCACCTTTCCAGCACCTCTGATATCTACCCCCTTCTCTCCTCTGACTTTGTCAGGCACATATCACCTCACATTAGTTGGTGAGGTGATTGCAATAGCTCGCTGGTTGGTCAGTAATGAGATGGCACAATAGATTAATTAGTGCTAGATACTGAGTCAAGATGACCTGGATTTAAGTCCTGCTTTAGATACTAAGTCCTTGGAAAAATTATTCAATCTTTGTCTGCCTCAATTTCCTCATCTGTAACATGGGGTTATTAATAACACCTGTTTCCCAAGATTGTTATGAAGATCATATGAGAACATTTGTAAAGTACTTTGCAAGTCTTAAAGTATTATATAAAGGTTAACTGTGAGTCTTTCCCCCCTCCAGTTCATGCTCTACTCAGTTGTCAGGTTGGGGTTGGAGAAAGTTGGCATAGCTAGGTGATACAGTTGTTAGAATCCCAGCTTTGAGGTTAGGAGGACCCAAGTTCAAATCTTTCTCGGACACTAGCTGTGTGATCCCTGGGCAAATCTCTATTTGCCTCATGTGTAAGATGGGGATAATAGCACCTACCTTTCAGGATTACTGTGAGAATCAAACGAGATAACATGTAATAACCACTATAAAAATGTTAGCTATTATTATCTTCCTAATGTACAAATCTGACCATTTTACCCCCTACTCAATAAACTCCCTTCTGCCTCCAGGATCAAATACAAAAATCTTCTCTTCGACATTCCAGCTCCTTCACAACCTTCCCAGTGTTCTTGCAAGTTACCCCTCACCCATGTACTCTTCGATCCAGTGACACTGGTTCCCTGGTTGTTCCATGAACAAGACAATCCATTGGCAGGCTCCAGGTATTTTCTCAGGGCTGAACCCTATGCCTGAAACACTCTCCCATCTCTTCTCAGATGGCTGACTTCCCTGGTTTCTTTTCATTCCCAACTAACATCCTACCTTCTACAGGAAGTCTTCCCCAACCCTTATTTCCAGTGCTTTCCCTTTGTTAATTATTCAGCATTTTATACACATTATTTCACTTGATCCTCATGATAACCTCATGAGATAGGTATCATTATTAGAAACTGAAGCAGGCAGTGGTTAAGTGACTTTCCCACAGTATCTGGGAGGTATAGAAGGTATTTGAGGCGAGATTTGCCCTCAGTCAGGTCTTCCAGACTTCTGCGCACTTTTGTGCCACCTAGTGGAAGAGGAGTGATTGTAATAAGCTACCATCCTCACACTCCTTGATCATGAGTATTACACAAGGCTCTGTCCTGGTCCCGCTAACCTTCTCTCTCCATGCTCTCTCTAGACAAATTCATCAGCTCCCATGGGCTTAGTTATACCTCCTGTACATATGACTCACATATGTATCTATGGGGCACCAGTGTCTCCCATGAACTTTAGTCTATAGATATCTCAAACTAGATGTTTTGCATGCAAATCAAACTCCGTGTTTCAGAAATAAAATTCGTCATCTTTCACTCCTCCCAACCATGGCCCTTTCCCAGATTTTCTCTTATGACCAAAGTTATCACTATCCTCCTAGTCATTGGTCACCCTGGCTCACAATTTCATCATCATACTTAATTCCTTGCTCACACTTACCTCACATGTATATTCCAAGTCAGTCATCTAAGTGACGCAGTGTTTAGAAGTGCTGGGGTTGAGGTCAGCCCTGTCTCAGGTGTCCTCAGCTTTAAAAATAGGAATGATTGTGTGTAGATTTGGGCAAGTCACTTAACTATTTTTGCCTCAGTTTTCTAAATTGTAAAATTAGGATAATGATTGCAGCTACCTTGCAGAGTTGCTTGAAAATCAAAAGAGATAATGTCTGTAAAGTGTTTAGCACAGTGCATGAGACTATTTCAATGTCATATTGGGTTATTGTAGTGAGAATCAAAGAAGATAACATTTATAAAATATTTTGCTGACCTTAAGTAGTCATGTAAATGCTAATTATCATTAATGCCAAATCTTGCCTTCACCTCATCTTTTGTATATGTTCCCTTCTCTGTACTCACATGGTTGCCACCTAATTCAGTTCCTTATCAACTCTTACCTGGGCTACTGCAATAGACTTCTTCTCAGTCTGCCTGTCTCCCACTCCAATCTTTCTCTGCTTAGCTGCCAAACTGATTATCCTAAAGTTCAGCTCTCAACAAATTCTCTCCCCTACTTAATAAAATTCAGTGGCTCCCTATTACCTCTAGAAGCAAACGAGCTCCTGTGTGATGCTTAAGTTTTGTCATAACCTTGTCTTTTTCTGTCTTCCTTTACATTTTTCCTGCTCATCCACTTGACTATCCAGTCATATTTGGCTGGCTTTTGGACTTTTCCACACACAAGGCACAATCTCCATGTCTTTGGACTGCTTGTCTTCCAAGAATAGAGTGCTTTTTCTCCTCACCTCTATATCTTAGACAATTCAAGTCAACAAGCATTTATCAAATGCTTGTTACATGCAAGATATTGTGCTAAATGCTGGAGATACAGAGAAAGGCGAAAGAAACCAAAAAGCTCAGCTCCAGCCTCTGGAAGTTCCCAGTTTAAAGAGGGAGAAAACATGCAAATAACTATGTACAAACAAGACTATTTTTGGTCAGTCTTGTTCGATTCTCTGTGACCCCATTTGGGGCTTTCTTGGCAAAATGCTGGAATGGTTTGCCATTCCCTTCTCCAGTTGATTTTGTAAATGAGGGAACTGAGGCAAACTTGACAGGGGCACACAGCTAGTAAGAGTCTGAAGGTAGATTCGAATTCAGGAAGAAGAGTGTTTCTGACTTCAGGAAAGAAGTTCTATCCACTCAGCTATATAGCTACCCTTGCAAATAAGATACATACAAGCTAAATTGGAGGTAACCAAGGGAGGGATGGCTTATTTCAGAAGGTAGGGTTGTAGATGAGAACTGAAGGAATCCAGAAAAAGGAAGAGAAAGAGACAGGGACAGACAGAGAAACAGAGAGACAGAAAGAGACAGAGAGAGAGAAACAGAGAGTGATAGAGACAAAGACCAAGACAGACACTGACAGAGAGAGACAGAGATAGAGAGGCAGAGACAAGAGAGACAGAAAGACACAGAGAGAAAAACAAAGAGAGACAGAGTCAGACAGAGACAGAGAGAATGACAGAGACAGAGAGACAGAGAAACAGAGAGACAGAGAGAGACAGACTGAGACACACAGAGAGAGACAGAGGAGAGAGAGAGAAAGAGAAAGAGAGAGATAGGTGACCATACCTACACTTAAATCAACTCCTGCATCCTTCCTGAGATCAGCTAGGTACTGTTCCCTCTGATATGATGTGGAAACGCCTCCCCCGTGTGGTACTGATGTACTATTACAGGCACTGGTCCACTCCTAGGTGAGAGGTTCCATCTACAATCATTTCAATTCAACGACCACCTTTCTTCAAGCACCTTCTATGTGTCAGACATCATTGGAGCTGAGCAAACAAAGAAAATCACGAGATTGCCCCAGCCCTCGAGAGATTTAGGTACTCATGATGTTTTCTTTCAGCAAAGGAGCTCTCCATATTTCCACTGTCTGGTTGACTTCATGAATGAGACAGATCAGAATGAGAATTCTGATTCTAGATTCCTGGAAGTTTAGATCTGAAAGGGACCTTAAATTCCACTCTCCTTAATTCATTCCCAAATTCTCACTCTACCTTCTAGTGCCTGGTGTTGTGTTCTGCCCATGGTAGATAATCAGTGAGTGTCAAAAAGCAAAAGAATGCTAGAATTCTCTCAACTAGAAATGACCTAATTCTTACTATGGATGGGAAAATTGAAGCCCAAAGTGGGAAAGTGACTTACTGAAATTCACAAAGTTAATGCCAGAATCAGGACTACAATCCAGTTCTTCTGATTCTCAGGAACAAGACGTGATCATGAAGTATACATACATACACACATATATGCACAGATATGCTGGAGTTACTTCAAATGGATTTTCAGAGCCAATTGTTAAATTTTCAATGTGAGCATTTACACCTCAGAAATTTCCAAATGTTCCACATTGAGGCTTGATGTTAATGTGAACAATGCAGAATAAACTTTTTCTGCATATATTTTCTCCTGGAGAGACGATTGTTAAATATTCACCACACACACACCTCTCCCCCGTTCCCAAATGGCCTTATTCATATTGCAGGTGCCATATTAACTGAGCAGCTGAGTCTTTACTATTTGTTCTTGAGTCTGTAAGAGACTTTAATGACTTTAATTAGAAAATTTTCAGAAATCAAATACAATAGAATCAGAGACTCAAGGAGATGGAAGAGACCTCAGGGACCATTTAGTCGGAGTTGTACTTGAATGGAATTTCCTCCAAGCTAAGATGACAGGGACTCATCTAGTCTTGGTTTTAATAGCTAACACACAGGAAGTGCTTTGCAAACCTTAACGTGCTATAGAAATCCTAGGTATTCTTATTTTCATTATCATTATTTTTCAATATTATTAGCCTCAAGTGAAGGGAATCCCCCAGTACTTTTCAGTACAGTCTATTATAGCTTTAGACATCCAGAATCAATCATTAGGAAGGTTTTCCTTTATTGCTGTTCAGTCATATCCAACTCTTCATGACCCACCCCCTGTCCCTTTTTCTGCCACTCTGTCTTATTTCATGGTGAAATTGGATGGGGAACTGCACAGGCCAGGAAAAAAATGGTGCAATGGATTGGTTGTGCCACTTGGGTCAGGAAAGTTCTAGGTTCAAATTCTTTCTTGGACTCTTACTGGATGTATGACCTTTGATAAGTTCTTAACTTCCTTGTCCCTCAGTTTCCTTATCTGTAAGAAGAGGGAGTCGGCCTCTATGATCTCTCTCAGCTCCCAATCTATGATTGTATAACTATGGGATGTTTAATTTTTTTGTTTCATGGGTTGCCAGGGTCAAAGAATTCACCACCTGGTGGCCAGTCTACCAGTGATAGGCATTTCTGTTCTGAACTGTATTACTCCTCAGGCCACAGATTCAGTCTGCCACTTGGATCTCACTGGAAACATTTTCAACAAGGTAGAACCTCTCAGAACTTGTAGCAGAACCTTGTAGAACTCTGGGTCCCTATACAAAGCATGGGAGCAGGAATGCATGGAGGCAAGGAGAAAAGTAGTGAGATGATTCACATTTCTATAATCATTTCAGGTTTAGGGAATACTTGGCTGGCCCCCAACTCCAAATATTGCACTCCCAGTATCGTTCAACCATCCCAGGATGCCAACACATGTAAGCTCAGTAAGGTACCTGGTGAAGACACTCACACAAAAAGGATTTAAGTTGGATGGAGTTTTGGGTGCCATCTAACCCACCCTCTTCATTTTCATAGATGATGAAGCTGAGTTCCAGAGAAGTGGAGTGTCTTGCTAAAATCAGTAAGCATCAGAGATAGGACTTTAACTTAGCTGTTTGGATTTCAAAGCTTGGGTCCTGTCTATTGTACCACCTACATGCTGCTTCTATTCTCTTCTTACTTTTAGTTTAGTTGTGTGTGTGTGTGTCGTGTGTCGTGTGTGTGTGTGTGTGTGTGTGTGTTCTTTTCATCAGGTGGGTGGTTTGGGAGCTTTGTGGGATTTTTTAAATTTTTTACGGGCGAGTTAGAATGGATGGAATTTGCAGAGAGAAATATCTCCTGACTATTATCATAGTCCAACAATGCAATTAGTCACCTTAGGATACTGAAGAGTCTCCCTCAACGGAAGCCTTCGAGATGAGGCCAGATGACTACTTCCCGATGGGTTATAGTATAGATTCTTTGTGCAAGGGCAGGTTAGATTTGATGGCCTTGAAGGTCCTTTCCAATTCTAAGAGTCTTTGATTGTAGTCTAAAAAACTTCTGAAGCATGAGTCACTGCTGCAACATTCCCAATAAGAGTTGTTTATCCAGCTTCCCCTTGAAGACCTCTGATGACAGTGAACTCACTACCTCTTGAGGCATCCCATTCCACTACTGGCATCTCTCATTGTTAGACTACTTTATTTAAGACTGAGTTAAAATCTACCTTCTGTAGATTCTAACCATTGATCCTAGTTCTGTCTTCTGAGACAAGAAGAATTGGCCTAATTCCTCTTCCACTTGAGGACACAATTATAAGTCCCATTATGACCACCTGTTACTTATGTGACTTTGGACAAATCATTTAACCTCTCTGGGACTGAGTTTCAGTCTCTGTAAAATGAAGGTATTGGCTTATTCAAGCCCTAAATTTATGAACCTCTGACTGGCATCGTCCCATCTACTTAACCAAACTCAAACTTATTCAAACTCTCTCATTCTCCAATATTTTACCAAGTCCCTCTTTAAAGCCAAGTAGTCTCTGACCTACATTCTTCAGCAAAAATCTAAGCATACATTCATTACATAGGCCATTTCTCCCCCTACTGCCTCTCAAAATACTCATAAATCACACTTTGAGAGTGCATTCTTTCTTTGCATCTTTTTCTAATCAGAGGCTAATGGCCATATATCCACACCCCAGGAGTCTGGGGTTCTTTGTCGTCTGGTGCCTGGAAAAAATGCTTAGGAACAGATGTCCATGTAGCCTAAGGAACTCTGTCAGCTGGGATCGGATCCAGGATTTTCATACCTCTGTATATAACTTGGTCCTGGCCAGTGGTGCTAATGAAACCCAGGTTAAGGGTTTGATCTGAAGAGAAAGATGCTGTTCCATGGCCTTAGGCTGTGCCCTTCACATTGGCTAATAGCATACCACCATCTTGGGAATGGATGTCATTAGTCCTAGGGAACAGAAAATGTGAAGAGGGAGTAGTAAAGGAAATACAGACTTCCTAAGAAGGACTCAGAGTTTTCCTAGCTGAGGGTAGAGTAGTAGAATGATTTGTTTTCACAATATGTCACATTTTTTTCTTCTCTTATTTGCCAATAAGTTACCCATTTTTGGAAGCCCAAAGAATGATCTAGGTTCTCCTACCCCATATCTTCCTTCCTGCAGGAATCTCTATTTTCTGTACAGAACAGTGGGAACAGTAAAACACATTCAGGGCCGTGCCACTTTGATGTAATACATGGGTGACCTTGAGTGTTGCCCTGTCAAATGACCTCTAGATTTCTCATTTCTGTAATAAGGATAACAGCAGTAGTCCCTCATCTTCTCTTCCCAAGCATATATGAGAATCAAAGCAAGCAATTGGTATTATAGGGTTCATAAAAATATCTTAACTCAGAAAAACTCAATTTCAATTCCGTTTTTCACTAACCTATTTGATTTTATCTTTTTTCTTCAAAATAATTTTTATTTCAAATGAAGTGGACATCTCCATGGCCATCGTAGGAATAAAAGACATAAAATTGTAGGTTTTCATTTATTAGAGGCAAGATTTGAACTCAGATTCTCTGACTCCAGAGCCTCATGCCATACTTCCTCCAAAAAGGAGGATATCCACTAAGATTAAGGGGATAAGGAATAGAAAAAGTATTTTTTCTACTATTAAGATTTATGAGCCTTAAACTCAAGACCTATGTGAGTTACTGGAAGGAATTGGGAAGAAGGGAAGGCAACTTCATTTTGGTCTTCATATTCCCAGCTCCCCTAATAGTGCCTGCTACATACTATACATATGATAAATATTTGTTAATTCATCTGTTAATTAGGACACAATAGTTGTCACCAAGAATTTTTTTAATATATGATTAATTTATTTTTTCAGATATCAACATTCACTTCCACAAGAATTTGAAATCAAGGTTTTCTCCCCATCTCTCCCCACCCCCCACCTGAGGACAGCATGTACCCCATCCACTCCTTCCTCTAGTCTGCCATCCCTTCTGTTACCCACACTTCTTCCATCCCCTTTCCCTTCATTTTCCTGTAGGCAGAATAGATTTCTATACTCCATTGCCTGTTCAGCTTAATTTCCAGATGCATGCTAAAATAATTTTTAACATTCATTCTTAAAGCTTTGAGTTCCATATTCTCTCCCTCCCTTCCCATCCACCCTCATCCAGAAAACAAGCAATTCCATATAGGTAATACATGTGTAACAATGCAAAGCACTTCCATGACAGTTATGTTGAAAAAGACTAACCACATTTCCCTCTGTCCTATCTTGACCTGCATTTATTCCACTTTCTCCTTTGACCTGTCCTCCCACAATAGGTTAGGTTCTGATTATCCCTATCCCCAGTTTGCTGTTCCTTCTATTATCTTCCCTCTCCTATCCTCTTCCCCCTTGCCTTCCGGCAGAGTGAAACAGATTTCCACACGCAATGGAATGTGTGTTATTCCCTCTTTAAGTAAAATCCCATGAGAGTAAGGCTCAATCATTTCCTTTCATCTCCTCCCTCTTCCTCTCCATTGTAAAAGCTTTCTTTCCTCTTTTATGTGAGATGATTTGCTATATTCTACCTCTCCCTTTCTCATACTCCTAGTACATTCCATTCAACAGGAAATTTTATTATTTTTTAATTTTTTAGGTATTCTTCCTTCATATCCAACTCACCCTGTGGCCTCTGTCTATGTATATGTGTGTACATACACATACACACATGCATATACATGTATACACACATATACTTATACACACATATACACATACATGCATACACACATATATGCATATATACACACATATACCCATGAACATATACACATATACACATATACACATATATAATATCCACATACATACACACCCATACATACACACATATATACATATACATATACATATACATACACATACACACATGCATATACATGTATACACACATATACCTATACACACATATACACATGTGTGCATACACACATATATGCATATATACACACATATACCCATGAACATATACATATATACACATATATAATATCCACATACATACGCACCCATGCATACACACATATATACATATACATATACATATACATATACATATACATATACATATACATATACATATACATATACATATACATATACATTCCCTCTAACTACCCTAATACTGAAGAAAGGCCTCATGAGTTAGAAATAATACCTTTTCAAGGAGGGATGTAAACAGTTCAACTTTAATGAGTTCCTTAAGCCTTCTCTTTCTCATTTACCTTTTCATGTTTCTCTTGATTCTTGTATATGAAAGTCAAATTTTCTATTTAGTTCTGTTCTTTTCAACAAGAATGCTTGAAAGTCCTATATTTCATTGAAATTCCATTTTTTCCCCTATACTCAGTTTTGCTGGGTAGGTGATTCTTGGTTTTAATCCTATCTCCTTTGACCTCTGGAATATCATATTCCAAGTCCTTTGATCCCTTAGTGTAGAAGCTGCTAAATCCTGTGTAATCCTGATTGTATTTCCACAATACTTGAATTGTTTCTTTCTGCCTGCTTGTAATATTTTCTCCTTAACCTGGAAACTCTGGAATTTTGCTACAATATTCCTTGGAGTTTTCCTTTTGAAATCTCTTTCAGGAGGTTATTGGTGAATTATTTACATTTCTATTTTACCTTCTGGGTCTAGAATATCAGAGCAGTTTTCCTTAATAATTCCTTGAAAGATGATGTCTAGTCTCTGTATTTTTTATCATGGTTTTCAGGAAGGCCAATAATTTTTCAAGTATCTCTCCCAGATCTACTTTCCAAGCCAGTTGTGTTTCCAATAAGATGTTTCACATTATTTTCTATTTTTTCATTCTTTTGCTTTTGTTTTTAATTTCTTGGTTTCTTATAAAGTCATTAGCTTCCATCTGCTGCATTCTAATTTTTTTAAAATTATTTTTTTCAGTGAGTTTTTGAACCTCCTCCATTTGAGAAATTCTGGTTTTTAAAGCATTCTTCCCCTTATTGGTTTTTTGGAACTCTTTTGCCATTTGGGTTAGTCTATTTTAAAAGGTGTTATTATCTTCAGCATATTTTTGGATCTCCTTTAGTAAACGGTTGACTCATTTTTCATGGTTTTCTTGCATTGCTCTCATTTTTCTTCCAAGTTTTTCCTCCACCTCTCTTATTTAATTTTCAAAATCCTTTTGAGCTTTCCCATGACCTGAGACAATTGCATTTTCTGATATTTTGGATGTAGAAGCATTGACTTGCAAGTCTTCCTCTAGTTGCATGCTTTGTTCTTCTTTTTCTGAAAGGATGGAAGAAAATATCTTTTCACCAAGAAAGTTACCTTCTATAGTCTTATTTTTTTTCCTCTTTTTTGGATATTTTCTCAACCAGTTACCTGACTTTTGAGTCCTTTGTCAAGTGGAGGTTATATTCTAGGGACCTGTAAGTTCTCAGTTCCTCCAAGGTGACACTATCGAAGGAGAGAAGTTTTCTCCTCTCCTGGCCTGCCCTCTGGTCTGTGAATTATCACAAGCACTCTTTTCTGCCCTGGAGCTGTGAATAGGATTCCCTCTTCACACCCACCACTAGCTTCACCATGCCAGCACTCCTTCTCACCCCAGACCACCACTGTTTACTGAGACCCAGGTCTGCTGCTAGATTCCCCCAGGGCGTTTAGGCTGAGGGTTCCAAAAGTGGTTGCTGCTGCCATCCTGGGGCTGGGGCTAGTGCCAGACCCTCTCACTTAAGTGAAAGAGCTTTCTTACTGACCTTTGAAGCTGTCTTTAGCATTTGTGAGTTGAGAAATCTGGGAACCACAGATGTTACCTGTGATACCATGCCATAGGCCTGCTCCAGTCCTGTCCATACTGTGCTTTTCTGTGTGGCCCAGGCTGGGCTGTGCTCAGCTCTGAGACCAGTGCTCTAGACCTTTCCTGTTGGCCTTACCAGCTGTCTTGGATTGGAAGTCTTTTCACTCTGTCAATTTGTGCCTTCTGCTGCTCTAGAATTTGTTTAGAGTCATTTTTGCAGGTATTTTATGGGCTATAGGGAGAGAACTACAGCAGGACCATGCTACTCCATCATCTTGGCTCTGCTTCCTGTCACCAAGTATTTTGAAGAGTTGATAGGTGGGGAGGGATTGGCCCCAGAGAAAGGAACCTGGACCATCAGGTGGAAGATGTAGAGAGGCAGATTTAGATTTGATGTTTGGGAAAACAATGGTGGCTTTCCAAAAGTACAATGGGAGAGTGGAGAATAAGATAATAGGAAGTAGTGAAATTCCTCTAGTAAAGACTAGTTGACCACTTATTGCATATTGTCAGACTTTGTATGTGTATGTTTTTGTGTGAGCATCTGTGCAGGTGTGCGTGTGCATGTGTGTGTGTTGGGGGAGGTATGTTTAGCTCTCATTCAGGTAGGGACTGGGTTAAACCAGGGAATTTTTAATCTCTGTGTGTGTGTGTGTATGTGTGTGTGTGTGTGTGTGTGTGTGTGTTTGTATTTCATGGACCCTTTTGGCAATGCAGACACCTTTCAGAATAACAGTTGTTGCCTGCATTTCTAATTGAAGGGAATTCTAAGTTTCAGTTAGAAGACAGTGAAAATAAGAATAGATGGAATACCCCCACCCATCCAAGTTTGTAGACCTGCTGAAATCTCATCTATTGAACCTTTCAGGGTCTTTGGATATTAGGCTAAGAGCCCCTGATTTCCCTCCCAGCTCTAAGATTTGAAAACTCTATGAAGCAAAGAACCTTAATATCCCAGCTGGTAGCACATTTGTTAAGGGATTTGAGAGCTTTTCAGCCTTGGATACCAAATGTTTACTAGCTCTTGGGGCTTCTGGCTCCAAGTTACTCAACTACTCAGTGGTTCCTTTATTTCTTTCATTTTTCTTAATCACCTGCAGATGACTTTAAGCACCAGGCACTGGGCTCTCAGCTCCCCCACGTTCAAAGGAGGGGTGGAACTTGTCTAGGACACAGATTCCAGATGCCAACATCCAAAGGGCCAAGTGGAGCCTTGATGTAGAAATCAATTAACATGCTCTGTACCCAAGGACTCTGACAGAGGTCATAAATAGTAACTTTCCTGCTGAGACCAATACTTAAGGACATAAGAGGTCTGGGAGGAGAAACAGAGACAGCAAGTTGACTCCACCCTGCTGGGGAAAGAGTCATGAAAGTAAAAGTTAGTTTGTGGGAGTCAGAGGCTATGGAGGAGTAAATTGTATAAAAGGTTTTGGGAAGGGGTCTTAACAAAAAACAAATAAACAGTAAAAAACCCCTTTTATTTTGTAAAAATGTAAATGAGAGCCCCAGATAGAAACCAGTAGGAAGAAAACCAGTTTTAAATAAAGAATTCTTGAATTCTTTTATGTTGTGGTGGCTTCCAATTACTCTGATTATTGCCATCATTCCTTAATTCTTTGTCTCACTAATATATTTTGTAATACTTAAACCCTCTATTCTTTGCCTTTGCTCAGTCTCTTCCCTATCCCAGGTCTTATTTACAGTATCTGTCTTGATCTATATCTATTTCTATTATCTATCTATAAATCTGTCATCTATCTACCTTCCTATATCTCCCTATCAATCTCTCTCTATCCTTCTATGTTTCTATGTACAGCTGTATGTAGAAAGATTTTTACATACTTTGCTTTTATATCCTCTTTCTTTTCTAAAACTTTCTCCTTATTCCCTTACCTAAACAACCATTACTTGTAAAAAAAAAAAAAGGTGGGATGGGAGGAAATATGAATTTATTAAACACTTACCACATGCATGAATTGTCCATAGCATGAGAGATACAAATGGAAGCAATTCCCCAATTGATAAATGGTCAAAGGATATGAGCAGACAGCTTTCCAATGAATAAATCAAAAGAATTCATACTAATATGAAAAAATGCTCTAAATCATTATTGATTAGAGAAATGCAAATTTAAAAACGTGAGATATCATTTTACACTTACAAGATAGGCTAAAATGATTGAAAGGGAAAACAAAAAAATGTTAGAGGAGATGTGGAAATATTAGGACACTCTTCCATTGTTGGTGGAATTGTAAAATGATCCAGCCATTTTGGTGAGCAATTTGGAATTATGCCTAAAAGTTATTAAACTTCCTATATCCTTGACCCAGCAATAATATCATTATTAGGTCTATTTTTAAGAGATAATTAGGGAAAAAAGAAAAGAAACTACATGTTCTAAAATGTTTATAGAACTTCTATGGTGGCAAAGAGCTGGAAATTTCAAGCATGCTCATCAACCAGGGAATGACTGAACAAGTTGTGGTATATGATTGGGATGAAATAGTACTGTATAATAAGAAAGGATGAGCTCTCTGGTCTTAGGAAAGCATGGAAAGACCTGCAGGAAATAATGAAGAAGGCAATGAGCAGAACCAAAAGATTATTGTATAAAATAACAGCTTATATACAGACACATATATGTGTGTGGATATGTGTATGTATATATGTGTATATTTATATGTATATATTTAATAAGCATGTATGAATACAATTTTACATATATACACATATATTTATATACATCTATATCTCTATCTATCTATCGATGCTTGTTTCTAATGGTGGTCATTGGGGCAGATGGAGAGAAGGAAAAAAAGAAAAAAGAAATTTACATGATAATTTTGTTGTATATTTAAAATGAATAGCTAGTTACTCATAGCAGATTTGCCATTTCGTGTGCAACCGTCTCTTTCATTATACTATGTTATTTCATAAATTAAAAATAAATTTAAGAAAAATAGAAGTAAAAAGAAAAATTCTGGTTGCTCCTGAAGAACTGACATTTTACAGGAAATACTTTGCTCAAATTGTGCTTTATTAGTTCAAACATTTATGGAGGAAGACAGTACACAAAAGAAAACTGAAAGGGTGGGATGGAGACTGGTTTTGAACTTTATAAGTTAAAAACCAGAGCTGGGAGGAGAATGAAGATTGACTTTGGCCTCTCCTTAAAATGGAGGCCCCAGGAGGAACTCACCAGTGGGAAAAGGGGGTGGCTATCATGATATTCCAGGTTGAGAAGGCTGTAAGGGTGATTGGATGTCCCAGGACCAGAAGGTCGCAGGCATTGAGGGAAGTTCCAGATTGTGATAGCAGCAAAAGCTTTGAAAGAATACAAAGGAAAAGAAAAAGTGGTTCTGCAAACCTAATCAGAGGATCAGTTGCTCCCTTGGTACTTGAAATATTTCAGAGCTCCAAACCTCAGCTCTGCAAAGAGGAGGAGGTAAATTTTCTCATTCTTGGTCATTTTAGTCACAAAAGTTTTAGTTGGGAGTGTTTTGTTCTTTCTTAGCAGTATCTTTTTACATATTTGTAGTCATTATGTATATCATTTTTCTGATCCTCCTTATTTTGCTGTCTATTCATATGTTCCTTCAATTCTTATCTAAATACTTCATAGTTTTTTTTTTTTTTTATGGAGCAGTAATGTTCCATTACATATATGCACCAAATTATTTAACCTTCCCTCAATTAATGCTTAGTTATTTTCTTTCACTTCTTTGCTTCCATAATAAAGTACTTATGTGAATATTTTGTTGCATATGCATTCTTTTTTTTATTTCCTAGGATATATGCAGAACAATGAGATCTCAGAGTCAAAGGGTATAGAAATTTTAGTCATTTTTTTTAACTTAATGCCACATTGCTTTCCAGAGTGATTTGACCACTTCACAACTCAATCAACAATGTATTAGTCCTGCCATATTTTCCTAAGTCTGACAACATGGACAATTTCTGTCATCCTAATTTGTAAGGTAAAATGAAAACTCAGAACTGTTTCAGTTTTCTTTCTTTTCTCCTACTCTTAATGACTTCTATCCTAGAGATAATCTCTATCATAATATTAGTGATTGAAATCAACCTCTTGTAGAGTTGTTAATAGTTTGGGAATTTTCCTTTGAGAAAAATTTGTTCATATATTTTGATCACCTGTAACATCTTCTTTCCCATTCTTTGGCTATAGAATTTCTATTTAATTTTTAAAAGAAGTTAGATGGTATAGTGAATAGTCTTTCTTTCTTTCTTTCTTTCTTTCTTTCTTTCTTTCTTTCTTTCTTTCAGGAAATGGGAATTGGGAAGACTTGAGTTCAAATCCTACCTGAGATGCTTCCTAGTTGTGTGACATTGGGCCCGTCATTTAACTTCTTGATGCCTTAGTTTTCTCAAATGGGAATAATAATCAAGCTCATCACAAGGTTGTTGTGAGAATCAAGTAACTTAAGAAGTAAAGCACTTGTGTAAACCTTGAAGCACCACATAAATGATGATGATGAAGCTGATGATGAAGATGATGATGGCAATGACGATTATGAAACTTAATTCTCCCTTCCTTCAGGAATTTTTACTGAATTTGTTTTATAGTCCTCTCCTGCACTTTCATTTAGCTCCTTGCATCACAATTATCTGAATATGTCATAACCTCCTATTGAGCGGTAACACCTATAAAGTTTAGAGTTTAAGCTATTTTTTTTGCCTTCCTGAACAAGTACCACAGTGCCCAGACATGGCACATATTTAAGAAGTGTCTGTTTAAGCATGCAACAACTATTTTTGTGTGTGAGGTTCTGTAAGGGATCCAAAGATTAAGTTCTGCTTAGGAGAGAAGGATCAGGGAAAGCTTTATGAAGGACGTAGAGTTTTATCATTTGAGGGCAAGGTTGGAATTTAACTGATGGAGATAGGAGAAAAGCATCCTGGGTATATTCTGTGCCTACCACACTACCTACCTTTCCTATTACCCTCATTTAAAGAATCAGTTGACACTTACTATGTGCTCAGTACTTTTCTCATTGTTCTGGAGCAACAGTCTCCAAAGTAGGAATCATGGTTCTCTGGAGGATGCACCCCCAAGGGGTGTGTGTATGATCAACCAATCAGAGGGATGGGAGATGAGTCACTTCTCAATGTCCCTGCAATAGTCAGTCATGGAGACTGTCCCTGGCACAGTCAACCTTTCCTCATCTCCTATCACTCACTCAATTAATTCTTTTCTTTTTCCATACATTCTCCCAATCTCCCCTCTTCCCTGTGATAGACATGTGGTCTTTTAGAGACACACCAATGCATGCACAGAAGCAGTTGCTCAAGTGCCCCTCAATCCTATTATACTTATTCATACACACACACACACACACACACACATATATACATATATACCCATATATAATATATACATATATGCATATATATATGTTTGTGTGTAAGGATATACGTATGTATGTATGTCTATATGCATGTTTGTATATATGAATGTATATATGAGGGAAGAGTCAAGCCATCTCTCTCTCTCTCTCCTTCCTCTCAGCTAGGTGGCTCAGTGGATATAGTGCCAGCCCAGAAGTCAGAAAGACTCATCTTCATAAGTTCAAATCTGGTCTCAGACACTAGCTGTGTGACCCTAAGCAAGTCACTTAACATTGTTTACTTCAGTTGCATCTCTGCAAAATGAGTTGGAGAAGGGAATGGCAAACCTCTCTAGTATCTTTGCCAAGAAAATCCCAAAAGTGATCTCAAAGCCTAAAATACAGCTCAAAGGACCTGACAATAGTAAAATACCTATAGAGAGAGAATGACCAAATCGGGATATTACTCTTATTGTTTTAAGATAAAATCTCTTAAAGAAAACACAAGCCTCCAGCTCTCCAGACACAACCTTAGCTGTTTAGAAGGCCAAAACTCCACTCTGCATCTTAACTCAGCAGCTGAATTTGACACCATTGTCTTTTTCTGCCATTTTCCTCTTTGCGATCCCCAACTCTCACCCCTACTTCCCAGAACTTGTTGCTGTCATCACGTTTCCACCAAGACAAAGAGACAGCAAATATATCTGGCAACATCCCATGAATAGCAACTAGCAACAGGAGGGATTTATAGCAGGACGGAGGAAATAGCTTGGTTCATGTGGCTGCGAAATTGTCTGATTATTAAGAGGTTGAGCCCATGGCATCCTAATATTCTCTTTTCATTGATTTCTCTTCTCTCTCCCTTGAGCAACATCAGATAGATCCAAACTCTTAACTTCTGGATGTGCACCCATCTATCCATTCATTCACTTGGAACAAACTCAGTACCTTATATGCACATATTTCTTTGAATATTGTCTCCTCCATTAGAATGTGAGTTCCTTGAGGGCAAGGACTTGTTTGTCATTTTTTCCTATTTTTAGCACTTTCTACAATGTCTAGTACATAATAGAAGGTTAATAAATTCGTTGATTATTGATTCAACACTAAAGTATTTTCAAAATATATCTGTAATCTCATTGAATTGCTATTCTATGCAGGGATGAGGTTTATGGATGATCTATGCATGTCTATTCTGTACAGGTCTTGTCAATGGTATCCCCTAAATTCACTAATGGGAGGTCACCCAATGTGTTGGGGTCTTCCTCACTTTCTCTTGACATTACAAGCATTCCATTGGGCTTGTGGGTTGCCTGTTGATGCCACATGTTGAATTTTGTGCTTCAACAATTCTCCAATAACCTCCTTTATTCAGCATGTTGATCTTGATTCCTTCCTGACAATATGTTCATACTCATCATTTGTCTCTCAATTACATAAAATTCAAATTCTTTTTCCTGGTTTTCAAAGCTCCATATAATCTTTCTGGCTTTATCTCATATGACTCCTTTGCACTTCTCCTTTGCTCCAGACAAAATGGCATCATTTTTCATCCCCCACATTCACCTTGTGCTTTCGCAACTCTGTCTTTAGAAAAGGAAACTAGGTGGTGATGATATAGTGGATAGAGCCTTGGACATGGAGTCAGGAAGACTCAAATTCAACCCTGTTGCCTATGCTTACTAGAATTGACATCTCAGGGACCTTACTTACTTCTCATAAGCTTTATTTTTTCACCTGTAAAATGGGATAATAATAACATAAAAGGATCAAATGAAATAAAATATTCCTGGAATTTTTCAAAACCTGGAGGGTTAAATACGGGTTAGCTATTTATTCAAGATATTAATAAAATGATTGAATGAAAAAAAATATTCAGCTCCAGGGATACAAAAAATAAAACCAAAACTGTGTCCCTGCCATAAAAGGACATGACTGAATTTGTTCTCTCCTCCATCCCTCCCCCATGTCCAATCAATGCTGTCACCTTGTTCTAATTATGACAATTAAAATGCATATAATGTTTTAAGGTTTATAAAAGACTTTACATGTATTATATTATTTTACCCTCACAATAACCCTGTGAGGTAGATACTTTCATTATCATTCCCACCTTCAATGCCTCATTCAGCTTCCATGCCTTCAAAAACGATTTTCATTATCCTTGATACTCATAAACTGTCAGTCTTCTCTCCCTCCAGAAACGACCTAACACTTACATATATGTTTGATCTTAAGATATCTTCTCCAGGCTTTTCAGACAACATCTGAGGTATTGGATTGTATGGAATGTTACACTTTAGGAGGGACATTGAGGCGCTTGAGAGTGTCCTGAGCATCATGGCTTGGATGGTGAAGGATCTGGAGCCCAAGCCAGATGAATATTGTTTGAAAGATGGAGAGAAAAGACTACCTAACAGTTAGTAATTCTAATACTGTCCTAAGGAGGCTCCTCTTTTTTCCCACTGGAAAATCTATCAATATCATAGATCATAGGGTTAGAGCTAGAGGAGGTATTAGAGTTCCCTGAGTCCAGTTTTAGTGATTTTACTCCCATTATCTCATTTGGTCCTCACAACAAGCCCAGGAGGCAGGTGTCATTATTATCCTCATTTTACAGATGAAAAAACCCAAGGTGAAGGTATTTGCTGAGGCGGGATTTAAACACTGGTCCTTAGACTCTTAGGCCAGCCCTCTTATCTACTTTTCCACACTGTCTTTCTCTCAAGAATTCTGCCCTCTGACAGTTGAACAGACAGAAGACTAGGACAGCAGTTCCCTGTTAGGACTCAACTCAAGGGGGCTGACTTGTTCCTCTAAAGAACAGAAATTTATCCCTAAAGTCATTAAAGGTCACTAGACTTCTAGTTTCTTCTTCTAGGATGTCACAATGGGCTATGTCAGCCCCCTTTCTCTCTGCCCCAACTACCACCAATATGGAAGCAATAACTTGTCTGTTACCTGCCTTAAAAAAAAACAAAACAGAAAAGTCTGATGTGTAATTCTCTTATTTTTTATATCCAGCTGGTTTTTCCTTTGTCTTAAGTAGGGACCATACTCACCCACAGTTTGGACAGGTATCAGATATAGACTTTATGGCTTATTTAACCAGCTCTGTAAAGGTAACACACAGACACGCATAATGTTGGATGTACAAATGGAGAAAAATGAAGCAAAAGATGTAACTAACTGGTGCATATCCAAATTGGGTATTCTCTAGGTTTCCAGATATCATTGTCCCTGCCTTATGGAATGAAGACACAGCGGCAATAAGGAGGTGGAAGGTCAACAGGTGGAGCCCAAATCAGCAGGTCTTAGACTGTGTTGTATAGGAGAGAGAAGAGAATTGCTTCATAGGTAACTGATTGCTTCATAGGTAAAGTCTCCCATGAACAAGATGAGAGACTATTGAATAGAACATGGCAGGATTTCTGAGATCAGAATGACTCTACCAGAAACTATGAACTGGGTAAGAAGAAAGCAAATCTGTCAAGGGCTACTACCCTTGTCACATAGGAATCTTTTCACCCTGTTCAATGTAGGACCAGTCTTACTAAATTCCAGTAAATAAATATGAGAGAGAGAGAGAAAGAGAGATAGAGAGAGAGAGAGAGAGAGAGAGAGAGAGAGAGAGAGAGAGAGAGAGAAGGGAGGGAGGTACAGGAGGAGGAGGGAGGAAGAAAGAAAGACAGTCTTGGGAAATTTGTAGTTCAGAACAAACATAAAAATCCACCAGAAATGACTTTGGAGAATATTATCTTTAATGATTGTCATAAATACGTTCAACAATTGTTTCTGAAAGGATCAAAGCTAGAAGAGTCCTTAGAGAAATTCACTCCCATCCCTTCATTTTTAAAGATAAGGAAACTGAGACCAAGAAAAGAAAGTGACTTGCTCATGGCCTCAGAGTCATAACTGGCCAACTGCAGGTTCAAAGTCTGGTCTCAGCTCTGAAGCCAGAACTCCCTCCCTCTACACTACTCTAAAATATGACAATGGATGCTTTTCCTGGGCCTCAGTGGTCCTAACTTGATACAAAATCCATTGGAATTCCCATATTCTAGCAGAGGGATGGATAAAGGAGATACTTAAAAAGCCGGTCGCTTATCTTTTCTCCCAAAAAGTCACTATTCTCAGAGAGGGTGAGGATCTACAGTCTTCATTCCTGCCCCATCCTCCAGAAGAGAAGAAAATCATGTCATAGAGTGAGATCTGACCATGTGTCCCTCCAGAGGGGAAAAGAAAGGACACATGAATGGGGGCAATTTTTTGCTGTACTGATAACTCAGAAGGCAAGAGAGCAAGAAGAGAGTAAAACCTGGGTCTGAAATACACCTAATATTTCCTTTATAGTCCAATATGTGCCTCTGGTCATATTCCTTTGTCTAGGTTCCAGAGCTGCTTATGTCTGTCCTTTTGAGGATTAGGGACAACCTCACATATCTTCTCCCTTTCAAGGTCTTCTGGATATGAAACTCAGAGAAGGTTGCTTTCATTCCTTTACAAAGGAGCTAGTTTTAAACCAGCGTGTTCATCCACAAAGCCTCCTCCTCCAGGCAAGCAGTGGAACCTAGTTATTATTCTATCCAGGGCCCAGGTGGGAAAGGATGGTATGCACATCATGCCAACCCATTTCAAGTGACCACACGATAACTGGGGATGGCAGGAGTGCTCACTATGTTGCCAGAGATGACTGAGCAAGCAAGGGACCAAATCATCTACTCTCCTTGGCTGGCATCTTCATACAGAGGTCAGCTAACCACTTGTCAGACATGCTCTTGGGTGAGGGGTGGGGGGTTTCTTTATCCCACAGATATAGGTTGGTATAGTTGACTTCGAAGGCCGCTTCCAGATCTGAGATTTTGAGTCTAGAAAAGGGCACCTGTTGTCCTCATCCCCTGCTTTTGTCTTGCTTCATTCCTCCTCCCTTTCAGAACCACAGGGAAGGAACCTCTGATTCAAGTTCAATGTCACTTAGATCCTGATCAAAATAATTTCTCTTTCCCCAGCTGTCTGTCTAGTGCCAGGATGCTGTTCCGGAGTTAGCTGTCACAAGCCCATGCCGGGGCACATATGCCCTCCTGGCAAAGACATGACACATTCCCCTGCCATTATTAGACTACTAATGAATGGTAGAGCAAGAGAGGGGAAGAAAACAGGGTCATCAAGTGGCAGAAGCATTTTTTTAAATCCCCTGTGACATGGACAGCAGAAGGAAAGACGTGGGGAGATGCAGCTGTGCTAGCCCCAAGGGGGGGCTAAAATGCAATCATTCTGCACAGATTTTCCTCCCTCCCCTTTTTCTTTCTCTCTCTCTGACACCACGATTATTACCAGTGCTGGTAGCGATGACGTCTGGGAGTGTGATGGTTACCATGACATGTTTACTAGTGAGAGCAGATGTTTGGCATATTAACATCATGAATTCTAAATATGCAAGATGCAAGTTGTTGGGAGACGTAATTGATTTGCACAATGTGATGGGAAGCTGTCCCACGCACACCCTGCAAGGGGACGCACAGAGATGATGAGAGGGTTTGCCAAAGCACCCTCAGATAGATTGTGAGGAGTTTTCCCTTTTGTCTATAGGGTCTGTGTCGTGCAAGGAATGAATTGCAGACTTGGAGCTGAGGGAGATAGGATTTTTAAGTCCTCTATGTGTCACCAGGGGCCAGTCATTTAACTGACTTCAGCTTTGGACTCAAACCCAAAGCCAGAAAGGGAACATGAGGCAGTGGAAATAATGTGCACTCAGAGGCAGAAACCTTAAGCTTGAACTTCAGTTTTGCTATTTGCTAGCTAGGGGATGTTACTCCTCACTTCCTCTCTCTGGGGCTTAGTGTCCTCATCTGTAAAATGGGAATGAAAGCCTACCTATATGGGAAGGATGCAAACCAGTATATAGATGTCAAGCTTTGGTTTTTTTGCACATTCTCACTAATAAATCAGAGGGAAGGAGGTAGGGGAGGAGAGCATGATAGAGAAGGGGTTGGAAAAGGAGGGGAGGACAAACAGATAGAGTAGGAAGGAAGGATGAGGAGAAAGAAGAAGAGAAAGAAGAATGATGAAGGAGGTGCCTGAATTTCAAATCCAGCTTTATCCTATTCTATGGGGCTCTGTGACCAGGTAGATGACTTTGCTTTTGGGGAGGATAATAGTGCCAACAAAACTCATTTCACAGGCTTATTTTATAAAGTCAGCTTATTGGGTTTCTCTTTTCCTTTCTATACTGCCTGCCCCTCCCATCTTGGGACAGTTTACAATAATAACTTACAGTTCTAGACCATTTAAAGGTTCAAAAAGTAAAGAAAACCAGGGGTGGGGGTAGGGTAGATAAAGGGAACAAGCACTTCTTGAGTACCTACTATGTGCTAAACATGCACAAATCTTTTCAGGAAGGGTGTGTGACTAGGATTGTCTCCATTTCACAGATGAGATAATGAAGGCTCTAAGAGACTGAATGAAAAGTCTCATGGCTAAACAGGCAGCAGGCCAGGCTCTGAAGCTGTGCCTCCTTTTCCTTCCTTCCTCAGGCAAAACACTAGACTTTTTTGGGAGGTGAGCCCAGAAAAGCACTGGAGGAGAGACACCTATCTTTACACTTTCCAAAGCCTGTCAGGGAATACCACACCAGCCCAAAAGTTGCCAGTAAAGGAGGAGGTCCAATCCATCCCTACTTCTCTTCATCTTTTTATACCCCCATCAGTCTGCAGTCTAGAACTTTCTGCCCTGAACATCAATGTCTTTCCTCCAGAAGTAAGGGCCTACCAACCATGTCTCAGGACAAGGCTGGAGGGAGGGTTGGGCTCCCATCAGGGCCTCTGGCACCTGCACTGTACCTTTCTGGGAAGAATTAGGCAAGGAAAGCAACAATTTTCTCTCTGTCTCTGTCTCTGTCTCTGTCTCTGTCTCTCTGTCTGTCTCTCTCTCTCTCTCTTTTTCTATGTACAGATAGGTATGTATATATGTATGTATATGTGTCTATATATGTGTCTATATTTACACACATTTTTGGGTTTTATTTTTCCACATCTGCTCTACAAGACAAATGAGTTTACCTTGAGAAGAGACACATTACAAAGCGACTGGCTGATGGGGACGATTTGTTATAATGCTACAATTTGGTTGCTTTTCTCGGGAAAGAAACACACTCCTCAGTTCCTGTTGAGTGCTGACGGCTGCTCCTAATGGGTCTTGCTGAAGATTTAGCCATTCAAATGCTAGGGATCTAGAAGGATGGTTCATTTCGACAAAAATAAAATCAAAATCATGAGTCAGCCACAGAGGAAATGCATCACTGATGGTATTAGTACATCGCAGCAATTTCATCAGGCTGGAGAAGCTAAATTTTAAGGAGTGAAGGATGGTTTATAAAAAAGCATTATACATTAAAGGAGCCTGCAGGATGGCAGGCTTGGTCTTGTTATTTTTAGCAGTGAGCAGCAGAGGGCACTGTTGCCCTATCGTAAGCATGGCAACCCAAAGCTGGTAAGGAGAAACCATGGCTTGGAGAATGACTGTTTTATGGGTTACTGCTGCTATGGAAAACCTCCTACTGGAAAAAAAGTCATGCCAAGTAGACCTCTTTTGGCCCTTGCTATATGCCAAGGGGGCAATGGAGAGTAAGCAATAAAATATTAGGGGGACAAAATGGAAAGAAACTGGAAAAGGAAGACTGGATTCTAAGTCAACTCAACCTCCCGTATTCTTAGCTCCTCTGAGCCTCCATCTCCTCACCTGAAAAATAGAATACCTTTATGTGGTATAATGCAAAAGAATGCTAGTTTCAGAGTCAAGGAGTTATTGTTGAGCCATTTAGTCATGCCCTACGCTCTGTTTTGGTGTTTCCTTGGCAAAGATAATGGGATGGTTTGACATTTCCTTCTCCATATCATTTTATGATATGGAACTGAGGAAAACAGAACTAAGTGACTTCTCCAGGGTCACCCAATTAGGAAGTATATGAAGCCAGATTTAAACTCATATTTTCCTTAATCAAGGACCAGAGCCAGAGGGACTTGAACTCAAGTTCTGGATCTTCTACCAGACACTTGTGTGATCTTAAAAAAGTCACATGGGGGCAGTATAGTACACTGGGAAGAGCTCTATTACTGGAACCAAAGGTCCTGGATTTAAATCTTGCCTCTCATCTTTCTTACTTGAATGTCTAAATCTCCCCAGACCTCTGTTTCCTTCTTTGTAAAATAAGAGTCAAGAGGTCCACTGAAGTGTCTTCCAACATCAGATCTGGACAACTAAGAAAACCTATATTCTGCAGCCCCTGCCAGCTCTGATATTCTATGTGCTAGTAGTCCTTCCTGTTCTGGAGTTAGAGGCCCTGGGTTCTTAACTCACCTACCATACTTACTGAATGACCTTGAGGAGGTCAACAGTCTCAATTCTCTTGGCGAAATGCCCTCTGGGTTCCCTTCCGGGTCTATATAAACTGTGATCCTAGGAACTTTCCTGGATTCTTTTCTTATCTCTAAAAGGGAGGGGGGAGGGTTGGACTAGGTTTCCTTTGAGGTCTCTTCTAGCGCTAAAATGAGAAATAATAAAAGCTTATAACAACACTGATTTATTGGGCCACATTGATAGTTTCAGTTCAGCATGCCCACTGTAGACTTGGTCTCCACCAACTGACTGGTCCTTTGTCATACAGGCCCCAGCATGGTGTTTACTGGTAGATGAATTGATTAACTGAACTCAGGGCCACAGGACTCCAGGACCAGCCCTCTCTGGACCTCTATGCCAAGCTCTCTGTGATTCATTCCAGTTTTCATTATGACTGCTCTGTTCTCACTCAAGACATTTCTTGCACTTTGTCTACCTCCAAGATGCTAGAGGGATGCTGTGGGTGGTATTGAGATGCTTGAGATCTGGTCCTTTCCTTTTGGGAACTAAGCAAGAATTCCCCAGTTGGGTATTTCTGGATTTCAAAATCATGCTTCTATTACTGTCTCATCCTAGAACTTCCCTCAGGGCCCAGGTACTCCTCCTACCCCTGCAGACAGCTCACCAAGGAATTTCCCTCTGCGAGGTCCCTCCCCGTTCCCATCAATAGGTTTTTCCTGGAGCTGCCATTTTGTGAAGGCCAGACCAATCTGCCACCATTCTCTTCCTAGCCATCACCCTTACTCTGTAGACCTTGAAATCATGCCCAGGTTTCTCCCCTTCTGGCTCCCTTGCTGTACCCCCTTTAGGCCATTCCTCCATTAGAATGTCAGTTTCTTGAAGATGGGGATTGCCCTTTTTTGCTTATATTTGTATCCTCACAGTGCCTGGTACATAGTAGGTGCTTAATTCATTCTTGTTCCCTTTCTTGCCTCCCTTCCTAGTGGAGAGATTATTGGGTTTAGAGTCAGAAGGCTAACTCTCCACTTTCTATCTGGAACTCTGTTTTGTTTGAACCCTATGGAACATGATGCTCCAGTCAGGATAAACTCATCATCCAAAATCTCATCTTGGATAAAGCACTGGGTCTGGTACTAGGAAGGCCTGAGTTCAAATTTGGACTCAGACACTAATTGTATAACTTTGGGAAAGTCAACTAATCTCTGTCTGTCTCAGTTTACTCAACTGCAAAGTGGGGATAACAACAGAATCTACCTCATAGGGTTTTTGTAAGAAATGAGTATTTGTCAAGACCTGAGCACAGCACCTGGCACATAGTAGGTAGTACATAAAGGCTCATTCTCTTCCCCTTCTCTCTTCCCTTTTCCCTTCTAAACTGCAGGATTCCTTGGTGCTATAAGTTACCATCTTAGCCTGCGATTCCCAGTTGAAAGAAAAATGTCACAAACCACTCTGAGCCTTGTACAATAGATTTAATGATGCCATTCCCTACCTTAGGGGTGCTTAAGGAGGATGAGCAGCTCTGGTGTGAGGGCATGCTAAGTCATCTTCAAGGCTGCTTGTCCACATTTAGTATCCACCTGTTACCCAACTCTCAGCTGTGGCTCCAAGAAGCTGTTTCCTGTGCAGTGGCCACACCCTGGTAAATCATCTCAGTAGAACAGGTTAAATGAAGCTGAGCATAACTGACAGGTCCCAGTCCCATCAATGAGTGGGTGTGGCAGGGGTCTACCCCAAGCATGGGAAGGTAAGAGTTAAGCTCGAAGACAGACATTGAAGACGCCACAGTCATTCACTGCATCGTGGGCCATCGTCGTGGGTCTTGATTTTTGTCTCACCACCAGACTTCAGTGTCTTTGAACGAAAGAGCGAAACTGATGGCTTTGTGACACTCTGCTGCACTTAAATCCAATTCATGCAGGAGTCAAGATGTCCTCAAGGAGGTCCTTGGTCCTTTTGGAAAACAAAAGACACAACTGAATGACTGTGAGCTGAGGAGATGACAACGATGATGTATGCAATCTCATGTCCAACCTCACCCACTTTTCCTCAGTTGAAAGCTTTTTCATTCAGTTGATGTAGGACCCTTGTGAAAGCAGGGGGAAGGAAGATGGTTTCCAAGCCAGGTTTTTCACTCTATTGTAACCATATTACAGATGGAGATTGAAGTGATTTTCTGACAAATCATTCATTCAGTCAGTAAGTATTTAGTGACTATTTACTATGTTCCAGGCACGGTGATGATGACGATGATGATGATGGTAATGAGCACTTATATACATCATTAAAGTTTGTAAAACACTTTACAATTATTATCCCATATGATCTTCACAACCCTGAAAGGTAGGTGCTGTTATTTTCCTCATTTTACAGATGAGGAAACTGAGGCAAACAGAAGGTAATGTGACTCGCCTGAGAAGGTATTTGAATTCAGTTCTTTCTGACTCCAAGTCCTAAGCTCTATTCATTATGATACCTAGATTCTGGGAATATAAAGAAAGGTAAAAACAAAGGTTCCTGATCTCAAGGAACTTAACAGTCTAATGAGAGAAGACACCATGCAAATATTTATTTACATAGAAAGTCTATACAGCATAAATGGAATGTAATCTCAGAGGGAAAGAACTAGGGAGGTCCCTTGGGGGGGACCAAGATCAGCTTCTTCTAGAAGATAGAAACTTTTCCTTGTTTTCCACCTTCTGGAGGAAGGGAGGAGATGAATTTGGGGATCAGGAGAGAGGGTCTGCTGCATGACTTGGAGAGGAGAAGCAAAGTATGACTGGAAAGAAAAAGAATTCTGCCATGTGAACAGCTGCTGTGGTGGGGATGGGCGCAGGATGATGCCATGGACCAGAACAGCTGTAGGGGAGATGGGTTGTTGAAGGAACATGTAAATAATTTATATATTTGAGCCATTTGCAAAAGCCCCCTTCTTTTCCTCCTGACTCCCTGGGTCCCAGTGACGTGGATATTTGCAGTGCATTAGTTAATTTTATGGCCTTGTTGTGAATATTGCAATATTTCATCTTCCTAATTCAAAATATTCGCTCTGACTGGTTCCAACTTTACAAATAATTTCTGTTGAAAGATGGAATTTTTCCATCTGCTTGGCCCATTCTCCATCTGTTCCCCAGAGCTCAGGGCGGGGCTGGAGCTACATCACCAGCCTCCATTGATCAGGTCTGATTTAATGAAAAAGTTTTCTTTCTCCCTGTTGCATTATACAAAGTTCACTTGATCATTCATTCAACAAACACTTACCTAGGGTTTCCTGTGAGCAGAGCACTATGTGAGGTTCTGGGGAATATACAAAGCGTGTATAAGAAATGCAAGGATAATTGCTGCCTTCAACCACCTTACAAATCAGGAAGGGGATAAGATGTAATTACAGAAAAGTGTGGCATATCCTGTTACAGCTTAAATGAATTAAAAGAAGGGAAATCCAATATCAGGTGTGTTCTGACCAAGGCGAAGCACAGAGGCATTTCCAGCCAAACAAGGAACTCTCCCTAGACATTGGTTAAGCTCTGTGCCAGGCACTATGCTAAAGATGGAATATACAAAGAAAGAACAGAAAACAAGACCCAACAAAGCAGGTGCTGCCCTCCAGGAGCTTACCTGCTAGCAGGGGAGGGGGCTGCAGAGTAGGTGGCAGGAGCACCATGTAAATAATTAAGTATATGCAAGATTTCAACAAAGTAGATGAGAAAAGGACCATGAATAGATTTCAGAAAGAAATTGGATGGTAAAATGGTTCATCTTGCTTGTCGCTAATCTTTAGTTTCCTTTGCAATTCTGTGTTTTATTTCATGTTTTGAAAACAGTATTCTGATAGGGGAGGGTCTATGAGTTCACCAGATTGCCAAAGCATTCCACAAAAAAAAGAAAATAGGGTAAGATCTTCCACCCCACCCCCTAAAGCCCCAGTCCATAGCATCTGGGGGGAGGGAGGACCCTGAAAGGACTCCTTGGAAAATTGTATTTAAAGGAAGTCTTAAAGCCAAGGAATCTAGGAAGTAGAGGTGAGGGGTCAAAATATTCCAGACATGGGTGGAGCAGCAAATACAAAAACAGAGAATGAGATGGACCATCCTTTTAGGATCAATGAGTTGGTCTGTATAGCTAGATTGTACAGTGTAAGAAAAGGAATAAAATTCAAGAATGTTGGAAGGATAGGAAGAAGAGAAGTTATGGATGCCAAAGAGAGGTTTTTATGTTCGATATCACAGATAATAGGGAGCCACTATAATTTATTGAGTGACTTCGTCAGACCTGAGCTTTAGCAAGATCACTTTGGTGGTTGAGTGCAAGATAAGTTGGAGTTGTAAATGAGGCAAGGAGATCAACCAGTGGCTATTGCAGTTGCCCAGGTCAGAGGTGATGAACAAAGACAAAGTCAATACTCTCTTTGTATTTCCAGAACCTATCCCTCTTTTTTAAAACAAAAATGGAGACTAACCTTGCATTTATTTTCTTAGTCATATCTCATCATTGACTCAAATTAAGCTTGTTGGACAGATTTCCTGTCTTAGACAATTCTTAGATGTGACTGAGGGCAAGTCACTCCCTCAGCTCAGTTTTCTCTTTTATAAAATGGGAACAATAATATTTGCACTTCCTACCTTAGCTCATGGGATCAAAATAATGGAGACCTTAGAGATCATCAGGCTAATTCTGTCATTTTACAGAGGACCAAATTGAGGCCTTGAGAACAGAAGCTACTTTCTTGAGGTCACAGGGAAAAAAAAGAACAGAACTGAGATTTGGACCCAGTTTGGTTCCTGTAGGCAGCTAGGTGGTGTAGTGAATAGAAGGATAGCTGTGTCTGGTGTCAGGAAGACTCGAGTTCAAATCTAGCCTCAGATAGTCACTAGCTGTGTGACCCTGGGCAAGTCATCTAAAATCCTAGAGCCTCAGTTTTCTCATCTATGTAATAGGGATGATGATAGTGTTTAACACATAGGATTGTTACAAGAATCAATTGAAGTAACACAAGTACAACTCTACACAAACTTTAAAGTGATCCATTTTCAGTCATTGTTGGGTTGCTTATAAGTAGTGTTCAACTATTCCTGACTCTATTTGGGGTTTTACTTACAAAGATACTGGGGTAGTTTTCCATTTCCTTCTCTATTTCATTTTACAGATGAGAAAACTGAGGCAAACTGGGTGAAATGACTTGCCCAGGGTCACATAACTAGGGTCTCAGGCCACATTTGAACTCAGGTCTTCCTGACTCCAGGCTCAGTACTCAATCCATTGTACCACCTAGCTGCCCTATAAGTGACACATAAATGCCAATTATTCTCATCATTATTTTTAATTCAATGCTCTTTCTGTTACTTCAAGCAACTTTGATTAGGATTTAGCTTCAAACACTACAAATCAGGATATACTTGTATTACTGTTATAAGCCAACAGGAGATTTCTTGGGCTTTGAACAAGTGGGTTTGAGATAAAAAGAGGAGGATCTAAGTCTAGAGGAGAACTGTGTTGTTCATCTCACACATGGAAGGGGCAGTTGCTTTACCTTTGATTCCCAAAGCTCCAGAATCCCTATACCCAAAACTACATTTGACCAACCTCTCACATTCCCAATGGTTGGTCCTTCTTGAGGCTATCATTATCATACTCATCATACTATGTCATTTATTGACATTAAAATATAATTATGTATTTACAGTTAGAAAAGACCTTAGATGTAATTGAGTCTACCACTTCATTTTCTGACAGGAAACTAGAAATAGGATGTGTTCTGTTGGACCCTGGAGGGTAGAACGAGGATCAGTGGTTTCCAAGAGACTGATTTAGGCTTGATATTGGGAAAACTCTTCCTCATAGCAAGGACTGTCCAAGGTAGAACCAGATGCCTTAGCAGGAAGTGAATTCCTTCCCCCTGGTTTGAAGTTTTCAGATGGAGGCTGGGGAAGCCTCACTGGCTATGTTCCAGAGGTGATCCCTTTGTGTACAAGATGGATTAAATAGCTACTAGGGTCTCTTCAAGTCCTCAGATTCAAGAATTCTGTGAACTGAAGCCCAGAGAGGTTGTCATTTGACCAAGGTCACCTAGGTTGTAAGCAACAGACATGGAATTTGAACCAAGGACTTTTGACTCTAAACCAAAACTCCTTCTAGTAGAGCAATATGACTTAATGACAAAATGTTATCATTAACAATGAAAACAAAAAATTTCTTTCTCATAAGACTATTGTGACATTAAGAATATAAATATTAATTGCATGAACTACCATTTTCTCCATTTTCTACTTAAGGGAACTGAGTTTATCAAGATTCACTTGCCCAAGATTCCTGGAAATGGGACTGGGAACCTAAAAAGTCAATAAGAATTTATTGAGAGGAAAGGGAAGTGAGGAAGGAGAAGGAATGATCATTTATATACATTAATGCCTATTACAAGGTGGAGAAGGAAATGACCAACTACTCCAGCATCTTGCCCAAGAAAATTCCAATGGGGTCATAAAGAGTCAGGCATAATTGAAACAACTGAAAAACAACAATGCCTACTATGTGTTAGGTACTGAGATAAACCCTTTAGAAATATTATCTCATTTGGTTATTAAGTACGTATTAGGTACCAGGTACTATGCTAAATGCTGGAGATACAAGTTCAAGGAATGCAACTATTTGTTCTCTAGGACCTTCCATTCTAAGTGCAACAAACACACAGTGCCTACAGTATTAATGTAAAGTTAATAAGTGCCAGTCTGGGTACCAAGCAGTGAAGGGAGTTTGAGAGGGAGGCCACTAGAAATGTGGGGGATCAAGGAGGGTTGCATGTCAAAGATGTTTCAAAAGGAAGAGAGGGAGTCTAGTAGGCAGAGGTGAGTGGGAGGGCATTTTAGCAGGCATGGGAGATGGCCCATGAAAATGCAGAGACAATGGAGAGGGATTGCTTGCTCTCTGTGAGGAACATAGAGAAGACTAGTCTGGCTAGATTTTAGGGAGAAGGAAGGAAGGAAGAAAAGAAGAAAAGAAGGAAGGAAGGAAGGAAGGAAGGAAGGAAGGAAGGAAGGAAGGAAGGAAGGAAGGAAGGAAGGAAGGAAGGAAGGAAGGAAGGAAGGAAGGAAGGAAGGAAATATTTATTTAGCACCTACTATTTACCAGGAACTGTGCTAAGTGCTTTACTTGTATTTTAAATATTACATATGTGTATATATATATATAAACATATATAGTATATACACACATATATACATATACACATATGTATGCATATACACACATATGTAATCTGATTTGATCCTTGCAGCAACCCTGGGATGTAGAAGCTACTAGTATCCCAATTTTACAGATGGGAAACTGAGTTGACAGCAATCAAGAGACTTGCCCGGGATGATACAGCTAGGAAGTATCTGAAGTTGTGTCAGAATCCAAGTATTCCTGACTACAGGCTCATCACTCTTCACTATGCCAAAGAAGGGGAAAAATAAATTGCTGCAAGGTTGAGTCAGGCTAATAGAGGTAAATAAGCAGGAAAGTCTATCTTTGAGGCAACAGGGATGCTCTGGAGTTGATTGAATAGGATGACATGGTTAGATTTGTGCTTAAAAGAAAATGGCAAGGGCAAAGCAAAGATGACGGAATAGAAAGACAACCTACTCTAGCTCTTCCCCCACAGCCCATAAAATACCTGTAAAAATGACTCTAAACAAATTCTAGAGCAGCAGAAGTCACAAAATGACAGAGTAAAAGAGATTTCCAGCCCAAGGTAGTCTGGGAGGCTGTCAAGAAAGGTCTGTTACACAGGGCATGGAGCAGAGCACAACCCATGGAGCCCAGCCCAGTCTTTGCTGTAAGGCACCAGCAAGAACAGCATGGGAGCAGGCCTCAGGGGCAGAATCCCTACCAACAGCTGTGATTCCCAGATCACAAATGCCCTCAACCCACAAATGCCAAAGATAGCTTCAAAGGTTAGTGAGAAAGCTTTTTCGTCTGGAAGAGAAGGCATCAAGGTCCTCCTGTAAATGTGGCCCCAGGTAACAACAGCAGCAGCATCCATTTTTGGAGCCCTCAGTCTAAAGACACTGGGGGAATTGAGGTGCTGATCTGAGTCTCAGCCCTGACTGGTGGCCCTGGTGTGAGGAAGAGTGCTGGTGTGGTGGAGCCATTGGAGGCTCTGGAAAAGGAATTCTACTCACATATCCTGAGCAGAAAAGTTTTGGTAGCTCACAGACCAGAGCACAGGCCAGGAGAGGAGTAAATTCCTCTCCACTGATCGTAGCACCTTGCAGGAACTGAGGACTTACAGGTCCCCAGATATACTCTTCTCTTGACAAAGGACTCTAAAGTCAAGTAACTGCCTGGGAAAATGCCCAAAAAAGTAGGGAAAAAAGACTACAGAAGGTTACTTTCTTGGTGAACACATATTTTCTTCCATCCTTTTGGATGAGGAAGAACAATGCATACTATCAGGGGAAGACCCAAAAGTCAAGGCTTCTGCATCCAAAACCACCAAAATAAAAATGTAATGGTCTCAGGTCATGAAAGAGCTCAAAAGCATTTTGAAAATCAAGTAATATAGCAGAGGAAAAATTGGGAAGAGAAATGAGAGAGATACAAGAAATTCATGAAACATGAGTCAACAGCTTGCGAAAGGAGACCCAAAAAACGCTGAAGAAAATAACATCTTTAAAAATAAGCTAATTCAATTGGCAAAAAAAGGTCCAAAAAGCCAATGAGGAGAAGAATGCTTTAAAAAGCAGAATTAGCCAAATGGAAAAGTATGTTCGAAAGCTCACCAAAGAAAATAGTTCTTTAAAAATTAGAATGGAGCAGATGTAAGCTAATGACTTTATGAGAAACCAAGAAATTATAAAACAAAACCAAAAGAATGAAGAAATAGAAAATAATGTGAAACATATCATTGGAAAAACAACTGACCTGGAAAATAAATCCAGGAGAGACAATTTAAAAATTATGGGACTACCTGAAAGTCATGATCAAAAAAAAGAGCCTAGACACCATCTTTCATCAAATTATCAGGGAAAATTGTGCTGATATTCTAGAACCAGAGGGCAAAATAAATATTGAAAGAATCCACCTATTGGGGGGCGGAGCCAAGATGGCGGAGTAGAAAGATGCACGTTTACGAGCTCCGAACCCACAACCCATAGAATTAAGGTAAAAAGAGATCCCCATAAATTCTGAATCACTGCAGGGGGTGCATAAACATAGGGGAAGAGATTTCCGTTCCAGTGAGCCCTGGAGAGTCGTTGCCCACCCACCCCAGCGCTGCCCTGGCCGCAGCCTCAGAGAAGCTGATCCGAGCAGGCTTCAGGGAGGGAAGCTCCCGCAGCCGGGAAAGTCCCTCCACCCACAGAAGCTACAGGTCAGTGAGAGAGAAGGCTGGGCTGGACGAGAGGGGGAGCGGAGTGTCTCCGTGACTTGGGCTCCCTCGGGAGGAAGCGGCGGCTGCAGAGACAGGGGCAGGAAGCGGTGGAGGCAGAGGCATGGGTGGCAGCGGAGGCAGCAGCGGCGGCGGCCTGGACTCCCCCAGCAGCAGGCAGGATCTTCATTACTGAAAATCTCTGCATAAACAACCTGAGGGAGCTGAGCCTGGGAGACTGGCCCTGCCCCACTCCGGTCTATTACTGAAGGCCTCTGCATAAAGCCCCTGAGGGAACTGAGCCTGGGAGGAGGGGCCCCCAAACCTCCACCCACTCTGTTCCTGAAGGTCTCTGCATAAAGCCCCTGAGGGAGCTGAGCCTGGGAGGCAGCCCTGAACCCACCCCAACACCTGAACTAAACCTTGCTACGGAAAGCCCATTTGAACCTCAGACCCCAAGCACTGGCTAGGCGGATCTAGGCGGGGGTGGACAGGATTCTCAGAAGCCAAGTAACTGGCTGGGAAAATGCCTAGAAAAGGGAAGAAAAATAAGACTATAGAGAGATTTTTCAAACAGATGCAAATGATCCCGACTTCCGGATCTGACGAGGAAATATTCTTGCCATCAGGGAAAGACGTGGAGGGTGGGGCCACAGTACCCCAGACATCCCAGGGGGATGTCGGACAGGCTCAGGCCTTGGAAGAACTCAAAAAGGATTTTGAAAAGCAAGTTAAACAGGTGGAGGAAAAACTAGGAAGAGAAATGAGAGAGATGCAAGAAAAGTATGAAAAATGGGTCAATACCTTGGTAAAGGAGACCCAAAAAAATGCTGAGGAAAATAACACCTTGAAAAATAGGCTCACTCAATTGGCAAAAGAGGTTCAAAAAGCCAATGAGGAGAAGAATGCTTTCAAAAGCAGAATGAGCCAAATGGAAAAAGAGGTTCAAAACCTCACTGAAGAGAATAGTTCTCTCAAAATTAGAATGGAACAGATGGAGTCTAATGACTTTACGAGAAACCAAGAAATCACCAAACAAAACCAAAAGAATGAAAAAATGGAAGAGAATGTGAAATATCTCATGGGAAAAACAACTGACCTGGAAAATAGATCCAGGAGAGACAATTTAAAAATTATGGGACTACCTGAAAGTCATGATCAAAAAAAGAGCCTAGACTTCATCTTCCATGAAATTATTGAGGAAAACTGCCCTGATATTCTACAACCAGAGGGCAAAATAAGTATTGAAAGAATCCATCGATCACCACCTGAAAGAGATCCAAAAAGAGAAACCCCTAGGAACATTGTGGCCAAATTCCAGAATTCCCAGCTCAAAGAGAAAATCTTGCAAGCAGCTAGAAAGAAACAATTCCAGTACTGTGGAAATACAATCAGGATAACTCAAGGTCTAGCAGCTTCTACATTAAGGGATCGAAGGGCGTGGAATAGGATATTCCAGAAGTCAAAGGAACTAGGACTCAAACCAAGAATCACCTACCCAGCTAAACTGAGTATAATACTTCAGGGGAAAATATGGTCTTTCAATGAAACAGAGGACTTTCAAGCATTCTTGATGAAAAGACCAGAGCTGAAAAGAAAATTTCACTTTCAAACACAGGAATGAGAAGAAGCATGAAAAAGTAAACAGCAAAGAGAAGTCTTAAGGGACTTACCAGAAGTGAACTGTTTACATTCCCACATGGAAAGACAATATTTGTAACTCTTAAAACTTTTCAGTATCTGGGTAGTTGGTGGGATCACACACACACATGTACACGCATGCATGCACACACACATACACACATGCACACACATACAGAGACAGAGAGCACAGATTGAATTGAATAGGATGGGACCATATCTTAAAAGAAATTAAGGTAAATGCTGAGAGAGAAATGTAGTGGGAGGAAAGAGGGTGAAATGGAATGGGATAATTATGTCATTTAAGAGGCAAGTAGGAGACTTTTTAGTGGCGGGAAAAAGAGGAGAGCTGAGAAAAAAAAACAAGAAGTTTACCCTCATCACATTTGACTAAAGGAAGGAATAAAATGCACACTCATTTTGGTATGAAAACCTATCTTACAGTATAGGAAAGTGGGGGAGAAGGAGATAAGCAAGGGGGGGGACGATGGAAGGGAGGGCAAAGGGAGGAGGGAGCAATTTGAAGTCAACACTTGGGGAGGGACAGGATCAAAAGACAGAAAAGAAACAATGAGGGGCAGGATAGGATGGAGCGTAATTCAGTTAGTCTTACACAACACGACTATCAGGGAAGTCATTTCCAAAACTACACAGATATGGCCTATGTTGAATTGCCTGCCTTCCCAAAGGGAATGGGTGGGGAGGGAGGGATGGGGAGAATTTGGAAGTAAAAATTTTAGGAACAACTGTTTAGTTTTGTGTTGCTACTAGAAAAGAAGACATACAGTTAATGAGGAATAGAAAGTCATCTGGCCCTTCAGGAGAAAAGAGAAGATGAAGACAAGAGAAGGGAGGGATGACAGAAAAGAGGGCAGATTGGAGATAGGGAAAATTAGATTGCTTGGGGTATTGGGGTGGGGGAGGGGATAAAAGGGGAGAAAATTTGGAACCCAAAATTTTGTGAAAATGAATGTAAAAAGTTAAATAAATAAATTAATTAATTATAAAAAAAAAAACTAAAAGCTACTTGTAAAAATTTTTTAAAAAAAAAGAATCCACCTATCACCTCCTGAAAGATATTGAAACAGAGAAACTCCCAGGAACATTGTGGCCAAATTCCAGAGTTCCCAGGTCAAGGAGAAAATACTGCAAGCAGATAGAAAGAAAGAATTTGAGTATTGTGGAAATACAAGCTAGATAACACAAGCCCTAACGGCTTCCACGTTAAGGGATTGAAGGGCTTGAAATGTGATGTTCAAGAAGTCAAAGGAACTAGCATTAAAACCAATAATCACTCACCCAGAAAAACTGAGTATAATACTTCAGGGGAAAAAATGGTCATTCAATGAAACAGAGGACTTTCAAGCATTCTTGGTGAAAAGACCAGAGCTGAATAGAAAATTTGACTTCAAAGGACAAGCATCAAGAGAAGCATTAAAACATAAACAGGAAAGAAAAATCATAAGGTCCTACTAAAGTTGAACTATTTTTATTCCTATATGGAAAGATAACATTTGAATATTTGTCACTCTCGAAACTTTTCTCAGTATTTTGGTAGTTGGAGGGATTATACATACATGCATACATACATATACATATATACACACATATACATATACATATACATATACATATATATATATGCACACACAGAGGGCACAGGGTGAGTTGAATAGGAAGGGATGATATCTAAAAAATAAAATTAAGGTGTGAGAGAGGAATACATTGGGAGGAGACAGGGAGAAATAGAACGGAGCAAATTATCTCTCATGAAAGAGGCAAGAAAAAGCATTTTCAATGGAGTGGAAAAGGGGGAAGGTGAGAGGAAAAAAGTGAAAGTTACTCTCATCACATTTGGTTGAAGGAGGGAATAACATGCACACTCAATTTGGTTTGAAAATCTATCTTTCAGTCCAGGAAAGTAGGGGAAAGGGGATAAGTGGGGTGGGGGGGGTGATAGAAGGGAGGGCAAATGGCAGGAGGGAGCAATAAGAAGCAATCAGTTTAGGAGAGGGATAAGGTATAAAGAGTGAATAGAATAAATGGGGGCAGGATAGGATGGAGGGAAATATAGTTAGTCTTACACAAACATCACTATTATGAAAGTTTTTTGCAAAACTACACATATATAGTCTATATTGAATTCCTTGCCTTCTTAGTGGGGCTGGGTGGGGAGGGAGGAAGGGAAAGAAGTTGGAACTCAAAGTTTAAGGAATGAATGTTGAAAATTGTTTTTTGGGGGGGAGGAGCCAAGATGGCGGAGTAGGAAGACTCACATATGCTAGCTACGAACACACAGCCCATAAATTACCTGTAAAAAGAATTCCCCACAAATTCTGGAGCAGTGCAAGCTGTGCAGCAATGGAGTGGAGGAGATTTCCACTTCAGAGAGCCCTGAAAAACTGGCACAAAAGGTCTGTCGCACACCAGACAGTGGAGCCCACCCCTGCCCTGGCTGCATGGCCCCTAGAGGAACAGATCTGAGCAGGCTTCAGGGACGGAACTTCCTGCGGCCATGAAGGTCCCTCCACCCACAGTCACTACAGGTCAGTGAGAGAGACTTCTGGGCTGGCCGAGAGGGGAGCGGGGTGTCTCCATAACTCAGGCCCCCTCGGGAGGCAGCGGCAGAGGCAGTGGCAGAGGCAGTAGTAGCCAGGGGCTCCCGGAACAGGCAGGACCTCAGATCCATTACTGAAGGTCTCCGCATAAAGCCCCTGAGGGAACTGAGCCTGGGAGGTGGCCCTGCCCCCACCTGAGAACCTGAATTTAATCTTACCCTGAATAGTAGTCACTCCCACCACTGAAAGCCCTGAGGCTGGGGAGCAGCATTTGAATCTCAGACCCCAAGCACTAGCTGGACAGATCTAGGCAGGGGTGGAGAGGAATCTCAGAAGTCAAGTTACTGTCTGGGAACATGCTCAGAAAAGGGGAAAAAAAATAAGACCATAGAAGGTTACTTTCTAGGTGAACAGATGTTTCCTCCTTTCCTTTCTGATGAGGAAGAACAATGCATACCATCAGGGAAAGACAGAATTCAAGGCCTCTCTACCCCAAACATCCAAAATAGATATCCAATGGGCTCAGACCATGGAAGAGCTCAAAAAGGATTTTGAAAATCAAGTTAGACAGGTGGAGGAAAAACTGGGAAGAGAAATGAGAGAGATGCAAGAAAAGCATGAAAAACAGGTCAATACCTTGGTAAAGGAGACCCAAAAAAATGCTGAAGAAAATAACACCTTGAAAAATAGGCTCACTCAATTGGCAAAAGAGGTTCAAAAAACCAATGAGGAGAAGAATGCTTTCAAAAGCAGAATTAGCCAAATGGAAAAAGAGGTTCAAAAGCTCACTGAAGAGAATAGTTCTCTCAAAATTAGAATGGAACAGATGGAGTCTAATGACTTTACGAGAAACCAAGAAATCACCAAACAAAACCAAAAGAATGAAAAAATGGAAGAGAATGTGAAATATCTCATGGGAAAAACAACTGACCTGGAAAATAGATCCAGGAGAGACAATTTAAAAATTATGGGACTACCTGAAAGTCATGATCAAAAAAAGAGCCTAGACTTCATCTTCCATGAAATTATTGAGGAAAACTGCCCTGATATTCTACAACCAGAGGGCAAAATATGTATTGGAAGAATCCATCAATCACTGCCTGAAAGAGATCCAAAAAGAGAAACTCCTAGGAACATTGTGGCCAAATTCCAGTATTCCCAGGTCAAGGACAAATATTGCAAGCAGCTAGAAGGCAACAATTCCAGTATTGTGGAAATACAATCAGGATAACTCAAGATCTAGCAGCTTCTACATTAAGGAATCAAAGGGCATGGAATAGGATATTCCAGAAGTCAAAGGAACTAGGACTCAAACCAAGAATCACCTACCCAGCAAAACTGAGTATAATACTTCAGGGGAAAATATGGTCTTTCAATGAAATAGAGGACTTTCAAGCATTCTTGATGAAAAGACCAGAGCTGAAAAGAAAATTTGACTTTCAAACACAAGAATGAAAAGAAGCATGAAAAAGTAAACAGCAAGGAGAGGTCTTAAGGGACTTACCAGAAGTGAACTGTTTACATTCCCACATGGAAAGACAATATTTGTAACTCTTAAAACTTTTCAGTATCTGGGTAGTTGGTGGGACTACACACACACATACACACACACATGTACATGCGTGAGCACACATACACACATACACATGCATGCACACACAGAGATAGAGAGCACAGAGTGAATTGAATAGGATGGGATCATATTTTAAAAGAAATTAAGGCAAATAGTGAAAGAGAAATGTAGTGGGAGGAGAGAGGGTGAAATGGAAGGGGGTAAATTATCTCTCATTTAAGAGGCAAGCAGGAGACTTTTTTGTGGAGGGAAAAAGTGGAGAGCTGAGAAAAAAAAAACAAGAAGTTTACCCTCATCACATTCGACTAAAGGAAGGAATAAAATGCACACTCATTTTGCTATGAAAACCTATCTTAAAATATAGGAAAGTGGGGGAGAAGGAGATAAGCAGGGTGGGGGGGGATGATGGAAGGGAGGGCAATGGGAGGAGGGAGCAATTTGAAGTCAACACTTGGGGAGGGACAGGATCAAAAGAGAGAATAGAAACAACGGGGGGCAGAATAGGATGGAGGGAAATACAGTTAGTCTTACACAACACGACTATTATTGAAGTCATTTTAAAAACTACACAGATATGGCCTATATTGAATTGCCTGCCTTCCCAAAGGGAATGGGTGGGGAGGGAGGGATGGGGAGAATTTGGAACTCAAAGTTTTAGGAACAACTGTAGAGTATGGTTTTTGCTAGTAGGAAATAAGAAATACAGTTAATGAAGAATAGAAAGTCATCTGGCCCTACAGGACAAAAGAGAAGATGGGGACAAGGGACCGGAGGGATGATAGAAGAGAGGGAAGATTGGTGAAAGGGAAAATTAGAATGCTTGGTATATTGGGGTGGGGGGAGGGGACAAATGGGGAGAAAATTTGCTACCCACAACTTTGTGAAAATTAATGTAGAAAGTTAAATAAATAAATTTATATTTAAAAAAAAGAAAATTGTTTTTGCATGCAACTGGGAAATAAAAAATATAGGTAATTGGGTATAGAAATCTATCTTTCCCTACAAGAAAAGTGCAAAGATGGGGATAAGTGAAGGGAGGGGTGTGTTGGAAGGGAGAATACACTGGGGGAAGGGATAAGCAGAATGCACAGTGTTTTGGAGTGGGGGAGGGGAGAGATGGTGAGAAAATTTGAAATTTAAAATCTTTTGGAAATGAATGTTGAAAACTTAAATAAATAAAGAAAATAGAAGAAAAATGGCATCTGAGTCTCTTTTACAACATTACCAGCATATCAAACTTACTAACTATGGGCATCTACCAAAGCTCTGTCCTGGGCCCATTTCTTATCTGTCTTAATTTTTTTTCTCTTTTGGCTGTTTCATCACCTCAAATGAGTTATACCACCTTTCTATGAAGATAACTCCTCGATCTATGGATCTGGCCTTAATATCACTCCTATACTCTAGTAAAGCATCATTAACTTCCTATTAGAAATTTTTAACCAAATAGAATTGAGACATATCAGACTCAAGATGTCCCAAACAGAACTAATTAACTCCTCCTCACCAAAAAAAGGAAAAAAAGAAAAACACCTTTTCTCTCTTTTCTATTTTTGATGATGGCACCACCATCTTTCCATAGACATCCATCCATTCTTCCTTTTCCCTGACCTCTTTATCCAATCAGTTACCAAGTTTTATTGATAGTCTCTCCACATTTTCCAAGTCTGTCCTCTTCTCTCTACTCACATGGTCTCCCTACCCCTCATAAGGTCTCTTCTGCACCATATCAATGGCCTGCTGTTTGATCTCCCTGCCTCTAATAATTCCCCACTGCAAGACATCCTTTGGTATTGGTACACGTGATTTTCCTTAGTTGCAGAACTAACCAGTAAACTCTAGGGGCTCCCTATTGCCTCCAAGATCAAATGAAAACTCCCTTGTTAGGCATTGAACACCCTCCAGAGGTTGCCTTTTCAACTTATTACATATAACTTTTCTTCATAATACTGTTGTTCAATCAAGTAGGTTTTCTTAATGTCTTCCACATAAGACACTCCATCTCCCCAACTCCATGCCTGGAATGTTGATCTTCCCCATGCCTACTTTTCAGAATCCATAAGACCCAGTTTTGAGCCCACCTTCTATATGAAACCTTTCCTGATTTCCCCATCTACTGTGTCTTCTCCCCAAAATTACCCTTATCTCTTTTGAAACTGCAGGCATATGTGTGGTGCAATGGATAGAGTGCCAGGCATGAAGTCAGGAAGACTTTTCTTCCTGAGTTTAAATGTGACCTCAGACACTTACTAGCTGTTTCACTCTAGACAAGTCACATAACCCTATTTGCTCAATTTCCTCATAAAATGAGCTGGAGAAAGAAATGGGAAATCATTCTGTTATCTTTGCTAAAAAAAAAAAATTGGGCTCAACAATAGCAACAAATCTTGAACATATACAGTTAAAGAAAGATCGTTTCCCCCAGATAAAGTATAAACTCTTTGAGGGCAGGAACTGTTTTATTGTTTCTGTCTTTGTAACCTTAGCAATGGGTACAGTGCCTAGTACATCGCAGAGGCTTAATAAATGCATGATGAATGAATGAATGAATGAATGAATGAATGAATGAATGAATGAATGAAGTGGGACCAATCAAGACTCTGGTTAGAGAGACTACAAAGAATGCCAAACTATTAGTTCAGAAATTTTACTCAGCTGCTAGCTCTGTTCTTGTACCCTAATTCACTCTAATTCTGGATTTATTAACCACCTACTGTATACTTCCAACAATTAGACTCTTGCTATGACACAGTTCAATGGACATTGGAGACTAAAGAGATCCTTTTTTTCCTGAGTAGTTAACAAGTTGAAATAAAAGGACAATAAAATTAAAATATTTATTCTTAAAAGTAGAAGTATTAGATTTATTAAGTTTATCCCCAGAAGGCAGAACTAGCCATATTGGGTGAACATGGCAGAGAGGACAATTTTAGCTTGTTGTCAAGGTAAAAAGCACAAAACTGCTTCATAATTAGAGTTACCCACAAATGGAATGGGCTGACTGAAGATAGAGAGGTTTCCCTTTGATTTAAGATCTTCGGGCAAAGGCATGATGACTGTGGGTTGGACCAGATGGCTTACAATTTTTTTGTAACTTAAGTTCAATTTCTGATTTTGCTCTTTTATGGCTGGGTTACATAGAGACAGCTAGATGGTGCAGTGGATAGAGTGCTGCCCCTTGAATCAGAAAGAGTTGAGTTCAAATCCAGCCTCTAGCTGTGTGACCCTGGGCAAGTCATAACCTGCCTAAGTTCCTTCATCTCCAAAATGGAAATCATAATAACCCTCACTTCCCAGGGTTGTTGTGAAGATCACATGAGAATAACTGTAAAGCTCCTAGCACAGTGCATGGCACGTAGTAAGTGCCATATAAATATTTATTATTATGTAGTTGTTGTTAACTTTGACAACTTATTTGATCTCTTGGAAGTTCTATGATTATTTTCATTTTATAGAAGAGGAAATTGAGGCTCAGAAAAGTTAAGTGACTTGCTCAGGATTACACAGATAGGAATTGTGAGGCAGGATTAGAACTCAGTTCTTTATCCATGTTGTGACCTAACTGATCTAGAGAAAAAAGCCCAGGATTCTGAGGCAGAAGATTGAGGTGGGAATATTGGTTACTCACTACTTGAATGACCTTGGGCAAGGCATGGGCCTCAGTTTTCTCACATGTAAAATGACATCATTTAGTATGATCTCCAGAGTCATGCCAGCTCAAATGTCAGCACTCTTGTAGCTGAAGATGTAAGGACATACCATTCAGCATTAATTTGCCTGCCATGGTGAGCTCAGTATCCCAGCAAATTCATGGAGGGGGTAGGGAGGGGGTGGGGAGAAGGTGGGACTAAGAGTTAGCTTGGGCTAGAGACCAGTACAAAGTCCACTGCTGTCCTCCAGATAAGTCTCAAGAGCTCTTTGTCAGAGCTCATTCAGTCTATGAATGCATTGAAGATCCATTCCCAGCATCACCATCTGTTAGTGACTGTATTACCATCTGACCATTCACCTCACCCCTCAAGCCCCCTTTCTTTTGAAGTAGTTGCTGGGGAGTCTACCTATTGCCTAGCTGGATATATGGAATCAGGGAAGACCCTTGACCTGGGGTAATGACTTAGCAACTAGATAGAGGGGATGGGGGAGACACAAACACCTTCCACTAAATGGAAGGGATTTCCTTATAGTTTGAGTAAAACAAAACCCAAAAAAGAAACCAGGAGAGTGAGAAGTTAGTCCAACTGAAGCGATATTGTGCCCTAGGTGTCCCAATAATTCCTCCAATAATATTGCTGCTTTGTGTTTGGAAACTTCCTCCAAGGCTTTCCCCTCCCCAATGAACTCCAGCTCCCTGCTGCCATGCATCCCAATGTTTCTTTCCCACATTCAAATATCCCCAGCCAACCACTGGAGCCACTGAGCAGCTCCTGGGTGCTAACAAAGCTTCCTCCATGCTTAAACCACTCTACCTGCATTGGTCACTAAGAGAATGGGGAAGCCCAGCTGAAAAATAGAAGAAAAGGATAGGTGAACGTCTGACAGCTCCATCCAGCTTTGGATCCCAAAATCCAACATCAGTCTCCGGGATGCTTCTTTTTTCAAAGTTTTTGGAAAATCCCTTTGTTGAGACAAGGTAAATGGGATAAATCTGTCCACTGGCTAGGGCTACCTCTGCTCCTTAACCAACTGCTCAGTCAGTCAATCACTAGGCATTAATTAGGCACCTACTATTCCTTAGGTACTATGCTAGACACTGGGGATACATAGACAAAGAAGGAAACAATCCCTGCTCTCAAGGGATTGACACCCAATACTCCTGGGAAAGTTGAAGTCCTAGGTAGTAGCAAACAGGGTCATGGAACACTCCTCCTAACCTTCATAAAGAATCTGGAAATGGTGGGAGGTGTTGATGGGGAGGAATTTCCCTAAGGGAAAAACTAGGCAGGGAAAAAAATCTGCTATATTATCCAAACATCAAATTCCAGGGAAGCTGAAGGAAAAGCAGAAAGGGAAACACTAAAATAATTGAAGAAAATTGACCCCTGGCTTTTGAAGACCAGCTAACCTAGTGGGAAGAGCATGGCACATGGGGTCTAAAGACTATTGACAGCTTACACTGTGAGTCATCCAATTCTAACAGTTCATTTCTAGAGTGCTTTAATAAAAAACATCTGCCATGAGAATGTCAGTGATCTTCACAAAAACCCTGCCAGATACATCCTACCATGATTATCATGCCTGTTTTTCATATGGGTAAATGAAGGCTCAAATAAGAGAGGTGACTTACCTGTGCTTACATTGTTTTACCATTTTCCCCATTTAGCATATAATGAAACTTGAGGCCCAGGGAGGTCAAGTGCCTCAGAGAAATGCAGTTAGCAAGCATCTGAGTTTGGATTGAAACTGATTCATAGCTTCACAGACAGAGCTGGAAATATTCTCAGAAACCACTTATTCCGACTCTTTCTACAGATAATATCACTGGATCCAGAGAAAAAGCAATTTGACCAAGGGCAAAAGTGGGATTGAAACCAGATCCTCTTATCCCAAATCCTGAGTCTTTTGCCACACTGACTCCAAGTGACCCTTTCCCACAGCTATTTCATAAAAGATACCTGGCTTTTATTGTCCTAAAATTGTAATAGCATCACTTTTACCAACCACCATTTATAGATTGTTCCAGGTCAAAAATACTTCTACATCCATCCTTAATTTCTTTTATTTCAGAACATGACTAAGAATTAGACAGGGTTAATATTCTTGTCTCCATTTTGCAGATGAGAAAACTGAGCCTTGGAATGCATAAGGGACTTGCTCATGGTCACACAGTTGGTAAATAAAAGGGCTGGGACTCAAATGGAGCCATCCAGAAACCAAGACTAGGATGAGTTCTGGATGACCACAAGACAACACACCTGGTTGTCATCAGCCATCCATTCAGAGTCAATTGTGTTCTCTTCTACCTCAAATGGATGGTACCTTCTGTAAATAGGGCTCTATGATAATCCATCCCACTTTGAAGAGCCTTAGAAGGCAACCAGTCCTGAGATGAGAGAAATCCATTCATAAATGGCTCTTGAATAAAATCATGTCACACACCAGGCATGATGATTTAGCAAGTGTTTATTCAGATTTCACAGCAATTATAAAGCATCATGAGATACTGGACATGCTCAGAGAGACACAGAAAGGAAATCTCAACATTGACAAAGTAAAATGGGAGGATTGTTAGCTTAAGACTCATCATATTGACACCACAGATATCTCCTATTGTTGGATACTTTCTATAAAATGATCAAAGATTTGGATAAAGGTAAACCATTTCTCCTTAGTATTGAAGTAGAATTTCCAATCTTTTTAAAAGCTAAACTAATGATAGGATGCTCACTACAATCTATTCAGAGGAAAATCAATTAATATTTAAAGATGTGCTAGGCAACTCATGAAATTCATCAGAAACATAATTACAGGTGGAAAGACCCTCAGAGGCTAGCTCACATTTTAAAAGGTGAGGACATTGAGACCCTTGGAGATTAAGTGACTGGTTCAAGGTCATCCAGGGAGTAAGTATCAGATCTGAATCCAGGTTCTCTGAATTCAGACTCATCTACCCCAGTTGATATTAGTGTCTCATAAAAGAATGTGTTTAAAGGTGTTTGTTGAATGAATGAGTGAGTGAATGAATGATAGCATGAATGGCAAAATGGTAGGGAGAAGTGGGAAGATGGCCAACATCTGCAAATCACCTCCTTCCCTCTTCATAGTAATAGAGATTTCACCAGTCCCAGATTTTACCTCTTTGACCTTAAATGTTTTGCTCCTAGAAGCTTTGTCCAATGGAATTGGCATCTTGGGAGTTGGTGAAAACACTTTTTTGTTCTTCTATCTGGATGGTATGGTAAACAGGAAGATGACTTTCATTCTCACCTCTGAAAGTTACATCCCCCTTGGGCTTCAGTTTCTTCATTTGTAAAACGAGGGGGTTCAATTGGATGGTCTTAAGGGTCCTTTCAGTTGTAAATTCTATGAGCATTCAAATCCCAATTTCAGTGTGCTCTGAATTCAAGTGGATAGAAACACTAGATTTGGGGTTTGGGGGATGATGCATTACGGTGCCTAATATGCTTACTATGTTGGCATGAGATTACATCTTTCCATCCTTGGGTGAACTCCTTCAGTCTCCCTTGCTTCAGCAACTCTGCCAACAAGGTGCCAAAACATAGGTGGCTCTTCCTTTATTGGGAGGGATTATAGGTCCCATTTGCTTTAATACTCATAAAATACTTCCCTTAAATTATCTCATTTAAGGTTTGCCACAAGCCAGTGAGTAGGTATAGGCTATTGCTATTCTCATTTTACAGAATAAAGGTTCAGAGATGGCCAGGGCCACCCAAGTGGGAAATATCTGTGGTAGGATTAGAAGGTGGCTCTATATACACTGAACCACCCTAATTCTCCAGTAAAATTGTAGTTATTTATCCATCTAAGCCACACTTATCTTTCTATAAGCTTGATGAAATTAGAGTCTTGTGCCGGGGAGTTGGGTTGGGTGAGATGGCTTCTCAAGAACTGTCTGGCTCAGAGATTATAATTTTCTGATGGAAGTAACCTCTCTTCTATAGACTGAGCTCTCTAAAACAATTCTCTCTCTCTCTCTCTCTCTCTCTCTCTCTCTCTCTCTCTCTCTCTCTCTCTCTCTCTCTCTCTCAGAGAGAGAGAGAGAGAGAGAGAGAGAGAGATGGAGATGCTATGATTCCTGTAATACAATTTTGTCCATACTAATGAGAAATGAATGTGACAGGTAATCAGATATGTTGTATGAATGGGACCTCAGTTAAGCCCTAGAGATTCCTCAAGTGGGCAAGCATTCTGCTAACCCTCCCTAAACCACTGAGTATAAGAGCTCAAGCAAATTGTATGACATAAAATGTGAGATCTCCTTCATTCTCACCCTCACCCCCAACCTTATCCTGACAGGCATAGCTCTAGGCTTTCCAAAGTTTACCAAGAACTTTACACTCATTATCCCATTGGTGTCTCCCAACAACCCTGGGAGGTAGGTTACTACAGATGTTATCAGGGTCATTTTACAAATGAGGAAACTGATCCTTAGGTTTAATAACTTGTCCATAGTCACACAGCTATAAATGCCAGTGGCAAGATAGTTCATAGAAAAAAAGAAAATAGAACGTTAGAGAAAGTAGAACATTAGAATACAGAGCATTGCGTGTTACACATGGAAGGGAAGTTGGGATAAATCAGTCAGCCAACCAGCATTTATTAAGCATCTATTGTGTGCCAGGTATTTTGCATGGTTCTGGAAAATTTCATCCAATCCCCTACAGAATCCCAGACTGTTAGAACCAGAGGGAAACTTAGGGATATAAAACATACAATCTTGGAACATGGATCCCGTTGGAACAGGATCTTAGAATACTAGGACACCAAACACAGAAATTTAGAAGGGAAAGAAACTTAGATACAAAATGTTAGAGATAGGCTGTTGCTTACAATATGGACTTCCAGAACATGGAACAAAGAATGCTACAACTGGAAGTCACCTTAAAGCACAAAAATGTTAGAACTGAGAGAGACCTTGGAACAAAGAATGTCAGATCTGGAAGCGAACTTAGAACAGAGAACATTAAAGCCTTAGAACATGGAATGCTAGATCCTAGAATATTAGAATTTAGAACGGTCTAATTGAATAATAGCTGGAAGGCACCTCAAGAGATTATCTAGTCTACATCCCTTCCCCCCACCTAACACCACCACCACCACCACCACCACCAATTGATAGAGGAGGAAATTGAGGTCTAGAAGTTAAAGGTCACACAGTGAGAAAACAGCCGAACTGCTTGGTCACAGTCCTCATTAGATTCTCACCCAAACCAAAAAAAGCTTCCCCACCTTCATGTCACTCGGTAAAAGGGGGTCGTTCTGAGACACGAAGGCCATTGGAGGCATGCCCAGGATGCCTACGCCGGCTGAACCTCCCTGGGAATGCTTCATTTCTCCCTTTCTCAGACTGAGGAAAACGTGTCCCTGGATACAAGAGGGGAGACACAGCAAACAGCCGTTAGCACGATCAAGGCAGGTCTCACAGCTCCTTCAGGTACCGCAGCGCTGGCTCCAAGAGAAGGTTCTCTCCCCGTCGGAACCTCCGAGCTGCCTGATCAATTTTCAGAGGGCTGAGGGCGAGGTTATAAATGAGATTGTAGTTGTGCATGAGACGTTTGGCACGCTCCTTATCCAGCACACCTATGTTGGGGGGGAGGGGGGCAACGAGAGAAGAGAGAGAAAAGACAGACAGAGAGACAGAGAGACAGATACAGAGAGATACAGAGACAGAGAGAGGCAGAGAGAGACAGATGGAGGAATACACAAAGGGAGAGAATGGAAAGATACAGAGAACAGGACAAAGAGAAGACAGAAAAGAAATAAAGAGTCAAAGACAGAGACAGAAGAGGAGAGAAACATCAACAGATAGAGGAAATGAGAAAGAAACAGCATGAGACAGAGATGGAGAAATAGAGAAAAGACATTTACTTTCAAAGCTAACCTCTTCATGATGTCTTATACATAGTACGGCTTTAATAAATGTTTGTTGAATTGAATAGGTTTCCAGAAGAGGATTCACAACAAGGGGTTTCTAACAGTCCATAGCCCTGACAAAACCGACACTAACATGTGAGTACCTTGCTTCATGAGGGCTCTCCTACAAGGACCTCCGTGAAGATGCCATTGACGGAGTACAACCCACAGCTGAATTCTAGGCCAAGTTCAAGGCAATGGTTTGTAAAGCCATGAAAACTTCTGAAGTCAGTTCTAGAGAAGGGTGGGGTGACACAATAGGGCTGCCTGATTCCAACTCCCATTGCCAAAAGTCCCAGATTCATAGAAGACTAGAGCAGGAGGAGACTCTTGAGATCTTTCAGTCCAATTCTTTTTTTTTTCTACCTATGACAAAACTGAGGCCCATTTCCCCAAAGTGACATACAAGTCATTGAATCCTAGTTTTCTAGCACATGGGGCACCATGTTCAACTACTACTGCATCGCTGAAGATTCTTTTACTCCTCTTTCCCCCCTTAGACCTCCCCTAACATTCCACTTCATGTTGTATTTTGCCTTCTATGTTGGCAATTTATCTCTCCTCCTCAATGGTAAGCTACCCGATGACCCAACTACTCGATGGATAGATGGTAGCATGAATACTTGCTAAATTGAGTGCTGGACTCAATGGTTCCTAAAGGCCCTTCTGGCTGTGAGATCATGGGCAAGTTAGGCCTAGGTCTTATTGTTCTTTTCCCTTCTCTGACACTACAACTCTGAACATAAGAAGGTACTTAACATAGATTTCATAAATGAATCCATTTATGTTTTGTCTTTTCCTGCTCACATGTGCCTAAAACATTGTGTTTGTACTCCCTAGTCTGTGCTCCCATCAAACTCTAGAATAATATAAGCATATTTGTCATGCATTACCTTATTTGATTCTCCCACCAACCCTATAAAATAGGTGTTAAACTTATCTTTATTTTATAGATGAGGAAACTGAGGACCCAAGAATCCCCTACTGTAGTAAATGACAAGATTCAAACTCAGGTTATGGGATCATAGATTTAGGGGTGGAACAAAACTCTAGAGGTCTCCTAGAAACTGAGGCTGTGAGAGGATGAGTGACTTGCCCAGGGTAATACAGCGAGTATCTGAGGTGGGATTCGAACTTGGGTCTTTCTGATAGTCAAACCAGCACTCTAGCCACTGCTACTCTAGCCACTCCACCCAGCTGTGATTATTTCTCATTAACCTCAGACTTGGCCCTGCCATAGCCTCATCTCTTACTCTTAGGCTCCTCTAATGCTGTGTTTGGTTTCCCAAGATTCTATCTTTGTGTTTGAACTTTTGGTTCAAGGGCCCCACCATTCTGACATTCTATGATCTAAGGTCTCTCTCTATATTCTATTCTGATTTCCATCCATGTTTCTGTTCTATCACTTTGCTTAGCTGTAATGGTCTATATTCCACAGGCTCTGCTACCTCTGACATTCTCTGCTCTAACATTCTATGTATTAATTTTCCTTCTTGCTCTGTTCTAAGGCCTCTCCCAGCTCTGACATTCCATGTTCTAAAGTCTTTTCTACTAACATTCTATGCTCCAAGGTCCCTTCCAAGTCTGACAATTTTTCTTCCAATGTCTCTCCCAGCTCTGATGTACCATATCCTTAGGACCCTTCCAATCTTCACATTCTTTGTTCTAGGGTTCCTTCCAGTGCTGATATTCTACGTTCTAACGTTCCATCTCCTAAGGTCATTTCAGTTTCAACCTTTTACCTCCTAATGCACACAACACCTTGGATATTTTTTGTCTGATGATCCCTTCCAGCTCTGATAGTCTATGCTCCAATAGTCTAGATTCTGAGTTCCCTTACTACTGCAGCTCTCTGTGTTCTTTGATTTAAAGAGCTTCCAAACTTTACTGCTAGGAAATTCATCCTGATGTCAAACTAAAAATTCCATGAGCTAAAATGTTTGCCCATCCCAATCTATCATGTCATGAGTGGACTCCCCGAACAGCTGCTCACTGCAATCCTTCAATCTCTCATCATGTGGTAAAACCCATCTTCAGCTCCTGTCCTTCCCCACTCTCTCAATGAAAACACACACAAATATATGGATAAGAAGTGGGAAGACTTTCCATGCATCCTTCAGAGAGTCAGCCATGGCAACAAACTCATCACCTCCTCAAAGGACATAGTAATCTGTTTGTCCAACATCATTTACTTTCCTCAGTTTATCAAGGTAATCACTGACATCAGTCCAAAAGGCCAATCCATGTACTGGGTGTATTCATTCCAGAGAGTGCTTCAATGTACTTGTACACAGGAGGTGCCAAATAAACATTTATGCAGTAAGCAGACTTCATCTCAGCTCAAGCATGTCCTGAACTTTTGCTTGAACTTCAGAAAGCATAACTATTTGATAGAGGGAGAAATACAAGAGTCTGGCATGGTGGAAAGAGGCTGGGAGCTATAGATAGGATGCTCAGGTCCAAATCCTTACCCCCACATTCACTAGTTACATGACCTTTGCCATACAAATTCCCTTCCTCATTTATAAAAATAAGGTCATTGGACCCAATGAGCCCGAAAGTCTCTTTTAGCTTCAACAGCATAAGTGCTAAGATCCCTCCAAGATCCAACATTATAGGTTTTAGGATTCTTCCAACTCAAACACTGTGAAGTCTTTTCCAACTCCGTTCTCTAAGATATTATGTTCTAGGGTACCTTCCAGCACCAACATCTTATGTCCTAAGGTTCTTCTCAGCTCCAGTATTCTATTCTCTAAGGTTCCTTCTAGCTCTGAAATTCTCTGTTCTAAGGTCCCTTCCAGCTCTGATATTCTACACTCAAGGTCACACACATTCTTATTCTAAAATTCTATGTTCTAATGTTCCTTTTAGCTCTAGGTTCTAAGATTTTTATGTTCCAAGGTTCCTCCCTGCTCCACTTTAAATTCCCACGTCTTTCCATAGCTCTAATATTCTATACTCTAAAGTTCTTCCTTGTTCTGACATTATATGTCTTTTATTCCTTATACCTGTGATATTTTATGTTCCAAGGTCCCTTCTTGCTTTGATACTTTGTGTTCAAATGACTCTTCTATCAATTCTATCTATTTTAGATCAACAATTCTAAGGTACTTCTGAGTTTTGATGATATCGGTTCTAAGGTCCCTTCCATCACTAGGATTCTAATCCCAGTTCCCATGTTGTGTGTTCCAAGGTCTATAAACACTCTGTGATTCTGTACCATAGGTCCTCTTTCTGCTGTGAGGCCATGGTTGCTTTCTAAGGGTTTGTGACCAATGAGTCAGCCAACATGCTGACCTTAGTCAATCCTCATTTTTCATTAAAACTTGCCTCAGACATTCCCATCTCTTGCTGACCTATTCTTTGGCTGTAGTGACTTTCCACATTTCATGGAAACAGGGAAAACAGACATAAATAATGAAGAGGTCATGGAGAAAGCATTTCAGATCTGCCCTTTTAATTTATTTACATCCATCATCTACTAAGGTCAATAAAACTCCACAGAGAACTTATTTCTTTAGAAACTCCACAAGAATGAGGCCCAAGCCTGGGGAAAAATAGATCAGTGACTGAGGCTTTGGCCATCATTGGTCTTGGAGTTTTTAAGGTTTCATTATTTTAATGTACCTCGCTCTATACATATATATTATTAAACTAATGTAGCTGTATTTCTTTATACATGTATATATTGAAATAAATGCACATGAAATTTCTATATACATCAATGTGTCCTACATACATATAAATCTATACATGTATATACACATACATACAATATGTGTATATGCATTATATAGATTTATAGATATGTGTGTCTACATACATATGTATTTATACATTTCAATATCTATGTATGTATGTATGTGGGAGTCACAAAGGGATAGAAATAGGATTAGAAAGTATCAGGGTCTCCTGAGACCCAAGGCAGGGTAATCCATAGCGATATGTTGAGATACTGTGTAAAATGCCCTGCTGGAATCCTGACATACCTTGATGTTCAGAGCATTTCCCTGATCTAAATCTCCTCAGAAATTTATAAAAATACACAATGAAACTTGGACATGAATGTGAGCCAACCCTATTTTTTATGTATGGCCAGAGTCTTTAAAAACATTTATTGGGGTAGGAATTAAAGGGAAACACACTAGCTAAGCCTCAACCACCTCCCCACCCACACTCTCCTCCAGTCCTAGCAATCTGGCATCTGACTTCACCACTCAACTGAAACTACTCTTTCAAAGGTCAGCCATGACAGTGGAATTGCTGAATCCAATGGCCCCTTCTCAGGCCTCATCCCCCTGATCTTTCTGGAGCACTTGATGCTTCTGCTGCACCCACGTTCTGTACACTAGCTCCACCCTTGTCTTCTGAGTTTTCCTCTGACCATTTTAAATGACTCCTTCTTGGTCTCCTGAGGTGGTTCACTTGACTATTCTCTTCATCCTCCCCCCACCCTTCCCCAAGCATGAGTACTACTGAGACAGTGAGGTAAAAGACAGTGCTGGCCTCCAAGTCTAAATCTTGACTCAATATTTAATGGTTGAGTGATTTTGGTAGGTCACATGCACTTTTAGAGTCTCAGTTTCCTTCTGAATGAGAAAGAATGTTAATTCTTCCCAATGACAATGTCAATTTTACCCTGTGTGTGAAATCCAACATGTATTAAGCACTTTATATATAAATATATAATGCTACCATTATTCCAAACATTGTTCCCATTCCAAAACAGCCTCTTCTATGGGAGGCAATATGGCACAGAAGAAAAAGACAGGGAATTCAAGGTTGAGCTCCCAGGTTCAAATTCTTTCTCTGCCTCTTTCTGCCTTTGTGACCTTGGACAAGTTATTTTATTCATGTGGCTCTCAGTTTCTTCATCTGTTAAATGAAGACATTGCACTAGACATCCTCAGAGGTCTCTTTCTAGATTTAAATCTAGGACCCTTGGCTGACCAAAGTTTGAATTCTGGAAAAGATGATCTCTTGAGTCCCTTATAACTCTTTGATGTTATATATCTTGTCTACTCTGATGAGTTCCATTATCATCTCCACCAGAGAACTCTGAGGATCATTATATTTTCTAGTATCTTCCCTGAGCTTTAGTTCACATCTGGGGCTGCCTTTTTGGCATTTCCCCTGAGATATCCCACCAGTGCCTCCAACCCAGTATGCACAAAACTCCACTCAACTCAACCTACCCATCCTTCTTATCAGGTGAGGTAAATGGGGCATTGGATTTGGAAACAGGAAGATTGGGATTTAAAACCTGCATCAGATATTTACAACATCTATGACCCTGCACCAGACAGCATCCAAAATGTCCGGAACAGTATGCAGAATGCTACTTGAGTGCAGGAATCACTTCATTTATTTATTCCCATAGTATAACACAGTACATTGCCTTTTACAATGCTGATTGTTAATAATTATTTCTTAAATTCTGCACAAATTTCTTTACCACAGAAGCAATTAGATGGTGCAATGAATAGAGTACCAGCCCTAGAGTCGGGAGGAATTGAGTTCAAATCCAGCCTTAGACACTTGATACTTAAGTAGCTGTGTGACCTGGGGCAAGTAACTTAACCCTGATGGCCTTGCCAAAAAGAAACCTTTGACCTGTCTAGCCTCTGTTTTCTTATGTATAAGATAAGTGATTTTGATCTCTACCAGCTCTAAGATCCTTTCTAGCTCTACTATTCTATGTTCTAAAATCCAGATCCCTTCCAACATGATAATTCTATGCTTTAAATTCTAAAATGTTATGTTCTAAGGTCCCTTTTAGCTCTAACATTTTATGTTCTAATGCCCTAGCTATTTCTAACATTCTTTGTTCTAACCTTCTAGGTCAGAATGTCTTTTCCAGCTCTAACATTCCGTGTCCTATGTGCTAGCATTCTATATTTGAAGGTCCCTTTTATTTCTAAAATTCTATGTCCTATGTTCTAAGGTTACTTCTGGTTCCAAAATTATATATTCTAACATTCCTTTCCAGCTTGAGCCTTCCATGTTCTGTGTTCTAACACTGTATTGTAAGGTACATCCCAGACCTAACACTCTCCAAGACTCTTCTTGGTTCTGTGAAGAGCTGTAACATCCTCACTTTCAAGGGTCCCCTCTAGTCTTGCCATCCATTCTATATTCTAATGTTCCTTATTGCTGTAATTTTCTGTTTTCTACAGTGAGGATGGATATATGAAATATGGCTTTCAATGCCTGAGCCTTACCTAGGGCTTGGGAATCTTGGAATGACTCCACTTCAGTAGAGTTTACTATTGCAATGACATTTATTTTAATGGAATTTTATTTACAGGAATCCTCTCTGTATTTGAATAATAATTTTTTTTTCTTTCAAAATACTCCTATATTTGAATAAAGGGAAGAAGCCAGCTGGTACCTGGGTCCAGTGCTTGGAGTCAGAAAAACCTGAGTTGAGTGCAAATCCTGCCTCAGATATTTCCTAGCTGCACAACCCTGATCAAGTCACTTAATCTCAATCAGTTTCCTCATCTCTAAAATGGGTAGAATAATAGTATCTCCCTCCCAAGGTTATTGTGAGGATGAACTGAAATGATATATATACAAAGCTCTGCAATCATTATAAACAATAAACTTTTCATAAATTGTGTCATAAACAAATTGCAAAAAATAACATGATGAATAATAATAAATCTTTCTCCCATTCCCAAGTCTGCTAACTTTATCAAGGGAACTGACTGCCCAGCAAGAGGGGGGCTTGTTTCAAGCATAGTCTTTCACCTGTGTTGTTCACATCACACAAGTAGAGGGCATTTTCTAGCTTTCGGAACCGGTCCATCCATGTTTCCCGCTGGGCCTCGTCATTCCTGAGTTGGCTCAGATACGGCTGTGAGGCTGGTCGAATCTTTCTGCCTGCCTCACTTCCTTTGGAGGCTCTTGTCTCAGGAGCAGGGTTTGCAGGGAGCGGCTCCCTGTCTTCTGTGTGTTTCTACCAACAAAAAACAAACAGTTTTTGACAATAAGATAGCAACCCAGACAATCCCAAGGTTCCTTGGCAGAAGAATGGGCCACCCAGCCAGCAGGAATTGGGAGACGTTTATGTTTCTCAAAGCCAGGGAGGCCACGTTTCAAATCCTCAGCTCTGCAGGATGATGTCTGCCAACTCCTGCTGGATATGAATGGCTCTGGTGAAGGATTTTAAAATTAAATTCAACTGGGAAGGGCACCATTCTGTCTTTTAGTTCTGTCGCAGTGGGATTTTTCGTGGGGAGTCACAAAAATGATTCTGGCAATGGGGAAGTCTGTAGTCTGATCTCTGGATATCAATTTCCTGAGACTGACTTGGCTTTAGAGTCATGTGGTCCAAAGAGGGAGAAGATCAGTAGAAAGCTTAATGCAAGTACTAATGAGTGAAAAGTGGTCAGCTGGCCTTGGGTTCAGGTGCCCACATTGAATGGCACCCTCACAGTACACTCCTGGTGTATGTTTCCCCTCATCTCCCAGATCCCTCCCCCTACCTTAACCCTCAGGTAACCTCAGGCACAGCTCACACTGTGCCCTCTGACCTGTCCTTGGCAATAAAAGTCTTATTCTGGGCATCCTCTTTGCAAGGGCATATTTCCTAGTCATACCCTTGGGCATGCCCCCTACAAGCATCCAGTCACAGCATTAGAGATTTGAAGCTGGAAATGCCTTTACAGATTCTTAGTCTAACTTTCCCATTTACATATAGAGAAACTGAGGTCTGGAGATAGGAAGTCATTTACCCAAAATCCCTTCTTCTACAGAAAGCCTTCCCCACCCCTCTTAATGCAAGTGCCTCCCCTTTCTTATTTCCCATCTATCCTGTTCATCACTTGTTTGTACATACTACTTTGTTGATTGTCTCCCCAATCACTTCGGTCACTTTCTTAGTGCAGGGAAAGTCTTTTGCCTCTTTTTGCATTCTCAGCATTTAGCACACTTCTTGGCACATAGTAGGTGTTTAATATATTTTTGAATTGACACAAGTAGAGGCAGAGCTAGGATTCAAGTTTAGGTCCTTTTTCTTCCCCATACTCCTCCTTGAGCCTTTCCAGAGCATGGAAACATTTCACTCTGTCCTAGACCATACTTGTTGCCCCTGGTCGTCCCATCCTTGACTTATCTGCATCTCTACTCTGTTTTGACTTTAGAATGTGAACTCCTTGAGAGGATGGTTGGTGTTTTTGCTTTTCTTTATGTGCTTAGAATATACTTATCCCTAAATTGGAGAGATAGTTCTGCACAGAATC